>JAYJMJ010000290.1:2544171-2556152 GCA_036873875.1 Laminaria ephemera
GGCGGCGGCGGGGGGGGGGGGGGCTACGACGGGCACAGCCGGAGCTGGGGCGAAGGTATCTCCCACCAAGGCTACTCGCACCAAGGTGCGTTGGTGGTGGCGGTGGTAGTTTTGTAGTTGTTGCTGTAGAGTACAGGATACCTGATACCAGGTAGTACCTGGTACCTGATAAGAAACAGAAATACTGACCCAGGCTGGGTTTTTTGTTTACCAGAGGGTATGGGTGTCCCACATTATTGTGTTTTTTGGCGTAGCCATGGTTGACCCACCCTAACCCTAATCATAACCCTAACCCATACGAAGTAAAGGCCGAAAAACGTGCCGCGACGTACCATGGGGCAAAATGGTTGGAAATGTCTAATAATGTGTATCGCTCGAGGGTATGTTCTACACTGACTTCAGTATAACGGCTCCCGGATTTCTTATTTCCTGTAAACATCAGTCTTCCTTTTCTTAATATTAACCTGTTTCTTATTTGGTGCCCTGTGCTGCTGTATGCTGTGCTGTTGCTGTTGTAGGAATGGTAGGAATGCTCCCAGAGGAATGCTTTGTTGGTTTTTCTTTGTTTTCTTGCGGTTTTCGAGACTTTTCTTGTTTGTTCGTCCGCCATTTGACAATCCTGAAGCGATTGTGAGGGTGAGGGCATGGTGCCCAACAGATGGGACTGGACGGGATGGGTTGGGATGTGGGAGGGGATGGTGGCAACGGGCGGGTGCTTCGCAGCCTGGCGGTTTGGTTCTTGGTTCGTTTTTGCCTTTTCATGGGGTTTTTCTATTTTTTTGCGGGAAATCGGGCTGCAAGGAGGGAATACCGCCAGGAAAAATTGTTCCGGTTCCGAGATACAAACAAAAATATCTCCAGCTCCTCTATTTGCCTGTTAATTAGAAGTGCTGCCACCGCAGTTAGCGGAAGGATCAGGGCGGGTCGACGACCTCATGCTGCCATACGCCACGGTTGTGCCATGAGACCATGAGCCTGTGTACAACTGTGTACCGTTGTGTCGTTGTGTTCCATAAACGAGGGGGCGGGACGTAAATACCAAAAAATATTTTTTTGGCATTTGGCAAGTTTTGGCAAGCTATTTTTTACCAAAATTTGCTAAATTCCATATATTTGTCAGGCGGGACGTAAATACCAAAAATTGTTTTTGGCATTTGGCAAGTTTTGGCAAGCTATTTTTTACCAAAATTTGCAAGATCCCATTTACCAGGTATTTGTCACATGTTTTTGGGGCCGTCGTTAGCAAGTTTATGGTAAAGTTAGTTGCCGCGTCATTTGGAAATTCTTTTGCAAGATTGGAAACACAATAATAATATCATAATAATGATAAAACTGCCAATTTTGGCAAGTTTTGTTTTTGCCGAATTTCCTAAATTTACCTAATAATTTTAGGGTTTCCTTATTAATCCTTTGTTGGCAACTTTATGGAAAAAATGAACTTCAGTTTCATCTGGAGGACTGAGCCTAGGACCTAGGACGTAGGAAATCTGGGATGTGTGAAGGGAGCGGTATGGAATGTTAATAATATACAGGAGGCGGGTTTAGTTTGGGGAAACATTTTGACCGCAGAGGGCGCCTTCGGCGGGTCCCCCTAACTCGCCAGGGGGGAGGAGGGATCGCCGAAACAGAGCACTGTTCGTGTCCAGTGTACTGGCTGGACCTAGACAATGCTGTATGTTAACCCTCTTTGGAACTTTAGAAGGAAAAAGTGTTGAAAAATAGTGACGAGTACAGCGTCTGCCATTCAGTAGGGGTCTCCCATAGAGGCGGTCTGAGTAAGGCGGTATCCCGATATAAGGCGGTGGTCCCTCTAACTGGCCAGGGGGGAGCAGGGGTCCCCGAAACAGTGCACTGTTCGGGCCCAGTGTTCTGGCTGGACCTAGACAATGCTGTATGTTAACCCTCCTAGCACTAAAACGCTATAAGGCCCATGGAATGGGCCCAAATATTTTGTGGTACTTATTCGGTTTTAGAGGCATGCTCTTTGAGTGGACTTTGAATGCCCCGTTACCAGTCCAAAGCTTTGAAAAGTGACGTGCTGTCTGCTGTGGTGGGCCCAAAGAGTTCGGGCTCTTTTTGACATGGTCGTAGTTGATTCATTTTTTTGCGGTTTCCGAGTGGGTGCCAAGCTTTTGGATTTCAGAAGGAAAAAGTGTTGGAAAATAGTGACGAGTACAGCGTCTGCCATTCAGTAGGGGTTCCCCATTAAGGCGGTATCCCGGTATAAGGCGGTCAAAATCGATTGGCGCGACTATTAATAGGGACTTGTACTCATCATCTTGAATGAGTAAGACGGCTTCCCCCAATAAGGCGGTTATATTTCTCTGGCACACCACCGCCTTGCGGGGGGACCCCTGCTGTACCAAGCAACCCGAGACGTTGGGGTAGGAGATTTGCCCGAAGTGCATTGCAGGAAGGTGTACAACACGCCCACAGCACGGTGATTATCATACGATATGATGCTAATCACGCTCTTCCTCCACGGGTGGTAAGACCGATTTTTCTCGCTTTTTTTTTGGTCGTTATACCAGTGTCTCAAAGGGGTTATTAGGTGTCCCGTACTGCGCTGTACCAGGTATCGAAGATGTAAGGGTCATTCCTAACGAACACAAAAAATGTCTAGAATCGTGACAAAAAAACGTGACAAATTCACGAATCGCGATATTTGTCAGGAATCCGGACTTTGAATCGTTTTGACTTTTTACTTAAAAATTGATGTCAGGATTCCTGACAAAAAAACGTGATTTTTTTTTTTGAAAACGTGACATTTCAGAATTTTAAAATGTCAGGAATCGTGATTTTTTGCGTTCGTTAGGAACGGCCCTAAGTGACCGCAGTTTAGCACGTGACGTGACCGCAAATGGACAATGGCGTGACGTGAAGTCAAGGGATGGCTAAATCCGAGGACACGAACGAATTGTCCCCGCTTTACCAAAATATAACTGAAAAATGGCTCATATACATATTTATTTATTTTTTGTGGCGGTTGCGAAGTCTGCGAAGAAGTGCAAAAAATAGCCTACTCTAATTTCAAGTAGTGTAGTTTATCCCCTAAGGTGCAGGGTGCAGTTGAAAATCCGTGAGGTTTGCAGCTATATATGGAAGCTTTGACAGATGGAGGGGATAGGGGCTTGTGGTCACGTGACGGCAAATACCGGTGACGTGACCGACGTGACGTGGTGTCCGCGGTGACCGGGAGACGTCACCTACCAACTTTGCCAGATATATCGCACCGACCTACACCGCGAGTAGCACAACAGCCGCTAGAACGCGCATGTTTCCGCTCGCCGGGTTTTGACGGAGGCGGCGGACCGACTTAAACCGATCAATGGCGATCTAACATATGTACATGTTTTCTTCAACTTTCTGGGAATGTTATGTTTAGGAGTGATCGACGTTGAATTGAAGCTCATGCTGCATATTGTCGAATGGTAAACGTAATATTTATTGTAACAATCTAGCATACATGCTAAAATATTGGTGGCTATTACTTACCTGGTAGTCGGAATTAGAAGTGTCATGATCGTTGTTAGTCGTCATGAGCCATTTTTGGTATTTTGACATATCATACAGTTGGGTCGATTGTCGATAATCTGTGGTTTGTTGAAAACTTAACCCTGTGTGGCCTCCCAGGTATAAAAAGCGACGAATACGGTTTTCTTATCAACCTTCTAGGAAGAGCTTGTGCAACAGCAGTGCAACTGTCGTTATGCTGTGCACGTCCCGTGCATCTCCTTCCGTTGCAGTGCGGACCTGCAGTCGTGGTTCCTCATTAGTGCGGTGCCTTGCCAGATGGCAATATCCGCACTAAAGTGGGACCCCGCACTATCACGGGATGTTGGAGTGCTCTCTATTAATAGGACGAGTTCGTGACAAGCGGTTTTCACCGCACTAAGCTGGGGGCCCGCACTAAAGGGTACCGCACTAACGCGGGACCACGACTGTACGGTGCCTTGCCAGATGGAAATATCCGCACTAAAGTGGGACCCCGCACTATCACGGGATGTTGGAGTGTTCTCTATTAAATAGGACGAGTTCGTGACAAGCGGTTTTCACCGCACTAAGCTGGGCCCCCGCACTAAAGGGTACCGCACTAATGCGGGACCATGACTGTATCCCCTACCCGGTAGCCCGCGCTGCTACGTGTGGCAGATCGTGTAATCACGTTGTTCGACATTTTTTCCTTCTGAAGTCCCAAAGCTTGGCACCCACTCGGAAACCGCAAAAAACTAGTCAACTACCACCATGTCAAAAGAACCCGAATGTTTACTCTTTGGGCCCACCACAACAGACAGTACATCACTTTTCAAAGCTTTGGCGTGGTAAACGGGGCATTCAACGTCCACTCAAAGAGCATGCCTCTAAAACCAAGTAATACCACATGACTTTGGGGGCATTTTATGGGCGTTATAGGCGTTCTAGTGCTAAGAGGGTCAAGGGGGCAAGTGAGACTTGCCATATACCAGGTATGACACAAAGTGATTTGTTTTTCGCAAATTGTGAAGCCGACAATGTTTTGCTGGAAGAACCAACGAGCGAGCGTGATCCTCTTGAGGTATTATTCGCTGTGCTGTCACAATCGATTGGGTGATTACAGGGTGCAAGTGAGACTTCCTATGAAACAAAGCGTTTTTTTTCTGTATGTTGTCAAGCCGGCAATGTTTTGCTGGAAGAACCAATGAGCGCGATCCTCTTGAGATGTTATTCGCGGTGCTGCCACAACCGATAGGTTCATTTCAGCACCCCGATTGAAGGACCGACAATATACATACAGTACAGTACAGTGGGTACCCGATTTACGAGCATTCGGGACTTTTAAGAGCGGTCAAATCGGCATGTACCGCTATAGTAAAAGCCATAGAGTGCCCATTTACGCCGGCTAACGCTGGATTGCGAATGCATTTGAGTTAAATTGACACACGACACTTATGAAAATACGTGGAAATGTGGTGAGCTTAAGCTTTATTTTCCCCCCCCATCCGCCGGAGGATAAAAACAAAAAGTGAAGAAAAAAATTGCCCTTTGCAGATAAGAGCAACGTGTAGTTTTGAGAGCGCCTGTTTCGGTTTGTCACCGGGTGGTCTTAAATCGGGGTGCCCACTGTATGTGGGCACGGTACCATGACAGCCCCGAAACACACATGTACACGGCGGTATGACTCAGTAAGGAGAGGATTATGCCGTTTCGGGAACCGATGAGGCGTAATCTGCCGTTTATTTGAACGCGGGAGAATTAAGGTGTGGTTCCATGATCTGGTACCATCGGTGGTTTGGGTTGTGGTTCCACGTTGTGTAGGCGGCCGTGAGGGGTGGCTGATGTAGCACTGCTTCGAGGATCGCACAGCTAGGAGGTAGCCCCACGGCGGAGTGCAAGGGACGGTACCACCGAGTAAGCTTCGCGATCAGAGCAGTAAGTGACAATAGCCGGCTAGCGACCAAGCGATAGGCCGGCTCTTGTGTTGTGCTATTTCTTACCGTATAGCAGTAAGTGTTTATTATCATGTATCGTGTACCGTACCCTGGTATCATTTCTCGTGTATTATTTGTATTTTATCGCGTATCATACCACAATATTACGATCACAGTATCACTAATGACAAATGCTCTGTCGTGTTATAGGTCGCATCTTCTGTACCAGAGTCTGAAACGGCTCGTTTCTCCGCTACCACGCCGCCCTCCAATTGGTTGTTGATTCCGCCGCATATTCCAGAGACCGTCGAGCCGACAATCTTTGGAGAAGAAACGGTTTAACACCACCCTCTCCAAACCTACTGGCGGTTCGAGCCTTACGGGAAAGCGGTGGAACCTGTCGTGCTTCACTATGGGGAAGCCGATTGGGAAGGGGAGGTTCGGTAAGTGTCCCCTGTGTCCCCTGTCCCCTGGTTTTATTTCTCTCGTGGCTATAGTATTTCGTGGGTTTTGGGTCTTGGGGTTTCTATTTATGTCACTTTTCTTTTAGCCTACCTGGGGTTCGAGCCTCACCGGAAAGCGGTGGAACCTGTCGTGCTTCTCTATGGAGAAGCCGATTGGATAGGGGAGGCTCGCCAAGTGTCCCCTGTCCCCTGCTTTTTTGTTTCATTTTATTGCCCTCGCGGCTGTATTATTACGTGGGTTTTTGGTTTTCCCTTTGTTTTGTTTTTATTTTTTAGCCTACATGCCGGGGGTTCGAACCTCTCGGGAAAGCGGTGGAACTTGTTATGCTTCACTATTGAGAAGCCAATCGGAAAGGGGAGGTCGGTGAGTGTCCCCTGTCCCCTCTGTTATTTTGTTTTACTTCACTCGCAGCTATTGTAGTACGTGGGTCTTGGGGTTTCCATTTATGTCACGATGTTTTTAGTTTACCGGGGGTGCGAGCCTCACGGGAAAACGGTGGAACCTGTTGTGCCTATTATTGGAAAGGGGAGGTTCGGTGGGTGTCCCCTGTCCCCTGTTAGTTCGCGTTATTTCACTCACAGCTGTATAATAGTATGTCAGTACTGGGGTTTCTATTTATGCCAGGTGTGTTTCATTTTTGTATCCGAACTTGGCGCTGGATATTGTCGTAGTTGGTGCATGTTTGACAAACCCATTACTGATGAGCCGATATTAATTTCCTTGGGTCAAGTACCGGTAGTCGCGTAGGGTCGGGACCTCGCGCCCCCCGTGATTGGGGTACAGGGGGGTCTCCCAATAGTGCCGGTTAATTAGTGCCTATTGCCGGTATGGTGCCGGTGAGATCGCTTGGCACGACTGGAACCCGCTATACTATTACCAGTATCGGTACTATACCCAATAGTGCCGATGTCCGGTATACTGCCGGTAGTGTTGGCTGGCATATATCGGCACTAAAGCGAGACCACCACTGTACCACTTTTTGGCTAAATACAATAGTGGTCCTTCTATAGTGCTGGTATGTGCCAGCCGGAAATGCCGGCACTATAGCGGCAACCGGCACTACTCCGCGTACTGCCACTACTGGTTGTTCCCACCTGTGCCAAGCAATTTCACAGGCACTATAGCGGGCAACCGGCACTACAGAGGGACCACTACTGTAGTGTCTGACTGACGGGGTTCCTGAACAGAGGTACATACCACCGACCCTATCGAAGAATGCGTCATTTGCATGCGCTGTTTTGCGTGTATCGTAGAGTTTTTTTTTTTTTTTTAATCCTCCGGCGGATGGGGAAAAATAAAGCTCACCACACTTCCACGTATTTTCATACGTGTCGTGTGTCAATTTAACTCAAATGCATTCGCAATCCAGCGTAAGCTGGCGTATCCTTCAGTTCCTGAGGTAACGGCGGCGCGAAGTGCCCCTTCCGACGCTCACCGTTATTACTACCGCGGCGCAAGCTGCCGTGGTATACGGATGCGTGAGTATGTCGACCCGACTTGATTCCTGGAGATCAGGTATATGGTGGAGATAGTCACCCGGGCGGTCATCCATCCGGGTAGTGTGGGACTTGCGTAAGCTCACCCACTAACAAAACCCCCGACCATGAGAAAACAGCCTCCCGCCGGACTTGGTTCAGTTACGGTTCACCCTACCTACCCATTCGGGCGTTGTATCGTAGAAGAGGTGTTTTAATAATGCCCTCGTAATCCCTTTTACCGTTTGTCCTTTTTTTTCCCCTTGCCTGCCCAATATTTTGCGCGCGGTCAACGAACTTTTTAATCTGTTCTTATTTTTTTTCTGCCTGGCGCTGTTGTTGTAGCTCCTTGCGCCTTTGCCACTGCCGCCCCGCTGTCTATGCCACTGGTTGCTGCTGGTGTTTTTGAAGCTGAATGTAGTCACACTTACCACAATTATTTCGAGCGAATGCGAGTCTCGAGTTTCCATCGCGCCTAAAGTTAATAAGCCTTTCGAGATGGCTGAAGCCTGATTGTATATACGGTAGGTTTTGTGTGCGCCGTCGGCCGAGATTCATCTATGCGAACTCTCCAAATTCTTAAACGACGCACACAACTTGACGACAGTTACAATTACAGTATCCTGCAGCAAGAGTTCCTGGCGACAACTATTATACTGCTGCTGCTGCTGTGTTATATTATTTTTGCGCGTTTGTGTCAAATGGTTGATTGGGGGGAAGTGCCTCCTCCAGTTTTCAAAACTGCCGCCATTTTCTATTTTCGCCAGTGCTGCTGTCGTTGACACTTTTGTTTTTGTTTTTTTTGCTCATCCCATCTATTATCATCTATAATCTTCGCACTTTTTCTTTCTCCTTCTCCCTCCCTAGTATTAATAGTCGTAACTCAGATCCGGGGCCACTAAGCGGGCTCTTCTCCCCCCTCCCCTCTACGGTACGCGCCTCAATTTTTATCGAGAGAAGAATTCAGCACTTTCTTCCCTCGTCGACTCGAGTCGAATTGTGCTTACCCAAGCTATAAAAAAGCGCTCTCGGCAGTTGGTGTCTCTAGAAATAAAAGTCTCCATACGTACCGAGATTTGAACCCCTGACTCCAACCTTAATAGTATTTGAGGGTAACCACTAGACCACCGGGGCTACTGGCTACTACGTCTGGCTGCCGTTAATGCCCGTTTAGTATTAGACTATTAAGATAGTATAGCTGTCGCTATTATTATTTTTAAGATTGCGTAGCTGTCGCTAGGAATTCGCGCAGCAGGATATTTGTTACTTTCTTCTACTTGTGTGCGTTGATTGTCGACTGGCGCTTCAGGCAACTTGAAAGGAGCCGCCCCCTTTTTTTGGTGCGATCAAAATGAGAAGCTTGCATTCGCTCGTAATTGGTACAGGTATTATGTTTGCATTCCAACAGAAATGCAGCATTATCAGCTTGAACGTCGATCACTCACAAACATCCCAGAAAGGAGAACACCAAGGGAAAAAAGAATAATAATGTCGCTGCTTTTGCGCCTGTCTCTGCGTCCAATGGCTGATTGGGGCGGCGTGTCTTTTTTTTGTATCGTACATAACACCTGTTGATAGTGAGAAACGGAAATACTGACCCAGGCTGGGTTTCTTATGTGGGAGAGGGTACGTTCTACACTAAATTCAGTATAACGGCTCTCGGGTTCTTATAATCCAAGTCGGCGTCCCCGATGGTCTAGTGGGTTAACCTCGTAACCACTACAGGTCGATTTCGCAGGTTCGAGCCCCCCCCGAGTGCATACTCGCACTCGTAGGGACTTTTTTCTTGTGCAAAAAATAGGACTTGCGGAATGCGCGAGAGCGTGAGTTAGCAAACTTCGATGAAAATCGACGAGCGTTGGGAATGCTGAACCCTCTACGCGATAAAAATGAGGGCACGTACCGGGGGGAGGAAGGGACGACACCTGTGACCACGGCTTGTCCAGAAGCTGGAAAGTAAAAGTGAATAGCATCCTGTGTTTCTTATTACCGTGTTTCTTGTTGGGTGTCCTTTGCTGTACATGGTATGATATTGTATGATGTGATGCAGGGAACGTGTACCTTGCGAGGGAGAAGGCATCGATGAAGGTGCTGGCCCTGAAAATCATGCTCAAGAAAGATCTAGAGGTGAGCCAGATTTTGTTGTAACTGAGTTGTCCACTATGATATCGACGATAATTTAGCCTACCGTCGTGATCCCGCGTTTGTGCGGTACCCTTTATTTGGTGCGGGGTCCCATTATAGTGCGGTGAAAATTGTTTGTCACGACCTCGTTCTATGAAGTACCTACCCCACGATCCCGTGATGGTGCGGGGTCCCACTTTAGTGCGGGTGTTGTCATCCGGCAAGGTTATGTTGTCACTGTTCACGATGAATTCGACGCTAATTTAAAGATACTAATAGCTGTAGCTGTCGCTAAGAACTCGCGCTGGTGGATATATTTATATTTATAACTGTCGTCAACTCTGTGTGCGTTGGTGGGAAGCAGGAAAGACCCAATCCAACCCAACAAAATTGCTTCGAGGTCGCGCCTAGTTACCTACTAGTAATTGTTCTCTTTAGGATATTCCGGTCGTCGTGTGGGACATGAAAAATCGGGAACGCGAAAATCGGGCACGCGAGGCTGTTAAGGAGCCCCTAGTTATTGGTGCCGTTGGAAGTTGAAAACTCGCTTTCGTGATTATTGTTTTTACACCTACAGTATGGAATTAATTGGGTTTTTTTTAAAGACGATCAATCAACCAGGTGTACTATTAATTGTTGAAGACTTTTAATAATTTCCACATATGTACAGGTACGGGGGATACGTTGTGGCTGGCTTGTGTCCACAAAAATCGACCCCCCTCCTGCCGCTTATGGTGTTATCGTATTGTCGTGTCACTGCCGTATGCTACGCAAGATACACCCACCCTGGGTCTAAATTTCAGGCCCAATTTTCGATACCACTGCTGCTGCAGTTTGTGGTATCGCGTTACTACCGTATATCACACAATACAACACGCCCCCTGAAATTGGGATGAAATTCCGAATAGGTTTTGTACGATGGGTTTTGCTGCAACGTTTTTTATGTAAACACTATTTCCATGTATGAAAACAAACACGTTTTTTTCTGGCCTCTTGCCCATTCTTTTTTTGTTTCTCTTGTTGGCGTGTGTCTGTATCCATCCTTATCCTTCCGTATACCAGGCCGCGGGTGTGTACCACCAGGTGAAATCTGAGATCGACATCCACGTAAACTACGGGTCTGGCTGCCCGAACATCGTACGCTGCTACGGTTACTTTTACGACGAAAAGAGGTGGGTAGAGTGGCGCCAAGGAGACGTTGTCGTACCCCCCTTCCCTCCGAAAAACGCGAGGGTTTCCACCCCCCCCTTGTATTCTTTGATGAATAAGCTTTGATGTACACCAGTTGTTGGTGGTGTTTTGATGTTGGTGGTGGTGTTGGTGTGGTTGTTGTTGTTGGTGGTGGTAGTGTTGTTAGTGGTGTTGTCGCTCTTACACAATCCTTGTACGTGGGACTTGAGGGAGAAAAATGTTTTCGGGAACATGGCCTTTGCTTTGAGTTTTCGTGTTTTTTTTATCCTTTTCGCGCGCAAGGTTCGCTGCGATTAGATAAAAAAGGCAGCTGGATAAAAGCTTGTTTCTATCCGGGAACATAGCTTTATTATCCCCTTCTTTTCGTTGTTGTTCATGTTTTCGTTTTGATTTTGTTTTTGGCTCTTGACAGAACTTAAATGGTGATGGAGTACGCTCGCCAAAAAGAACCTGGCTTCCGCATGTCCGTTTTTGTTAAACTTTTGCCCTTTTCTTTCTTTTTTCCTTTTTTTCCTTATTCACTTTTTGTCTTTTTCCGTTTTTCCGTTTGGGTTTTGACAGAATTTTCATCGTGATGGAGTACGCGCGCAAGGGCGAGCTGTACCGCACGATGAAGAACCAGCCGGGCGGTCGTTTCTCCGAGGCGGTCGCGGCGCGGTACATCTTGCAGCTGGTGCGAGCCTTGCAGTACCTGCACGCTCTCAACGTCATCCACAGGGACATCAAGCCGGAGAATTTGCTCCTCGACAAAGCAGGTGCGTCGTAGGGTTGATTGTGTAATGCGTTTTTTGTGCTCTGTGCATCTGGTGGGTGCCTTATTGTTGTTAATATGTTTGGCATCCTCTAATGTGCGACATGAGCTTCAACGTCCATATCCACTTGGTGTGAATATGTTTTAGAATTTTTAAGATGGTGTAGGTCTCGCTAGGAACTCGAGCTGGTGGATATTTGTGTCTGTCGTCAGCTGTGTGTGCGTTGGTGGGGAGCGGGAAAGTCCAAACCCAACCCAACCCAACCCAACCCAACAAAATTGCTCTGCTGTCATAGGACGTTGGTGTGTATGCGTCCCAAAATGGTAAAAAGTGGTATTTATAGGAGATCGGGTCGTCGGGCGGGACATGCACCAATGATAAAAAGTCGGGCGGGCATACGAGGCTGGAAATGAGCCCCTATTTTTTGGCGTCGTCCGAAATTAGAATCTCGCTTCGCTCGTAATGATTGCCATCCGTCAACGTGCTTTAATTTAACCCTCTTAGCACCCACTCGGAAACCGCAAAAAAATAATCAACTACGACCATGTCAAAAGAGCCCGGACTCT
>JAYJMJ010000290.1:2629241-2639354 GCA_036873875.1 Laminaria ephemera
CAAGATAATATATGTATACTTCTGGACTCCTTCGCCACACCGCTTGACCCACGCGGCCCCGTGTTAGACTGTTCTCTTAGGACGCACACACACCAACGCCCATCGAGAGCAAAGCGATATAGTTGGATCGAATTGGGTTGGGTTGGATTGGGTTGGATAGTTGGATCGAATTGGGTTGGGTTGGATTTTGGGTTGGATTGGAATTGGGTTGGAGTTGGGCTGACAACAGTTACAAATACTCACCAGCGCGAGTTCCTAGCGAGAGCTCCTACCCTGTACGGTATATTTTAATAGTTGTTGTATCTCGGATCGGTTAGTCCGTACACGGAATAACGGCCTCCGCAAACGGAGCAGCAACGGAAAAATATGTTGTTCTTTGGTAAGGAGAATTAGGCATGTCTGTGTCGGGGATCGGGGTCAGAATGAAAGGACAAGCGACGATGCAGCGCTTGTTGTTCAGTCTTGGTGTAGACGTCACGTGAAGGTCAGCAAATCCACGTCAAATGCGAGCGAGCCGGGAGTTGTTGCTGAGAACGTGAGCAGATATAAGGTGGTCGCTGGGTTGGTCAACCAAGCCAGAAGTTTGTGCCTCTGCTTTTCCTTTCGTTGTCTCCCTGGACCGTCGTTGAAGTCACAAACTTTACGGGGTCCTGAGTCGACTGGGGACAGCAAGTTCCTGGCGAGAGCTACAGCATATTTTAATGTGTGTCGTATCTCGCGCTGTGTTCTCGTAGATACGTTAGATACACACGAAGTAAAACATACAAACGTGTACCAACTGCGAAGCGGGGCGGGTGTAGTAGCAAGAGGAAAAGCAGATGCCAGTCCTATGAGTAAGAGATTCGACTTTGAGGAGGACGATATGGTAGTGAGGCAAATCCATAACACTAGTTTGTTTCTGTAACTCATCCAGGCCGAGGTAGTGAAAGTGTATCATTTTGTTTGGAGACGTTGGCACCTAAATCGCGAAGATACCAATTGGCGTCGACGAGTCAAAAATTAGAGCCGCCGCCAAAAACAGGTACACGTGCTCACTTAGAAGCCAAACAAAGGCACAGTATGGATACATGATATGTGGCATTGCCTTGGAAGGTCGGCCTGGCACGGGATACTCTGTGTCCCCACCCTATAATCTTGTTTCATATAAGTGACAACACATCGCAGCAGCAGAGACAGGGAAATATTTTAATTTGGGTAACGCGTTTCGTGCTAAGTCGGCTGCGCCCCAGGCATGGTCTACCTCTGACATGTCGTAGCTGTAGGTGACCGCAAGACCTCTGTCATATCGAACCGGCGCACCGCAGCGACACAGTTGAAGGTATTCTCCCGGCACATCGGCGACGGAGCAGGGACCATCGCTTGCGTCTGTCATACGGGGGGAGCGGAACATGCCGTGAAAGGTGTCTTCCACGTGTTGCTTCTCTTTGTAATTCCATGGGTTGCTTCCGAGTTAAAGGCATTCCATGGGTTGCTTCCGAGTTGAAGGCAGTCGTTGCAACGTACCTGTTATGTTTGAATGGATCACTGACGGTGTTCGACTTGCATCTTGTGATTCAAGGCAACTTTGTAACATGCACGCGCATTCACATGGGTTCGATTGAGTTGACGAGCTCGACAGCAGTGAAAGACGACATCGGTTGCAATGACATTTCACTGCACAAGCTTAAGTTTAGAAGAACATGCATTCGATTGACTTGACAGGCTCGACGGCGAGTGAAAGAGGATACAGGTCGCAACGACATTTCACTCTACAAGCTTTAAGTTAAGAGATAACCGAGGGTAGGATTTCCAAGTAGTAACGTTATTTGTTTGCGACATTTGCGTATTTTACATACACACGCTACTTCCGTTGAGGGGGGGTGTTAAGAAACAGGACACAGTGGCATATTGTCGTGGTCAGGTCGAGCAGCGACTGCACACTCTTTGCTACAGCAATAACCCGTAGCCTACCGAATTACGCATTGATATGACAATGTCGCCTTGTAGTGGATGTGCACACTGCGCAATCTATGTGGTCAACGCGCATTGCGGCAGCAGTGAAACCTACCACGTGCAAGTATAGCTTTATGTTGGGTATTGCGTCGAACAGCAGCGGTGAAAGCGTAGACGTTCACGACAGGAAGCTTATTCCTGTGTAGATGTATCCTAGAAGAGTGGATCTACGTAGAATGTATTTTGCTTTTGTGGAATATACTACCAGGTAAAGCAGACGAGGATCGTTCCTGATGGCTGAGAAGTTGAAGGCTTCTACAGCAGTAAGAGGGTACATAAATCTAGACGTCGGGGGCTTCCTGGACACACAAGTACTCTATACGCCGTACGCTTCTAGAGCATAGCGCTTCTCTGGACGTCGAGACACCGACCTGCAGAACTCACTGTGCCCCCTCTGCTGTCTCCCTCTCATCTCTATTTTGTTTTACATGTCTTTGTCTTTCTGGCCCCAAAGCGACACATTCAACAATATCATTCTTTTTTCTGTGTTCAAGTACCAGCCAAGTAGTTTAACCACCACCGGCGCAAGCCTGTGCTACCACCTTTCAAGGGTTTATCAACACCATACCCCAATAAATGATGATGTACTGATACGAATCTTGGTCACATGTCCGACACATATTGTATGGCTGTTGTTGTGGCTCTGCCTACTCCGCGCGAGAGGTTCGGCCCCATCTCCGACATCCGGCAAAGACGAACGACAACAACAAACAACAAACCCATATTTTATATGAACCCCCGCAAACAAACACCCTTTTTTTGTGTCTAAACGCCCACACTTTTATCTCGATCCTCGATCGATACTCTGGAGCAGCAAAGGACGTTGACCTTGAAACCTTTCAAGACACCCACGCACTTCCCCAGCAAGATTCAAGACGCCAGGTACCCTGCCTCAACGTCCCCCGTTGGAGTTGACTGCCTCAGTGGTCTCTGTCCCGACCACTCGTCGTACCCGTTAGCTCAAGTCTCTACTTCGCGCCAAAAAACAATACTTGTTCACATCGTATGCCATCACCACGACGCCCGGGTGGCATGTATTTGCCGGGGGTGCGGATCCTGTCGTAAATCTTAAGCTGACGGCCGCCCGCACGGGTCCTCACAACGGCGGCGACGTTTGGGGGGCCGACGCATCGGGGAGACCGGACGTCGGAGAGCACGCAGCCGACAAAATCACGCGAATACGCACCTCCTGTGAGGAGCACGGGGCACGCAGCGCGCGAAATCACTGGCGGGGCAAGATTTTCGGATATCTCGTCGTAGGTTCCGACGTCGCGGCTGCGTGCGGGCACGTACGGCGCCGAGCGGGTGGATCCGCGACATCGGCCGTTGCAGAAGAGGTGGGGCGGCAACCCGGTGAAGAAACCGCGCGGGATGGCTGCGGTAGAGATCCACAAACAAGGTAGTGTCAACTGCGCCTGAGGACTAGCAATACGTGTATTCATAGTGTTTACGAAGAAGAAGAATCAAATCTGACCAACTTTTTCTTGACTCGCATGTAGGAACCCCCAAAATTATCAATCGCCCAATGTGCGAACAAAGTTGTCGTGTTGCTCGACCCCCCTAATCTGCTATGAGCGTGCGCATTGCGTGCTCCACGCATGGTGGTGGAGATCCCCCTCGTGTCAAGACATCAACGATATATCCCAAGCGCACATATCTTGTTCGTTAATTACTCACGTCTCCGTCTGGCACACCAAGTATACTCTCTCCAATCTCATCGCGTCCACACTCACCGAGCACGTGAAAAGACTCAGGCCATGTTATCTGACGCTTGCTATGATAGAGGTAGCACTTTAGGGCCAAAATATTTCTGACTGGCGGGACAATCTTCAACTGAGGAAGTACCCCGTACATTTGGAATAGCATTTGTGTCACAAATATTCGTTATGTACCTAAGCCATGGGATTTTTCATCGGGTTGCACCTTCATTCTTGTTTCCAAAATCAGTTTTTGGGCGAGGCATAGAGCTCCTCAGCTGAGGAGCGTCAGAAAAGCTTAGGCTCACCTCTACCGAAGCACCCGTCATCTCCTAATGCAAGTCGGCGCCCCTCTGCCCTGGCGGTCTAGGCCAGGACCGGAGGAAGCCGTGGGTCGGACCACAAAACGAGTGCTCCAAACCGGGACGAGAAGCATGCCTAGCATTCCATGCCTGGAAGGCATTCTCATCCGCATTTAGGTTTATCATTCCTTCCCCTACCCAATATGTCACGCGTCAGCCGGAAACCTCGTGGATCCAGTGCCACCGTCGTAACACCACCCCCAGCTGGGTGACCAGGACACAGCCAGCCACGCGATACTCCCGACGGCGGACCCACGGCATGAATAATCAATATAATATGCCAACCAAGACTGAGAGGCAAAAACCCGACCACATTGGTTTTTTCTCCGCTAGGAAAAACGCCTTCCAGCCCGCCGAATGCGCCGCACTACTCACTAACATGACAAACGGAACACTCACTGTAAGAAGAGCCTTCCTCAGTGCTCGTCATGCGTACCGTCACCCCCCAAGAACAATAAAAACACGGGGCCGTGATCCTTGCCCTCCCCTTCAGGCCCAAGGGGGGCAAAACGCGCAGGGGCTGATATGAACACGGGTTCAGGCCTGTCGCCCTCATCGTCACGCCAAGTAAAACAAAACACGAGGTCGAGCTCGGCCTCGCCGTCATCTTCAAGCCAAGTAAAACCAAACACGAGATCAAGCTTCTCCCCAAAAGCACATACTGGTAAGACACAGGATCCAGCTTGGCCGTGGCGGCCGCGCGCGGGCCTCATGGCCTCGCCCTTACCCTCAAATCAGGTAAAACTCGCGATCGAGCTCCTCCCCTTCACCCTCACAACAAGTAGTCGAGACACAGGGTCGAGCTCCGCCGCGAGGGACACGTTGGCCCCGCCCTCCCTAAAATAAAAGCAAGCAAATTGTTCATCCTAAAGCCAAGCACAACGATACACGGGATCGAGTTTTCTACCCTCACTCAAACACGAGTAAAAAACAACGCATAAATCTCCCCAGTCGAACAAAAACCAAAAGACACGAGCTTTGATAGAGGTGGCGCTTCTTGGTCAAAAAGGGTTTCTGACTTGCAGAGCCCCTCAACCGAGGAGCTACCCACTGTCGATGGAATCTCAGTTTTGTCGTACAACAATAATATTCGCTGTATACCTAGGCCATGCGTTTGTTCATCTGGGTTGCACTTTCTTCATGTTTTGTCAAGACTCATGATACGGTCGAGGTGCGCCCTCTTTTTTCTGAGGTTCCGCACTTGAGGAGCTTTATATCTCTCCCAAAAACTGATTCAGGGAAAAATAAAAGTGCCACCCAATGAACAATCCCATGATGGCCTAGGTACCCAACGAAAATTATTGCAAAAACAGATGGAAATTCCGACGATTTTGGGTTAAGGAGCCCCCGTCATTGAGAAACCGTTTCAGCCAAAAAATACGACCTCGATCGTAGCACTGCGCGTCTCAAAAAAAAATTGGATGCGGTGTGGGGTTCTTCAAGTGCAGAGCCTCCGCTAAGAACTAGGTGCACCTCTGCCATAGCCTGTGCCAAAAAACAACGCATAAATCTCCCCAGTCGAACAAAAACAAAAGAAACACGTGATCGCGCTTGACCGCGCGTTGGCCTCACGACCACTAATAATCCTTCCTCGCTCTTTTTTGAGGCAAACTGGTACAAGTCCTTAACAGGGGGGCAAGACAAAAGCATAAGAAGGGGTACCACATCATGTATCTAGTAGTAGTGGTTCAACCCGACGGGCTGAATGCCATGTATCTATATCTCGAAGTACAATATGCGGATCCATAGAAAGCCAGGAGGGGGCCGAAGGGCTGAATGGCATATAATTGTACTCGAAGCATATGCCGATCCATAGAGAGCCAGGAGGGAGCCGAATCCATCCGGAGAATTCGGAGAATGGATCGCAGATGCGGCGCTTCAAAGGCCTCAAGCACACCTACCTCCCAATACTGAGAAAATACCGGCGGCGGTAACTATTAGCAATAAATAGTGTTATATTAGGATATCACTTGGGGTAGGAAAGTGCACCGAAAATGAATAATAAAGGCATTTATGGACGCGTGTTATCAGCGGCCGCGGCAGAGCGGAATCAAAAGACTCATGTCCTCCTGCCCTGTGAAAAGGACACGCACAGCAGTACATAAGCTCAATAACCAACATTACCAAAATGTTGTATTTCCAGCTACTACATACAGTAGTATACTCCAAATTCTCGATCAAGAACAATTCGAG
Organism: Laminaria ephemera; assembly: GCA_036873875.1. Classification (NCBI taxonomy): domain Eukaryota; class Phaeophyceae; order Laminariales; family Laminariaceae; genus Laminaria; species Laminaria ephemera. The sequence goes on from JAYJMJ010000290.1 coordinate 2,635,486, forward strand.
CAGTCGCTACCTTCTGTTGGAGAAACAAGATTAGCAGCAGCAGCATCAGAAGCTGCATCAGCCACAACTGGCACCGTCATCGGGTTTCAAGCCACGGCGATTATGCTATCATACGATAGGGGTACTGAACCTTTTTTGCCGGAAATATTTCTGACTGATAAGATTTCTCAACTGAGGAAGCTACGTACCCAACATAGATAGTATGATAGACATGTCTTGTGTTTTACGTTAAATACCTAAGCGGTTGGATTATATTTATCGGGGTGCCCTTGCATTTGTCTCGATACATGCTACGTACGTTAGAGAGAGGTGCACCGTTTTTTTTTTTCTGAGGCCCCTCACTTGAGGAGGAACTCTATACATCACCCTAAAACTAATCTTGAGTAAACCGAAAAGTGCAACCCGATGATGAGCGAACCCATGGCCTAGGTATACAAAACGTTCATATTGCAAAACAAGAATGACATTCCGACGATTTGGGGTTAGGGAGCCCCGTCGTTCAGAAAGGTTTTAGCCGAAAAGGGCTACTTCTATCGCAGCACGCGTCTCTCATGGTCAGTGGATGGGTCAGGTGGGGTGCTCCTCATACGAGGAGCCACATAAAAAGTACCAGGTACAGTAGGTGTTAGCCCTCTCGTGGCAAGTATCTGTCCTTTCCACGGCCCCGACCCGCTGCAGGTATCGTCCCAGACTCATTCCAAAGTCCCCGGAACGTATACTGCATGTGCCGCCATGAACGGGTCAACGGTACTATTAGAGACACCACCATAACCGGTCAGCAGTTGACTGCATATCTAAGTGGTCATGGTGTATCTCTAATAAATTCGTTCTATCATACCTGGTACAAGCTACCGGTATGTTTTCTATTTTGCTTTTTTCATTTTATTTTGTGTTTCGGTCTGTACGGTCATCAACACAAACAACAGCAGCAAAAGCAAACAAAACGCAAAGCGACCACGACAACATCAACAAGAAGAAGAGAGACCCCCCCCCCCCCCCCGACGAATACCAAGGGGGGGGAGGAGAAGGGCAGCAATGACCGAATCTAAATATGTTGTAACCACATCTTATAACCCAATGCATCTACTGTACCTGGTATATAATATACCAGTAGTACCTGTTATATAATATAGCGGTTATTATGCAGCACAGTACGTATATACCTGGCAATACTCCATTCTCACCACAGGTACTGATGTGCCGGTGTGTAGTGTTCATACATACCGGACTACTGTTGTAGTACCTGTGCGTTATATACCGGGTATGTTGTACGAACGACTGAAACTTTTCCCTTTTGACTTGCTACCGATATAATACTGCTGTGTATACCAGGCGGGGTTATTTTGTCATTCCTTCATACCTAGTATTATTGGTTATATACGTAGGACTTTCGAAACGAAAGACGACTCCATGGGACCCGAAGGGATGGACGTGCCAATCCCATTGGAGATTCGATCGATTGATAGGGATTACATATACCATCAATCCTTGCCACCAACAGCCAACAACCGCGGCGGCAGTCGCTTCATTTATTCCACACTCGCTTTATATGAAATGTGCATCCGGGACCCATGCACCAGTACTTGTAGGTTTTATCCCACCTATTTTACCTGGAACGGTATGTACTCCAGGTATATATACTCCGTACTGGGTACTTGCAGTAGTAGTAGTATATAGGATGATGAAAATAATTTGCCTGTAAATTCCTGAGTATACGTAGTCCGTGGAAGTGTGCATCACCTGCCCGAACGAACAAGCCTTAAAGTGGCAAACAACGCCCAGCGCCCCCGTTCAGTAGTAAGTAGCTCGAGGCTAGCAACTAGCTCTGCTGCAAGGCGGCGGACAACCTGGACCGTGTTGGCAGCACACGAACGTCACAATTTCATCATGAACCCAAGCCTGCTCGTTCGCTCTGTCGCCATTATTTTTTGCTTTTTTGTGTGCTGTGGCGTCACACATTGCGAGCACGGCGCCCTGGCGAACATACCTAACGTCTCGACTGATGGCGTGCCTAAGGCAATCCTCTTAGCGGTGGAGGATGGAGCCCCGGGAGAAAAGGCTTTGCGAGCGTGGTCAACGTACGCGAAAGAGTCCAGCAGCGATCTCCCACCGGTATGGGTCTTGTGTCGGACACAAGCCATGGAAGCTTCTGTTCTCCAAGAGCCGCCGCTAAAGCCTTTGGCTGTTCACGAGAAACTGTCCTGGGCCAGCGTGCTCAAGATATTTTCGTGGGATCAGAGTACATCTCTGCTGGGTCTGTTCGGTGAGGGAAGCTTACCCCACCCTGCCCTGGCAAACTCGATCAAAGCTTTAGGAATACCCTTATCGCAGGTCGAGGTGCCCGCAGCGGTGATACCCCGGTCGCGGGCAGCAAGTAAGGGGGAGGGATGGCTGCCCGATACCTTTGTGTCCCAGGTTTGGGTGAATCGCGCTGCTCTGGAGCCGTCCAGGATTGTGAAAGCTGGACTAGATGAAAATCTTGTGCAAGATTCTTCGTTACTGGATGTATTGCCGTTGGTTGTGATTAAGCGGCGGGGAGACGGGATAGTTTTGGTTGATGGTACCGCCGTGTTGGATTCGATGTTTGAGGTGGAGGGGGGTGCGGTTTCGTCTCTGCCTGTGGCGAGGGACGCTCGTGGAGGTGGGGTGTACATTGGGGCTCTGCAGTTGGCGGCGCTTCATCTGAAGGGCGGAAAGAATGTGGCGATTACAAGGGCTCCGTGGCCACCCAGGTGCGTGCTGTGTTGATATCTAGATCGTGAATGAAATCCAACACGTTCGTGACAGTACTACTACTACTATTATTGTGATACTACCAGTACGTTCGTAGTACTACTGACTACTCAGTACTATACCACTGCTACAGAACTACTACCGGTACGAAGTAGTCTACTACTACTGTACTACTACTACACTGCTACTACGACTACTACGCGACTATTACTACTTACTACCTGGTATACAATAAAGTCTACTACCTGGTACATATGCACTACAGCAGCAGCAGTGAGTGCTATTAATAATAATCTAATACTATACCTGTACGAAGTAACTATGTTGTACTATTTCTACACTGTTCTCGGTGCATACCGGTACATATTTATCTGGCGAGTTTCCTTCAAGTGGTCGTGTTTGTGCTACAGAATGCTGTGTGCGTGACATGTATGTTTGTCGCATTATTAGCTCATTGCATCATCAGAAGCCTAAACACTAATAATTACCGCTGTAGCAAACACCACAGGTAGCCCGTAGTACAGTATAATACTGCTGTACATAGAGGGTGGTAACGAAAAGGCACAACAAGAAGCCTACCTGGTATAGATTACAGCAGCAGCGGCAGCAATGACGGACGAGTGAGTATGATACGCTGCTGAGTATGATACGCTGCAAACGTATCACAACAAAAAAACGACAAATCGGGCGGGCGGCCATCCATGAGGATATCCCCGATCTGTTGTACGAACAAGTAAAAAGAGACCCATGTATGTATGTCACGTATGATAACTGCTTGATGGGAGGCACTAATATACGTACTGTAAGCAGGGCTGCGTACTACCTGGTACCACTGGTACCTGGTATGTAGCTCCTAGAGAATGTGCTGGATGTCGATGGGTAGACATGTATACGTTACGGGATACATGCTACGGTGATGGTGGTGGTAGAGGTGCATCCTTTTCTTTCTGAGGCTCCTCGCATGAGGAGCTCCTATTCCGCACTCAAAAACTATTTTTTTTAAAGAAAAATGAAAGTGCAAGCCGATGAACAATCGGATCGCAGGTACACCAAAAAACCTGATAACTGCTTGATGGGAGGCACTAATATACGTACTGTAAGCAGGGCTGCGTACTACCTGGTACCACTGGTACCTG
>JAYJMJ010000290.1:2646460-2658027 GCA_036873875.1 Laminaria ephemera
TCCTACATTGCTCAACGCCTCCACAAGGATATTTTTGCGCGCACATTGGAGAATGGGGGGGTTCCGGCCACCTGTGAGGTACCGCTCCTGGAGACGGTTAAATGAGCCGAACACATATGGTGGTGACAAGAGTTGCACGTGAGTTGCCGACTCGAGACTGGACCGCCGACAGTATGGTCGCGCGTGGCACCGAGACATGACGTCTCCCTTAGCGAGATCCGTGTTCGACGCATACGGCGCATACAACCCATACAGCGGAGGTAGACGGGAGAGGACAACGATGTACAATATTTGATATTTCCATGGCATTGCCGTGGCACTACCACGGATTTTTATGGGCTTTCTTCATGGCAATGGCATGGCAGTGCCATGGGCATTCATGACATGGACATGAGTTTTCGTGACACCGACTGCCACGGAATGCCATGAAAGCTGTCATAGTATTGCCACGAGAGTGTCCTGGACTGCCATTGCCGCGCTACGGCACTGCCATGGGTATCAGTAACCCTAACCCCAACCCTAATCCTTCATGGGACTGCCATGGAGGCCCGTGAAAACGAATGGCAGCACCGTGGTTTTGTCATGACAGTGCCATGGCAGCTCATGGAGGCCCGTGACAGTTCATGGCAGTGCCACGATCACCTTCGAAAAGCCCATAGCGGTGCCACGGGAGTGCCACCAATACCCATGGCAGTGCAGGGGAGTGTCATGAAAGTCCATGGCTGTCTACGGCAGTGCCACGGCATTGCCACGGCAATATTGTCTGGCGGTGTCGTGGCAGTGACATGATGGCCAATGCCATGGCAATGCATGGGAGTTGGTGAACAAAGTGGAATGGCAGCACAGTCACAGCAGCCCATGGCCTTGTATCCTTGTGGCTTGCCGCATGCCATGGCGGGGCCATGGCGTGTGTTGTGGCACGTGCCATGGCACTCTGTGTAGCACTTGCCATGCCACTTCCATGAAGGCCAATAGCAAAGCCGTGGAAATGACTATTAATATGCATCGTTCGAGCAAAGTGTTGAGGGAAACCATCCGATTTATCGGTCTTCGATAAGACAATAGCACCCTTCAAGAACGACGCGAACAATGCGCGCGATGTTGTGTTCGTCAATGGATGGACAGCCCCCGGGCGCTAGCGGAATCCCGCGCTACGGGAGATTCAATAAAAAATTAGCGTCAGCCTAAAAGGCGTTGTGGCGGCGCTCCAAACCAAACCAGGGACAATTGAGGCACCCCCCACTCGTGGACCCTTATCGCAGATGGACCCCCCCCCGCGGGAGGCAGTGGCGGGGCCCTGCCATTGACTCCCTTCTTGTAGCACTCGGGCCATAGTTGCTGTAGCTGTGTCCTCAGGTGGCCGAATACCGCTTTCTTGCGTCTACCCGCGCTTGTTCCACCCTGGAGAGGACGGGGTTGTTGCCGTCCCTCCTTCGCTTCGATGATCAGTCGCACCGATCGTTGTTTGCGCCGATGATCGTTGGTGACGATGATCGATGGTTAGTGACGACGATCGAGGTGTGTCCACCACCATGCCGGGACACATTATTCACCACGCCAAACACATGCACTATGTGGAGTAGAGGGAATCCACAACCACAGGTATGGGGGAGGTAGAAAGGACGAATCGCCAAAACATACACAACCAATCAAAGACAAGGGGGAGGGGACAATAACGAACGATTATGAAACATCTAAAACGGACGCACGGACATACCAACGTAACGCCAGGCTGCCCCTGAACAACATAAATCTATTAAAACACACTGGGCAAAGTTTGCCGAACGGATACTATGGAGCACGAATTTATTGTGGTGCACACCCGCAGGTTCAAGCACACCCTGTATTGTACATTATACTGATCGCAAAAACTGTAACCGACAGCACCACCGGTTCTTAATTATCAGGGACTCGAAGCACACAGCAGACAAAAACGGTGACTCATCGTCAGGCGTCCAAGCGGAGTGTGGTCCTCATGTGGCCCTCACGCCACTGATTGGCAGAACAACCCTCGACCGTGTCGTGAAACGCCAAACAACCTCTTTTGTCCGATGTAGGGTGATCTTGAGAGCACATAAAATCATACCTGGTACCACGTCGCACAATAAATGGTACCAAGTAGTCGGTACGGTGCGTATCATATGCTATGAAGTTCTGAATTGGTATAATACTTGAAAAAAAAGTGTCATAACTTCCTCAGCGTGTCCATCAGTGTAGTTACCATAGTCACCATTAAGTACCAAGAATCAAACCAATGTAGAGGGCGTGAATTACTCAACAGCACCTGGCACGTAACAAGCGCCAAACGCGAACGTAGCAAACACTCCCCTGCGCGATTCGGAAACGTCAGCTCCCTATTGGTCACCATATACCAGAAGGACTCAAAATAGTACGTCCATCAAGTCGCCCATCGGCCCCCCTCGTGTGCATTGTAGCCGAGGCGAAACGACCGCTCTTGTAAAGGTGCTTTCATGCCTGGCAGGTCGGCTTTCCTCGAGATTTGACGCTGACTGTTGAGCTTCTCCTCACGATTCCGACGGGTGAGGTTCCCCGGCTGCAGTATATAGAACATACGCAGACAAAGACTCGCCGACTCCGAACGTAGGGGCGAATACCCATAGACTGTTGCACGCCTGAACCGACGGAGGACATAACAGGGGTCGCCAATCGCGACCTGCCTCCCCCCTCTCAAGCACTCCCGTCTGTTCCGCTTTGCCCCTCATTTCTCACGTCAGCTCCCTTGCACCCCTCTACCTATCTGCTACCCTACGACCTCCCCCTATGATCACAGTGGCAGTCCCCCAATTCTCTCACCCCGTCGCCTTTGGCTAGACACTCCCACCCACTTCCCAAACGCTTCCTAAATCCTCCACGTGAAATTAATCAACAAGTGCACATGAGGGAGGAGGGGCGTCACCACCAATCACAGCCGTTCCGACGCCAAGTATGGTGACCACATTAGCGCCACCCCCATATGATACCCTCCCCCAGTGTCTGCCTGGTCGGTGATTACCCGACGTGCTCCGTCCCAGCATTGTAGGGATGCGAGGGTCTATGGTCCTACGGACTACGGCCTTGCATGGTACGATGATTATACCCCCTCCCCTTCCGGCGTCGACCCGACGACCTCCAGCTATCCAACCCTTTGGGACGCACACACATCAAAGACGGATGGGTGCAGCACCAAACCCCTTCCCCGTCGACACCGCTTGGCGCTGAAAATGTATCCGACATTGATCGGTCGTGGCCGTGGGCCGTGGTCATACACCATTTGCATCTATCGGCCATACACCACCAGTAGCTCCACCCTGCAGCACACCAATGAGAGGGCCTCGATCATCATTCCGACCACGAGGTAAGACCCCTGGCCGCACCATATGCACCCACGATCTACGCGCATGTAGTTGTTGATTATACAGTAGTAGTCCCTCTACGTATACCGCCGGTATATGCAAGCCGGAAATACAACCACTATAGCGGCAACCGGCACTACTCCGCATACTGCCACTACTGGTTGTTCCCATTTGTGCCAAGCGATTTCACAGACGCTATAGCGGGAAACCGGCACTACTTAACCGGTGCTTATAAGAGAAATCACTATTGTATAGCACTACCCACTAGCCTACAGAGTCAACTGAAATAGCTCAACAGGCAGTCCCTTCTCACGAACATACATAGCTCTTGCTTTTGCAGTTGACCCGTCGCGCCTCGAAATTAGGATCTACACATTGCTTAATTTTATTTTTATCTTCCGGCGGATGGGTAAAACAGAACCTTGAATATGCTCACCACAAATCCACGTATGTGTCGTGTGTGAATCTAACTCGGTTGCCGAAACCACGGTGCTAAAGTGGCAACAGCAACGCAAGCTGCCGCGACCTCCGGCTGCCGTGGCCGAGCTGCCGTGACTTACGGACGCATGAGTATGCCGGCCTGGGATCAGCTGTGGAGATAGCTACGCGGGGAGTCCTCTCGCCCGATAGTGTGGGGCTTGCGTGAACTCACCCACTAACACAAAAAAACACGCTATATCGCCTCTCCGCCGGGCTTAGTCCAGTTACGGTCCACCCTACCGGTTTGGGCGTTGGTCCTCGGAACGGCCCCCTTCGTGGATCGTTTACTATGCACAGCTTTCCGATGCTCCTTATAATGACCACTCTAAGGTTAACATTTGTTAATGCCAAAAGATCGAGATCGGCTTTTCCTGCCGATGTTTTCATAAGACTACAATCGATGCCAAGACGATCTCCAACGCTGACCAATTCTGGAAACGTCGCTTGTCTTTGTTCCGGTTGACGAGTGACGAAGTCGGTTTCGTCCGTCTCCAAACGACCGGCCCGTTCGATTCATTCGCATCGTTTGGTTGGGCCTCGTTTTCTCGTCGTCATCGATTTCTTCAGCGTTCCAGCGTTGCGCGAACTCACCAAAAACGATGCCACCAGTAGATTGGATCAGGGGGGGGGATGTGCTCATTTCATGCATAGCCGTATTCGTATGACCATAGACCCTCGCATCCCTACAATGCCGGGACGGAGCACGTCGGGTTCTCACCGACCAGGCAGACGTCGCGCGCACCAAGCGCGAAGCGCCGTGAGGTGTTCGGCGCGTCGCATGAAGGGTGAGCTGCATCCTGCGAAGAACCGCTTGTGAGGCGGACTTCGGCACCTTGTGCGTACTTCCTTGCATATGGATGGTTGCTTCGAAGTAATTAATTCATTTTCTGGTGTGGCCACGTCCAGAGACAACAATGGGTATACTATGTAACTGCCTCGTGGGTGCCTTACCATATACCAGGTACACACTACGCGATACAGCCCCCTTGCACAGACTTAAGGTTCTCCTCCCTGCTGCTTGAGGACTTGCCACGACAAGAGGAACGACAGCGCCATCCTTTTGAAACAAAAGAATGCTAGGAGACCGCGGTTTGACCCCTTGACTGACCTCTCCCCTACGCTAACAATAGTATATTGAGGCCAAAGGAGACCGCCGTTTGACCCCTCGACTGACCGCCCCTCAATACAAAAAATGGTGTATTATGGCTAAAAGAGGCCTTCATGTGCCCAAAAAGATCGGTCTCCTACCTCTCTGGTCGAGACTGTCCTTCTCTCTTGTCTTGCCGTGGTAAGGACAACCAACTGTTAGCCGGGAAAACGGACAGCTTCTTCCACGCTTCCCGGCTTGTATCTGTCTGTGTGAATATCATGGCGAACGGCGGGGTGAAGGGCACATGTATTCAGCACTACATCTTACATGGTTGCTTGCATTTCGAAGGCGAAAACATAAACACTACTGCCCTGTACGTATACTGCGCAGTTTCAGTCTTTCTCTAAGTCACGGATATCCTGTTGCTACTACTACCACTACCACCACCATTGCTATGCTACTATAATACTATAACCACGCATATATACAAACCCAAAAAATGCACATATCTGCGTTTTAGTTCCGAGAAAAGGACATATCGAGTTTTGTGTCGACTCTTGTACGACTAAAACTGTGCAGGCGGCGGACCTGGGGTGGGGGGGGGTAACCCGATGCCTCCGGTCGTGGTCGTATTTGCAGAGGGCCCTCTCGTATTTCTGGCCTCTCCAGCCGCTGGCATACACGCTGCCTGGTGTTTTCCACCCTATCATGAAGTGGGTGAAAGAGGGCGCGGAGGATGTCGCGCCTACAATTGTGTTTCACAAGCGTGCCCGTAGCACGTTGTCACCGGTATCCTTCTGTTTTCTCTTGGCCCCTCCCGTCGTACCCGCGGCCTTCTGCTGCCGGGCCATGAGGGCGTTGTCGATCTGCCCGATGACGTTGTGGGTGTGACTGTGGTCCACTAGGTATGATATCATAGCTGCTCGAAACGTGGTGACACCGTGGGATAACTTGACCCGCTGACCGGCGCCACGAAGGCGTGTTTCTGTTGCAGCGTTTCTGCATCGTCCCTTAGTTCGCCGAGGAAACAGGAAACCCTTTAAGTCCGCATTGATAGCGCCGGCAACATATGTTTCAACGTTCTTCTTGTTCTGACAGTCTGCCGGGCTGCATGGTAATCTGTGAAGCCTTCCAGGCGCTGCCGGACCGCGCGCATCTCGGCCAGCAGCCCCGCCCTCCTCGACTTGAATTTGTGAGACGAGGTCTCAGTGCCGTAGCCCATTTCGATCGTCAAGGTCATGACGAACATATCCAAATGCTTCACTGGGTGGCGTGGAAACTGCGACCATCGCTCTGGTACCGGTGGTACAAAGGCCAGCACGCCGATATTCGATAGCGATGGCGACATGCTAGTCATTTTGGAGGTGGAATCGGCCACCTTGTGAACCAAGCTCGCAAGAGTTGCCGTCGAGAGGGTCGAGATGACGGAGTGCCTGCCCCGCAGGATGAACAAAATCGCTCCTCCTTCCTTGTTTCGCAGCTTTTCCTCCGGCTTGGCCGCGCCCTTGATCAAAAGGCTGTGCAATATGCTCGCGAAACCGGTGTTATGTGCGTTGGGCGGAAGCTGGTCCGGCGTGAGTACGCCCGACATCAGTTGAGCGCCGATTTGCGCTGGGCCCCACTAGAAGGGTGGGAGCTGAAGTTGTGCATGGTGCTGCCGAACTGGATACCGCTGCTGGAACTACGGGTGGTGCAGGTATGGATGTTGCTGCTGGGGTTGTTGTGGTTGTTCTTGTGGTTGATGCTGCTGCTGCCGCTGCTGCTGCTGTTGCTGTTGTTGTTGTTGTTGCTGCTGTTGCTGCTGCTGCTGCTGCTGCTGCTGCTGCGGGTGCTGCTGCTGCTGCTTGATGGCCGCCAGGCGAGCCTCTTGGCCATGTATCTGCTGCGCGATCCGCGGAAGTAAGTCCAGAGCCTGCTGCGCCTGCTGCTGTGCCGGCGCTTGCGCCAAGTCCTGCTGCGGAGGCTGCGCTGCTCCGCTTCCTCCTGCCGATGCTGATTCGGGCGAAGGACCAAGTACTGGGTGATGCTCCTGCTTCCAACACGCACGGGCTGCTGAGATCGCGACCCCCGACACTCTTACTCGCTTTTCTCTGGGACTCGTACATAGGATCTCGAAAAAAACTACTCGACCGCTGCTCCATGAGACCTTCAGACTGAACACCCAGGTCCCTGCTGCCTTGCTTATTCTCGTTTTCTGAATTCAAGAAACGCCTCCACCAACACCGGGTTCCACAAGTACCGAACCCTATATTCCTACAGACCGAAGCGAATGTGTGGGTGCACATGTACACATAATAGGTGAAACTCAAAAATTACACTCGGGGCACTTTTTTTGGCCTGGACTACATTATTTGTTTCACCAAAGCTTATTCTCAGTAAATTTACTATGTACGGTACTGCTCAAGAGGTTTTCTCGGAATTACCGGCCTTTGCTGTCCTGTTTTTTGTCCAAGCATGGCCACCCCCCACTACCGCACGCGCTGCCTTTTGTCAGCACAGCCACACCATCGCCGCTGCCTCGGCAGGCCGGGTCTTCCATCAATTATCGGCTGTGAGAACCACGAACAACAGGGGGAACGTAGAACACACTGCTGCTGCTGGCGGACTATAAGCGTACCCAGTAGGGGTAACTGTCAAGGCGATAGGTACGGGGACACAGAGCATCCCCTGCCAGATCTGCCTATTGAGCAGGTCCTCACTGTCACTCACTTTTGCGTTGGCTGGAGATAAAAGAAGAGCAGCTTCAAAATCCAAGTCAGGTCGCGAAGGGGGCTCGTCGAGGGTTCGTCTAAAGCCTCACCCTGAACCCCAGTTTTCCTATCTGAACAAGCCTCCCAAGTCATACGTAGTCCATTTCCATATCATGTTCCTAGGTAAAACCGGCCCTCAAGGGCAGTATCATAACACTAGCCCACCCTGACGAGCCGTATATGCAAAGATATGGGGGATTCGGTGAAATATCGGTTCCGTGAACTAGAACATAAGTCGAAGATGCGGCTCCTCAAAACCCACTCCCACACCTCTAAACTACGAGGCTACGAAGCCGCGACGAAACTCCGAGAAAAGGGGGGGGAAACAAGGGGCCAGAGAAACGCCGAGCGCCGAAAACCACCACTACATCACAAGCAAGGGGGGGCGGGGGCGGGGTGAGAACAAGTTGACGAAAAACAGAAAAAAGCACGCTGCCGCCACATCCCCATCGAGGGGGGGAGGCGAGGGCGGAAACGTACCGCTCAAAAGATAGAACACGAAGAACGCACAGTCCCGTGCCGCAGAATGAGTAGTCAGATTACCCAGGCCGCCCCCGGCTCGTAGCGAGGGGACGTCGGCAGGACGAATGAGAAAAACAACAAGAAAACATGGTCCCGTGCGGCAGTATGAGCGGCCAGATTACTGTTATGGTATTGCCTTGGGAGGCAGGTAATTGCCTGTAGATATATGTAATTACCTGGGAATAGGTAATTGGAAGGTTTCCGTAGGAATAGGAAGGCGTATCTTATGAGGGGAATAACAGGTGGGCGTTGATAGCCCACCTGGGTTTCGGTCTTCATCGAAGCGTGGAAATGGAATGATAAGCTGCTATCTTCAAGCTCTAAGCAACGAGCACACGTGAGTAACGACGATGACCCAAGCAATAGGCTAACCTGCTAGGAGATGCTCTGTGTCCCCCTACCTTGTCACCTCACACTCCTCACTAACGGGACGACCCGTACGCAAAGGAAACATCAGACCCCACGTGTGTAGAAACGGATCAGCTGCTGCATAATTCGTCTGAAATTGGGGTATGACCATGGGTTGGCCTACGAATGGCTCTAAGTACGAGCAGCGAACAATAAAAGGACGACACCACATTCGACTTAGGACCATTGCATCGAAGCCGTTTGTTCTAAATTTCCTGACTTCCTTGATTTTTTCTGTTTATTTTCCTCAAAGAGCAATGCGAAACGTTCCTGATTTTTTGTTATCGGTTAAATTTCCTGATTTAGGAAAATACCGATCCTATTAATAGTTTTGTTGACAAAAAAAGAGGAAGATCAAGAAAAAGCTCTTCGATAAAAATTAGCCTTAGGTGACGGTTTTCTTCATCGTTGCTTTCGCCCTCCTCCCGCTGCTCCCACGACACAACGCTACGTACTGTCCTGTGTTTCCACAGTGCAAGGTGAAGTGGGACTACTCGGAGGAGGAGCTGCAGCGAGGGACAGCCCTTATCGCGCAGGCGGCCAGCACGTACGACAAAGTCCGTCTTGGAGCCGACATCGATCGCATAGCCCAGGTTGGTCAGACCAAGCAGCTTAACAAACGTCAACGCAAACCCGTTGTTACAGGTGGCGTGCGAACCAAGCAACAAACAAACGTCAACGCAAAACTGTTGTTACAAGTAGCCTGCGATGGATGCGCTCGTTTGAGTGTGGATTCACCGTTGGGGGAGGGGGGGGGGAGTCGGTCGTTTCTCAATCCGTGTCTTTTCTCGGGGTTTTCAACTGCCGCTAGAGTACATCCAACACGAAACTGGGTCGTTGTTGCCATTTTTATTGCTGGCCTGTTTCAACCAACTCACAGTCCAAACCCATCGTGACGGTTCGAGTACACTCATTCTGCACAAATGATGCGTCAGACGTCCAAGGAAGCCAAGTTACCGGAGTGGGTACAAGATTAATTACCGTACGGCTCTACTACACTGGACGAAGGTCAATAGGATACTGCAGCTCTCGCTAGGAACTTGAGCTGGCGGATATTTGCAACTACTGGCAACCCAACACAAAACCCAACCTAACACAAAACCCAAACCCAACCCAACCCAACCCCAACCCAACTCAAATAACTTGCTTTGCTGTCGTTGGGCGTTGGTGTGTGTGTCCCAAAATGGTTGGAGCTCAAGAGTAAAAACCATTTTGTTCTTTTTGGGAGATCCCAGGTGGTCGGGCGGGACATGGAGATTCGGGCATGCAAGGGCGGAAAGGACCCCCTATGTTTTTGGTGCCAATCGTAAATTAGAAATTCGCTTCGCTCGTAAGAAGAGAAGCCAAAGCGATGCTCCGGGACACTTCCCCAATGGTAGGCGACAACACTATGAGCTCAACCCCCGCTCCTCCCGCCCACCCCCCTCTCCCCTCCTGAAAACGTGGGCACGCGTGCACGGAAATGACCCTCGCTCGGCAGATGAAGATGGATCCGACCGCATTCCGAGCGCAGTTGCTGCAGAACTTTCGAGTACGACTGTGTCCTGGAGAGCTCGGAGCGATTTTCACGACGTTCGACAAGGACAAGAGCATGCTCATCGACGGGACGGAGGTGCTCGATGGCCGCGTGACGCATGCTACTGTATGTAGGGGTGCACATAAGTGTTGTGAGACTCCTCACTCGAGGAGCTCTATCCTGACCTTGAGGGAAAATGAAGTACAACACGATGAACAATCCCGTGACCTACAGTAGGCATAATTCGAATACTATCGTAATATACGAAGGGTGCTGTAATGCAACGATCATGGGCCGTCAGATCAGCCAGATTTTTTTTTGCCAAAGCGGGCTTCCCCTATGGTAACACACGTCGCATTGGGCTTGCGAGTTCGTCGGCTGACATATCGCAGTCTTGCTGCTGCCCGTGTTCGGCTTGTGGTTGTTTTCACGGGGGCGGAGTACACAATACTTAGCTCTGGCTGGTCGAGTCCGAAATCAGGGATACATCTCGCTGCGTTCGAGAACCAGGCCATGCTAACAACCCCCATCAGAGAAACAGGAAGAAAGCAAAAAAAAAACGAAAAGGGTCCTTGGCACCCCGTTTCATCTCAACTTTGTCGCTCCTATCAATCAGTATCCCATCATCTACGTACTAGCTGTACCTCGATTGTGGACTACGCATTCGGACGGCAAGCTTGATAATAATAAATCGGATGGCAAACACAAAAAAACGTCATTCTTGCAGCCTTGCAATCCAATTTGTGTTTTGTAGCCGTCTCTAGTCAACGCTGCTGTTTCTCGACTTTCTCTGTGCGCGGCCTGGTCATCTCTCTTCACACGCTGTCCGTCCTGTTCTTTTGGTTACCTGCCGCTCGCACACCGTCGTGCAGTTGATGCACGAATTCTTCCGGCTGGGGCGTGAGGAGAGGGGGAAGAAGTTAATCGAGGCGAAGCAGCAGAGGCGTCGCATCGACAGCCGCGAGAGAATGTTTCGACGGAAGCTGGAGGACCGGTTCGTGGAACAGACGTCAGCCAAGGCGAGAGAAAAGGACGCGTACTACAACAGCACTTTTTCGCCAAAATATTTCTGACTTACGAGGGTCCTCAACTAAGGAACTATTATACCAATATCGTTGGAATGCCATTTGTGTTTTACAAGGGTATTCGTTGTGTGCCTAGGCCATCGGATTGGTCATCGGGTTAAGTGTGAAGTTTGTTTCAAAGTCAGCGCTTGGGTGAAGTGTAAAGCTCCTGAAGTGAGAGGTTAGGTGTACCCCTGCCGTAGCGTGCGTCAAAAGGTCGTGGAACTCTGAGGTTTCCTGCCTCCCCGTTCGTCCGGCACAACCGCTCCTGGCTGTAGTATTATTATTATTATTATTATTATTATTATTGTTGTTGTTGTTGCTGTTGTTGTTGTTGTTGTTGTTGTTGTTGTTGTTGTTGTTGTTGTTGTTGTTGTTGTTGTT
>JAYJMJ010000290.1:2667896-2678716 GCA_036873875.1 Laminaria ephemera
TCTTTTTATTATACGTACCAGTACGAGGTAGGTTTAGGTTCGTACGTACGTACAATACACGTTTATTTATGCATCTAGCTGCTTCTGCTTAAATCACACAACAATCACACCCAGCTCCTAAGCTAACACGTGTTTTTGTCGTCGACCATCTACTGCAAGCACAGCACAGCACAGGGCAATCAGCCAACGGAGCAAAACACGTAGTACGTGCCGATCATAGCGCGACCCACATCATGTCGTTGAGCATCTTCTACAGCTCGCCGTGACCCACATCATCTCGTCGAGTATCTTCTACAGCTCGCCGTGTTTTCAAAACGAACGGATACATTGAAATCTGCCCGTCCAGAAAACGTATACAAGCACAAGCAGCAGCAGCTAGCTGGTGATGCGCGAAGACTTTCCTTTATTTCCAACTCATTAAGATACAACACTATTAATACTACTCTTCTCCCCGTCTGTTCTCTTTCGTACGGATAATGTGATGCATGCGTGAATGCGACGTCCGGTTAATTTTCCTGGAGCGTTGAGCTCTTGGCATATCAAGTCGCGAGTTGCACCAAACCATGGACCTCTGTCCCCTTTTGCTCTATCTGAGCTAGCGTAGCGGGCGGATGTCGCCCGCTTAGCGAAGCGCCTTGTATAATCTACAACGATAACACGCCAACACCGAGGTGGGGCTGCCCCCCTGCCACCTTGCAGCACTAGGGACAGCAGAAGCAAGGTAAGACCTACGCTACTCTCTGGGACCGAGAGCAGCAGCTGTGTTGCTGCGGATATTTTTTTTGTTGAACTCTTCGTCTGATGTATCACTCTGTCTGGAAATAAAATGACCCCCTAGTCTTAAAACTAATATCTAAAAAGGCCCTTACACTTACGGACGAAGTGGTACTGTAGTAATTGATTGCGGATGTGTTTAGACTGCAGCAGCAGCAGTAAAGGATTGCTGTATCTTTACGAAAGAAGATTATATTTACGGACAAATTGGCAGTAATTAATTGTGTTGTTTGTATTGACTGCAGAAGCAGCAGTGAAGGATGACTGCATCTTTATTTACGAAAGAAGCATTGGCATCAATGCTTTCTCAGGTCGCAGGTTCGTAAGACTCGTTGTGCCTGCTGTTGGTGATTCTCATTTTAGATACGCACGTACTCGAATAATGTTACACGACGTAGGTAGAATAATATGATACGAGGGTTTCTCCTGGGTATACCGGAATACCAGGATACCGGGTAATGTACCAGGTATTTACTGCTGTATACCTTGGTACTTGGCACCTGGTATCGTTTTCATTTCCCGCTGATACGTTCTAGTTTTGACTCCTCCCGTGGGCACACGACAAAAAGGGAAAACGACACAACAACAGCAGTCGCTATCAGTCCTCCTATAAAGGTCAGAATGGAAAACAAACCAGTGGGGTGGGATTTCTGCACGCAATAAACAAAACACTGTTGAACTTGCGAGCCGTTACAATATATATCGAGGCTATGTACAGTAGAACGCATTTTTATACCAGGTATGTACAAGCGGACTATGCACTTTCTCTTGCGTCACTCCAGGTCACTCCCTTCTGTAAATTTGAAGTTTGGGTTTAAGTTTTTTTAAACACAAGGCGAAACCCCTTTCACAAACGAACAGCAATGTAGATGTGATGTAGATGTTGATTGCGCTTCTTTTATTATAGACTATGCAGCAGTACGAGTACAGCATACCAGTCAACAGTGGTACGAATCAGTCCAGAAAAATGGCGTGAAGGCCCTGAGCCAACGCGTATGTGGCTAGCATATTCTATACGGTGCATACTGTAGGTACATATTATACTATACCAGAGTGATACAAGCAGCAACAGTACACTTTTACTTTAGTTTCCTTCTTCGTGTAAACCCTTAATCCGTGCACTCCTCCTCTGTTTTGTGTGAGCACACATTGTAGTTGCTGCTGTTGTTGCTGCTGCTGCTCTGCGTTATATTGACGCTCTCTTTGCAGCTGCTGCTCTGCAGTATATCGATGCTCTGCTGCTTCCGAGGTAACTCTTATTTCTTGCGTCACCCTGCCTATGATTACTCAGAAGGAAAGGCTTGTAATATTGTGTAATTGTGTCAGCTGATGCTCCACACACGCAGCACCACGTTTGCGTTTATACTAATCATTTTACCACGCTTTGCATTTTTACAAAAATATTCTAAACACATCAGCTGTGAGCTCTACCATTTGAGAGTTCGATACTTAGCTTTTTCAAGCTGCGTGACACGTCGGCCGCGCGTGTTCTATAATTCTCGTCGTTTTTCCTCACGAAGGATATAGATCAGTTACTCCCCTTCCCCAGGATGCTGCCAGGAATCCCGAAACAATGGATCCACCCAGCTGTCCACGACAAAATCGAAGAGGCAACCTTAACCCGATTAACGCTGCACCCACGTTTCTGGTGACAAACTAGTTGGTACTACGTATTACAGTGGGGGGCTCCCAATAATGCCGGTATGTACCAGCCCAATATACCCGCACTATTCAGGGCACCGGCATTATTGGGAATAGGGTTACTATAGAGAGACTATAGAGAGTATCAGTGGTGCCAAGCGATTTGACCGGCACTATAGAGAGCAGTGGCACTATTCAACCGGCACTGTTGGAAGGCCCCCGCTGTATTGGATAACTGTTGCAGCAGTAAAAGGGTTACCCCTCGCCCCCCCACCGGACCATTTTTCACTCCCGGTTCCGCCCAAATTGTCTTGAGAGCCATGCTATGGTCGGGGTTGCACTTGTTTTAGCCCAAACATTTCTCACTAACGGAGCTCCTTAACTCAGGAGCTACCCAATACCTTCAGGTCCGATGTTTTGTTTTGTTTTTTGCTCATCCCATCTATTATCTTCGCACTTTTTCTTTTTCTTTCTCTCATCCTAGTCGTAACTCAGACCCGGGGCCACTTAGCAGGCCCTTCTCCCCCCTCCCCACTACGGTACGCGCCTTCATTTTTACCGCGAGAAGAAATCAGCACTTTCTTCCCTCATCGATTCGAGATTTGAACCCCTGACTCCAACCTTAGTAGTATCCGAGGTTAACCACTAGACTACCGGGGCGACCGGCATGTGCATTTCACTAAATTATACTTGGTATTCGTTAGCAATACCTAGCCTATCGGATTGTGTATCGGGCTATCAATATAAGCGTTCTCAAAGTCGGTTGTGGGGTGGGCTATAGAGCTCCTCATGTGAGGAGCCTCAGAAAATGTAGGTGCTATCCGTACCATAGCACGCCTCCTCACCAGGGATTCCGCACCCTGACGAGTCGGAGCGGTTGTCCGGCCGGTTCTCCCTCCCTCTGCCTCCCCTTCTCCGCCGCCGCGGAGGCACTGCCGAGTCCTGCCCAGTCCCGAATAGAGGGCTGCCTCGCCCCTCTCAACCCGGGGGGGAGTTCTCGAACCTGCGTTGGAGGGTACACAAAGCCGGGAAGCGCTAAGGTATCAGAGTTTGATTTGGCGCCTGCTGGTGTCAGAAGCTAAGGTTTTATATCCTCCCATTGCTTCCCAGGTAGGAGAACATGTACAGATAGTGACAGGAAGTAAGAAGCGGAAGCGAAGCTCTGGCGTGTACCGAGAAACAGACACAACAACAAATCACAGAGAAAACAACGATTTTACGTGTACGTGCGCCGCAGCCCATTGCCAAGCAGCCAGAACGGGAGGACGCGGGAGAGAAGACTACGGGTTTGTTCGAATCTCGCAGGACCTCCTGCATTGCACCAGCACCAAGCAAATATACCAGGAGGCAGCACCCTTCACCCCTTGACAGACAGCAAGTTTCCTTTTACTTTCCTAGACGGACGTCAAACTACTAGGTTTTAGTGTGGAACACTCGGCCCTACACCCTTGACCGGTGCACGTTTTTCCTTGACGGGCATCTCCTGAAAAATTTGCCGCCAAGGGTTGCCCGGGAATTATTCCGACCATTTTTTTAAAATCTAACTTTTACTTTCCAGCTCATGGACAAGCCGTGGTCACAGGAGTCGTCCTTCTCCCTCGGGTACGTGCCTTCATTTTTGTCGCGCAGAGGGTTCAGCATTCCCACTGCTGGTCGATTTTCATCGGGTTTTTGCTAATTCACCCTCTTGCGCTTTCCGCGAGTCAAATTTTGCACGCGAAACTAACCCTATTGAGAACGAGGATGCACTCGGGGGGGCTCGAACTCGCGAAAGGATAGGTTTGTCCGTACACGCAGTAACGGCTTCCGCTAACGGAGTAGTAACGGAAGTGTCGTCGTTTATTGATAGAGAGAAATAGGCGTGTCTGTGTCGGGGATTGGGGTCCTCGCGAAAGCGACCTTAGTCTTACCTGAAGAACGGAGTACGCGTGCGTCGACACGAGGCCCATATCACGCAGTCCACTGTCGACGAAAACAACAGAGTGTCGCGCGGGAGAGAGAGTGGGGGGCAGGGGTGCTGAACTGTTAGGTGCCGTTACAATGCGTTTAGGTGCCGTTACAATGCGTCTAGGTACCGTTACAATGCGCCTAGGTGCTGCAAGCCAAAAGATAGGGACAAACCCTTGCATTAACATTTTTTCGGGAGTTCAGAGGGAAAAAATGATGAACAAAACTGACGCTTATAGGATCAGCCACAGGAAGCGACGCGGGCTGTTAGGATAGGGAGTGATGCTTTTCATCTCGGGCTCCAACGCAAGGCGTTGCACAACATGCGCGTAGCATGAACTATCGTGTGTTGGAGCGCTCACGCTATAATAAGAGCGCACTTCTCATGTGTTTGATAACTTATGCATGGGTTTCAAAAGGGTTAGGGGGCTGTTTACGTACCAGACATACGCAGCGCTACATTCGGGGATCAAGGGGGACAGTACAAAGCTTCCCATGGACATCTCCCCTTCAGCAGGAACAGTCGCAAGCTCTCGTCTTGTCTTCCACGGGTCACAATGCCGACAGGATTTCCAGGACAGCGGAGGGAGCTGGGGAAAAAATGCAAAGACAATAGATGGGATGGAAAAAAAGAAAGAAAAAGACACAACAGGCCACAGATCTCGATAAAAGAACAAGGGTCAAGTCAGTCAGCGCTCGCCTGGACGGATCCCACGCCGTGGCGCAGCCCATGGGGAACTCCGCCTGGCTGAAGCTGAGCATCTTCGCCCAGTTCGCCTCGGAGTCATCATCGTCTGTCCGAGCCGCCCACGAAAGGTAGGGCAGTGCGTTGGTTGACGACACATGCTACTAATAGTACGGTAAAGGTGCACCATTTTTTTTCTGAGGCTCCACCCTTGAGGAGTTTCATACCTCACCCAAAAACTTATCTTGAGTAAACTGAACAGGCAAACCCGATGACCAAACCCATGGCCTAGGTATAAAAAATATTCATACTGCAAAACAAGAATGGCATTCCAACGATTTTGGGTTAAGGAGCCCCGTCATTCAGAAACAGAATTGTCCAAAAGTGCTACCTCTGTCGTAGCGCGAATCTGACTGTAAGTGGCCGACAAGATTTTAGCTGGCTAGGTATTACAGTAAGTTGCTTGCGGGAACTTGCGGAGTTTTGCATCTTGGTGTCTGACTGGAGCGTTTGTGGCTCGACGTGTGTGTTTTCGTCGGTAAATGCCAAGTCAGCTATTAATAGTAGGCTTGCTTTGCCACCCAACTAACAACTAGCAGTGAACTCCGGCCAACTCACAACCCTAACGGAGGGGTTGTTAATAGCGATGGACGAGGCGTCTAAGCGGCGCAAACAAAATAAATTACGCGTTGTCGCCACAGGTCCTTCGGCACTTCCACCGACGCGCAGACACTCGGAACCATGCTCGTTACACAGTCTGCATGCACGTTTTTGGGAGACAAACTACCTTGAGTTAGTGTGGGATAATTTTCACGGTACAAAAAGGGTTAAGTATGACGTCGTTTCCCACAGGAGCTCTCTCTTCCTCTCGCATTACCGGAAACCAATAAAAAAACGTCACCGAAACTAAAACACGGGGGAGAAATTCGTCACCTAAGGCTGTTTCCTATGCGGTCCGATTTCGAGCTTCAGAATAATATTTTCCGATCCCGAAAATGAAAGCACCTCCTTGTGCAGTCCGAATGTGCAAAATTGGACCGGAAAAAAATCTGATTTGAGAATCCGATGGCCCAAGTCGTCAGATTTTGGCATCAGATTTTCAAATCGAAAAATGGTGTGCTCTCTAAAATCAAGATGTTATCCACGCAGCACGCAGCAGCAGCAGCAGAACGATGAGTTGGATGGGGACACAGCGACGTGGCCTCGCGCCTGACGCGCAGTCGGCGGTCGGCGCGTCTCTTCGCGGCCAGACTACAGTCGGCTGGCGTAGGCTCGGGCCTAGAGACCAAGAGAAGCGCACTCGGCGCGTGCCCCTCCGTGGATACGTACTCGTATTATAGACTACAGCACCTGAGCAGCGGTCAGTCAGCGTGTTGGGCTCGGATGCTTTACAGTCAAATTACAAAATACCAAGACAGGTTGGGCGCACTCGGCACGTCGCTTCACCGCCACACTAGAGGCAGTCGGCGTGGGCTCGGACGCTTGGGTCCGACGCCCAGTGCAGCACACTCGGCGCGTCTCTTCGCGGCGCTAAACCAAACAGCTGGTTGGCGTTTGGTCGAATCTCTGGGCGCACGCTCTCACCCAACTTCAAATATATCAGATTTCTTCGCACAAGAAGACTCTTTCGATTTCCGAAGTACACGGCTGAAAATCCGTTTTGGTCAAAATCTGAACCTCAAAATCTGGACCGCATAGGAAACAGCCTAAAGTAAAAAACGGAAGACGAAATTCGTCACCAAAAGTCAAATGAGGTGACGAAAAGTGTCACCGAAAATCAAACGAGGGGCGAAAAGTGTAATCGAAATTAAAAAAACGAGGGACGAAACGTGTCATCGAAAGTCAAACGAGGGACGAAAAAAAGTCACCGAAACTGAATACAGGGGACGAAAAATATTACCGAAATAAAAAAACGAGGGACGAAATAATTCCGCACCGAGCATGACGGTCTCCGTCGGCGCGCCCGTGAGGGCCTCGAACGCCTCGCACACGTGTCCGCCGGAGATCGCCTCGTAGGACCCGTGCTGCTTTGCGAATGCCTGGAGCAAGGCGCGGCGCGGTCGACGCACACGAGAAAATGACGGCACGGGACGGAGAAAGGCGTTGCAACACGAAGAACGAAATGGGGTTGGCGGGAGGTTTGACACGGGGACCAAGACTGCGGCAGGGGGGCACGTTTAGGGCATTTTTGTAAGCGGCTCAGGGCTACTCGCTCGAGTGGCTACCCTTCTTCTTTGAAAGCCTCAATTTTGTGCATACGTTCATTTCGCGACATGCACCGCCATGGAAGAGTTTCCCCGTAGTGAAAAGGGGGCTATCCCCTCTATCGTACCAGGTAGCTCGGTTCCGGAAAGGGCGCGGCACCACGCGATTGCGCGAAAATCTCTTGTTTCCAACAAATCAGGGTTTTTTAGACCTGTCTCAACAATATCCTGGTTTGCTCTAGTCTCAACAAAGTATCCTGGTTTGCTCTTGTCTCAACAATATCCTGGATTTTTTTCTTTTTCTCAACAATATCCTCTGGAGTTCCCTCGTTTGCCCGAACCTTGAGCGCTGACACGGCCGCGAAACGGTCAGCATACAGTACGGGCGGTGGCATGGTGGGGTGCAGAAAGATAGCCCAAACGCTGCTCTGTGAGGCGTCGGGGAATGTCGGAAATATGTTTATATATATATCAGGAAGGTAGTAGTGTGAGGGTGAAATAATTGATTATTTTCTACATTCGAAAGAGACAATATGAGACGTGGCACGATGCGGTACGGCACAGTGCGATCTAGCACGGTTCACAAGCGCGAGTAGAGCCAATCAGTTAATCCAAACATGAGACGCGACTATGCCACCGCAAGAACATAGCAGACTTTTCACGGGTCATAACCCGACCCGTGGGCCCGGTCAGGAGGTTTTCAAACTCTCGCGGGGTCGGGTCGGGTCGGGTCGGGTCAGAAGGTGTTCGAAATCTCACGGGTCGGGTCGGGTCGGGTCAAGTCAGGAGGTTTTCAAATATCACGAGTCGGGTCGGGTCACCCTAAAACTACTCGACCAGCGAGAAGCGACCCGACCCGTGAAACGCCCTGGATAATAGGCGCTGCAGAACGGCACACCAAGTACATGCACACCAAGCACATGCATCAAGCGAGGGCAGCGGGGAGGAGCCCGACTCGTTCGCGCTCCGCCTTTCGGAGCGACTACACCAGGAGTGCAACCGTAGACCCATCTCAAGCTACGGGTGAACAAAACAAACACCACACGCGACGCTTTCACAGAAAAAAAAGGCGACACTATCCCAGTGCAACTTCCGAACCCAGTACTACCAAAAAACGCGCCTTAACCCGCTCACTGCTGCAAAAATGATCTTGCACTAAGTCTAAGTAGTTTGTCCTCAAAACCGTGAATGCAGTTCAAAAGGGGCTAGGCGCTAAAACCTTACGGTACATATGTACTATAGCACATGTCCCGAAACCCGATTCAAACACAAATGCACACAACGAGGTAATTTCCAAAAAAAAATAACCATACACAGCGTGGAAATTTCTGTACGTAGAGGAAATTTCTTGGGGCACCTTTTCCACGATGCATGGCCAGATCTGGTTGTTAGAAGCCTTGGCGAAAGCGGGTAGGTAGTCCAGACCCTTTTCCTTTCCCTTCAGCCCAGACGGGTCCTTGCAGGGCAGCCAGCTATCCACCAGCACACTGCTCGAAAGCGCGCAGACGTCGCGTCTTCGATTGTTACTACAGTGTCTTCGCAAAAAATATAAATACACTCCAGCTTTGAGATCGAGCATTTCGTCGAAACTCATCTTCGCAAGCTGTGTGTGATACTTCGATCTTTGTCTTATCGTTAGCAGTTTCGAATTTTACTGCAGTGTTTGTCCTACCATAAGCCGTTTCCATGGTTACTGCAGTGATTGTCTTAGGGCGAGCCCGCGCGTCAGACAGGCACAATAGAGCGCGAGAGCGTGAGATGGCAAAAATCGATGAAAAGCGACGAGCAGCGGGAACGCCACACCTTCTGCGCGATAAAAATGAAGGCGCAAGCCGGCGGGGGGGGGGAGGGACGACATCTGTGACCACGGTTTATTGTCCACAAGATGGAAATAAAAAAGTGAGACTACCAAAAAAAACGCGGGGCAGCGGCTGGAGCTGAACAGACAAGAGGCATGCTCCGGAAAGATGCTTCGCTTAACTAACTACTTTAGAACTGCACCGGCGTTTTGGGGACAAAATACTTGGAGTTAGTGTGGGATCATTTTTGCAGTGAAAGGGTTAAGGCCGGTGTACTCCTGCTGGAGATCTATGTCGCCTTTTTTGTATGAGCGCGTGTAACGAAATCTCCTTTGAGCTCAAGGGCGCTTCAAAAGCAGCAAAAAGCACACATACCCGAGCCCAAGCTTCGTTTTTACCTATCCGCCGTAAGATTAAAAACAAAAAAAAAAGTGTGTTCGTCCCCCACCGTGAAAAAAAACGACGGGGAAGGGTTCTCGACCAGAGAAAGAGGTCGCCTAAACGCGCCACATTTCCTTCTTACTGTTGACAAACGCTACGACGGAGGTACCACTTTTGGGCCGAAATATTTGTGACGGGTGGGGGTCCTCGACCGAGAAACCACCCAACGTCGTTGGAGTACCATTGTGTTTGACAATATCATATTCGAAATAATAAAACCTGGGTCAAGAGCTGTGTTGATCTGGTGGCAGTTTCATTTTAGATGAAAAAAAACAGTGTTTCGGGTGGGGTGTGGAGCTCCCCAAGTGCGTGAGCCACGGAAAATTGGAGGCGTTCCTATCGTAGCATGATTTTTCACACCTTCCCACACGTCGGACAGATCACGATCTAGATCTAGATCCGATGTCTGTCGTTATGATCCCAAGTGAGTGAGCCACGGAAAATTAGATGCATTCCTATCGTAGCATGCGCCGTCACACCTTCCCACACGTCGGACAGATCACGATCTAGATCCGATATCTGTCGTTATGATATGTTGTGCGGGATCTGTATATAGTACAGATCCAACCCAGGAAACATGTGCTAGATCGTTCAGATCATACGGCTCTCATCCGGCAACATGATCTATCGGAAATGCAGATCATATTGACCTTGGATCTGTTTGCACTGAAAATACTTATTATAGGTCATGAATGGGGATCTGATCTGTTCGGCGTGTGCACCTTTCCCAACGACCGTCCTTGAACAAGTTGACCTCGTAGCATCCCGCATTGTCGGACAAGGGGCCGTTGCCGCCCAGCACGCGCGCGATGAGACCCGGGCGCTCCGATATGACCGCCAGCCCCGCCAGAAACCAGCAGTCCCCGACCGCCCCCTGGACATTGTCGGCCGGCCGCGATCAACGGCAAGACATCGGTGCGAAGAAACCGGGGAGGGGGGGGACGTTGCAAATCTTGGGGCAGTGAGTGAACGGGCCGAGAAGAAGCGCGCTGTCTGATGTCAGATATTACACTTTGACATATCCATATAATACCGAAATCTGACAGTGGCTGCTGGGTCGTCGACACGGAGCCTACTTCGAATCTAGGACGGAGCGGGAGTGGGGTGAGGGGGGGTGTACTCATTTTCATGCATAGCCGTAGTCTTGAGACCAGAGACTCTCGCATGTCTACAATGCCGGGACGGAGCACGTCGGGTTTTCACCGACCAGGCAGAGGGGGGGGTCTACTCATTTCATGCATAGCCGTAGTCCTAAGACCATAGACCCTCGCATCCCTACAATGCCGGGACGGAGCACGTCGGGTTTTCACCGACCAGGCCGACATCGCG
>JAYJMJ010000290.1:2699070-2710690 GCA_036873875.1 Laminaria ephemera
CTCATAATCAATTTGCGGGTGAGGTTTAGAGCTCCTCAAGTGAGGAGCCTCAGAAAAAAACTAGTGCACCTCTATCGCAGTACGAAGTCGTGGGTATATATATACCAGGTATACCATATCGGGCTGCTGAGGAATCGTGTGTGGTGTCAGCCTCGTCGAGGCAATCGGAAAGTAGCCCATACAATGTAAAGCAGCGCCAACGATATGCGTTGGTGTGTTGTCCCCTTGTGTACTGCTTAATTCTTTAGGTTGGACGGTCGTACAATACGAGGTTACCAATTTCAGAAACAAAAAACATGAACGATGTGCAATCGGGAGATAGCTCATACATTAGGTGGAAGCATGGGTCCAAGGGACGATGGTGTTGCGTTGATAAGTTCTTCACCCTTCTCCAACTCCTATTTTTTCCCTACTCTAATTCCAAATGTTTTGTCCCTATAACAGGAGTGCAGTGCTGAAAAGGCTAAGACATGTACCAGATATCTGCGAGCCACGGCATGAATGAGTAGCCATGATGGATGGATGGGTGGTGGATGAAGGCCAGCAAGAACAAGCCCCCGGAGTCGCCGCGACTGCTTACCGCATAGGGCCAGCGGCTTGGTTAGCATGATCAGCCAACAGCCAACCCACTCATCACGCGTCCAAATGATTGCGTTTGTTTTTCGGGCGCTGCCCCGGCCACGGATGATGACTTCTACGTGGCATTTTGGGCCTTCAGTCGGGGAAATAAAAGGGTTTTTACCTCTGCCACGAGGTGGCTTTGGGCTTTCAGACAGGAAAATTAACGATTTACCTCTGAGCCATGAGATGGCTGGTGTGATAAGTCTATTAATAGCTGCCTACTATAATACGAGTACGCGTAGCCAACTCCAGGCACGTGAAGGGGTAATTCGGACCGGAACAAGCGGCACGTCTAGCGCGTTATTACGGTGGGGCAAGGTAAGTTTCCTCTCTTAAAAATTGCGCCGCAAAAGCGCGATCATTCGAAGCAAACCTTAACCATTCGTCCACGAAGCAGTCAACGGTTACAAGTTCCAACCGATATACGTGTTGTGTTCTCGTCGTCGGCGCGTGCTGCAGAAATAGATGTGTCCTGTCTTGCACCTTAAAATTCTCATTTTTATTTAACAAAAGCTGCTGCGACTGGAAGAACTACAAGCGGTATCACACGGCTCACGGCTCATACACAAAACGCCATCTCCATAGAAACCCCGAAGAGCGCAGAATAACTACTGTGTGCAGCGCCGACTAATCCTCCAGCACGCTGCACAACCTCTACCTCTTTACTTCTATCCACAGCAATCCGTCGTCGGCATCGTTATCGTCTACAAAAAAAGGAGCGCCTACGATACCCGCAATAAAAAACAATGCACGGTTCGCTTCACACCGCAACCGGTGCTGAGTTCGTGAGGCCCACGACAGCACCGCCTGCTCCCGCAAGTGCCATGGGGAGGGGCGGGGGGGGGGGGGGAGCATCCCGAGCCGCGTTCGTTTGTTGAAAAATGAAGTCCCGCAGGCGCCGTCGATCCGGCGACGCGTCCTCGGCGACGGTCTAGCCTTGACTCTTTTCCATCTCCTAAAATTATCGTAGTCTACTTCCAAGTGCTTCCAAGTGTTTTGTCCTCACAACGGGAGTACAGTGCGAAAAGGGACAAAAGGCGCAAAATGCATTGCCGCCCTGAGTCCACCCCCCTAAATGTACGACCCTGAACAAAGACAGTACGGGGTTGTGTCGTCTAGCCCACCGTCATCTACCGTTTCGTCATTGTTCTTGTGTTATTAAGGATCGATCTCCGGCCTTGCCCCCCCCCCTTCCCGGCTTCCTCGCCTCCGATTACCCGCCGTGGTTCTCAAAAACGGCAAAAGGAAAAATAGTACCGAGTCGATCCCCGCCCCCAAGCGCCACAGCTCTGCCCGCCCGCTCAAGCTTGTTGCCCTGCCTTCTCGCGCTCCACCCGCGTCCGGTTGGCGCTGGCTCTCTCCCTCTCCGTTCTCGCCCCCGGCACGTCCGTCTACTGAATTGTCTCTCAGCTCAAAACCGACGGCCCACCGAAACGACAACGAATACGGCTACAACAACGGCACAGCAGAAGCAAACCCAGCATGATCATCACCATCATCATCATCGCCATCGTCGCCGCCATCGCACTATCAGTAAGACACCTTTGATCCCCGAACCCGCCCCCACTCCCTCTCCCGCCTCCACTCCCCCCCCGGCGCCCGCCCCCGCTCCCGCCCCCATGTGATCCTCAACTCCTCCCACCCCTACTGCTGGGCAAACCAGAAGCCAAACGCCACGGTGCCCGCGAGTCCGATGAATGAGAACAGCAAAATAGGGGTGTCACCACCGTCCTGGGTGATGCCCACCTGGTCTCCCACCTTCTTCGCGAAGCGGCGACGGGGTCCGCGGCACTGCGGGCAGACGAACCCACGTTTCTGATAGGGCAGCGGGAGGCGGGATGCGGGGCAATCGCGAACGGTTGGGGCAATCGCGTTAGTGGCGCCGCGAGATATGGTGGGGGGAGGGGTCGGTGGGAGAAGGGGACGAGGCGAGAGGGATGAACTCGCAGAGGGCAATACACGGGGGAACAAGGAACACAAAAAAGGATGTCACACTGCTGTTTTTGCTGCTGCTACTGCTACTGTTGTTGCCAAAGTTGCTGCGGTCGTGCTGCTGTTGCTGCCAGTCCTGCAGCTGCTACTGCTGTTGTTGCTGCTAGTCCTGCAGCTGCTGCTGCTGTGGTTTACTTTCTGTGTGATGCGATGTACACGTGATGCAGGCGGACGCGAACATGGAGACGGAGATCGTTGCTTCCGATACGGTCGCTGGAGGAAACAGCTTGTGGCGGGGTCACAATGAGCCTCATAAAACAACGCCCGCTGTGGCAAAGCCCTCGTTCTGGTAGTTACGGCAGCACGAACAACTCCGGGGACCCCAAGTTTCAACATTTCGACGAAAAAAATGTGTCATGAAGCTGCATGAATCGGAATGAGGTATCATACGTACTGTAAGGGCCGTTTCTAACGACACATATTTGGCAAGTTTCTTGCCAAATTGGCAAGTTTATGGAAATTTGGACTTGCCAAAATAGCAAAAAACTTGCCAAAGTTTTTTTTGGATATTTCCGTTTCGCTTTGTTGGCATGTTTATGGAAAGTGAGATTTGCTATTTCATTTACCATTTTAGCCCAATAACGCCAACGCAAGGTTGCACAAACCAGACCACCCCACGACGCCCCATGCTAGACTCGCTCTAACTTGTGCAATAGAGGGAGATACGGAAGATACACGGTGGCATTGGCAGCAGCGATGATAGGGTTGGCGGCGCTGGTCGTGAGCCCCGTGTGGATGCGACATGGGTGTCGCTTTGGGCCGGTGCTAAACAATAATCACAAACAGCAGCCGCCCCAGCTTTTCCCAGGGGATTTTGGCCGGGCTGGAAAGACTGCCGACCTCTGAGGTACATGGGCTGTGCCTGGAGTCCTTTCTGCGCCAGCATTTACTCCATAGGGCGCGTCGGCGCGCCGTCGGCTACCTGCTCCTGCTGCTGTAAGGGATTTTAATAAAATCTGAGGGCGTTATGATGCGAAAAATTGCCAAATATTGCCAAATGGGCAGTGTTTCACGATAGAAAGTTTTGGCAACTTTTGGCAAGTTCTGGAAAATTTTAATTGCCAAAATAGCAAGCTTTTTGCTTCTTCATCGGTCGTCAGAAACGGTCCTAAGCTAAAAATTAATTCTGGTGGACAACATAGAGCGAAAAAAGTACACTGTTATACGGAAACGAAAAATTAGACGGGACGATTCGATGGCATCCCTGGGGAAAAAACGCCTCCGAATTATTGAAACCCCCAAAAGGGGACAAAATCGACCAATCCCCCGAAAATTATGCCTCCTGAAATTTTGAGAAACCCCACACCCCGGCGCCAATAAAAATAAAACCCATCCCCTACAGAAAATTTGATCTTTCGACGCCCCCTGCTCGCCGAGTACGGGAGCGACGCCTCTTTTTTCGCCGGGAGTCGCGAGGGCTGCTGTGAGGGGCGGGCGTGGCACCCCCGTGTGGTCTCGGGAGGTCCCGTGGCGCTCGGATGCAGCGGGTGCTCAAATCGTATTAACTCAATCAAACTAAAGAGACTAAAGTACACCATTACTATGTAAGCGTATTTTTATACAAGGCGCTTCGCTCCGCGGGCGGCATCCGCCCGCTACGCTAGCTCAGATAGAGCAAAACGTGAAGCGGACAGAGGCCCATGGTTTGGTGCAACTTGCGACTTGAAAATGCCAAGAGCTCAACGCTCCAGGAAAATAAATTGGACGTCGCATTCACGCATGCATCACAGCATCATCCGTACGAGACACGTGCTACGATAGAGATGCACCAGCTTTCTTCTGAGTGTCATCGCTTGAGGAGCTCTGTGCCTCACCCACAAACTGATTTTGTGTAAACTAAAAGTGCATCCCGATGAACAAACCCATGGCCTAGGTATACAAAAAAAGTCAGATTGCAAAACAATAATGATATCCGGACGATTTTGGGTTAAGGAGCCCCGTCATTCAGAAACAAAAACGCCAAAAAGTGGTACCTCGATCGTACTACTAGTAGCACGCGTCACGAAAGAGAAAGGACGGAGAGAAGAGGAGTGTTGTGTCTTAGTGAGTTGGAAACAAAGGCAAGTATTTGCGTATCACCAGCTAGCTGCTGCTTCTTGTGGTTGTATACGCTTTCTGGACGGGCAGATTTCGATGTATCCGTTCGTTTTGAAAACACGGCGAGCTGTAGAAGATGTTCGACAACATGATGTGGGTCACGGCGAACTGTAGAAGATGCTCGACGACATGATGTGGGTCGCGCTATGATCGGCACGTACTACGTGTTTTGCTCCGTTGTGATGGGCTGATCGCGCTGTGCTGTGCTGTGCTTGTGATAATAGTGGTAGTAGCTGGTCGACGACAAAA
The DNA here is from genome assembly GCA_036873875.1 of Laminaria ephemera. NCBI lineage: Eukaryota > Phaeophyceae > Laminariales > Laminariaceae > Laminaria > Laminaria ephemera. The sequence continues at coordinate 2,704,030 of JAYJMJ010000290.1, forward strand.
AAGCATGCTAGCTCAGGAGCTGGGTGTGCTTGCTGTGTGATTTGAGCAGAAGCAGATACTGCTGCTGTAGATAGATGCATAAATAAACGTGTAGTATACGTACGTACGAAGCTAAACCTACCTCGTGCTGGTCAGGCTCGTACTGGTACATATAGTAAAAAGAAGGGATACATAAAAAAATTGGAAAAAAACGAGCTGTAAATGTTCGACGACACAAACATGCTGATCTCGCCAACTCTGACTACGCACTCGCACTTGAATTACTTGCGTTGTCGGGCAGCATCTATACTTTGTACTACGTGTGTTTTGATGCCTAGAGGGCTGGATGCGCTGTGCTGTGCTGCTCTGTCCTTGTGGTGGATGTAGTGATAGCTGTGGGTGGGTGTGTTTTGAGCAGAAGAAGCAGGTGTAGGTGCAAAATAAACGTGTCGTCTACGAACGCATCACGGCACGGTCAAAATAAACGTACACGTACTTACGTATTCGTACGTACGAACTTTTTGTAGTCGTATAACACAGAAACCTGATATAAACGCCCACAATATAAAATATCGGAAAATATATATCGGAAAACATATCGGAAATATATCGGAAATATATATATATATCGGAAAAAATATATCGGAAAAAAAAATCGAAAAATGATTTATCGAACCACTAATCAGAATCGAAAAACAGTCGAAAACGAGCGAGATTCATCGAAAAAAACGAAAAAACGGTGAAAAGTGACGAAAATCGGGGAAAAAAGAAAATCTCGAAAAAAATCGCGAAAAAAAAACAAAAAACGATTTTCCAAAGCTCGACTCAGAATCGAAAAAGAGTCGAAGCTGAGCGAGAAAATCGAGAAAGACGCAAAATGACGACGAAAGGAAGGGAAAAGGAAGAGAAGCGAGAAAAAATAACACACGAAGAACCAGAACGCAAAGAAAGCCGGGAAGGGTTCTCCGAGAAGGGGAGTTAGGCAGGCGTGTTCCAAGTGGAAGCGCTGAGAGCGAAGCAGGTCCTTACAATCAAGTGATTAAAGTTTTTTTAAAAGCGGAGACGAATAAATGTACCGTAATAATTATGTTTATGGATGGATGAGGTTTACAGTTAGTCGGCTGTATAGGTAGGCGTAGTACAAGGCTTGGCGTGGGTGCCGGCATGAGGATGAAATAAGGGGAGAAAAAGATGGAACGTTTGGCCTACTAAGCTGCGCAAGAAACATGATATTCGTCAAAAAAAGAACTCGGCCAAGAAGAAAAAGGCAATATCATGATTTTGGAACCGATGATCGACAAATCAAATGTTACACTCGAAGGGTACTTGATCGACATTGGCGTGGGATCTTTTTTTTATTAATTTATTTTCATGTTTATGGATTTTTGAAGAAAAATAGGCAAAAAATGGTTTTCGGGCGTTTTCGGGTGTCGGCGCCGACTACTTTGAGAGTGGACGACTTATCTCCCCGAAGATAGACCCGATTTTTTTTTTTTTTTCGAGGACTGCACACAAACGGCGATTAATTATGATAAGACAGAAATCTCTAAAAACGTTTTCGTCTTTCGAAATCACGAAAAACGGTTGATATTGGCTTTTAGTATTTTTTGACACATTTAGTAGTTCTTTTTTCCACGAATATCATGTTAAGAGTAGTAAGGAAGTGTGAGCGCGCACCAGCACGACGAGTAGGACCATGCTGCGCCCGCGTTGTACTATTCCTTGCATTGCAGTTCGGGCACCATAACTGCCATGCCCCACCCAGGCAGTGGCCGATCATCATGTAATAATCGTCATTTTTTTTCTTCCGCTTTCACCTCTGAAACCCTCAAAGCACTACCGTAGTTGGGCTACCTCTATTTACACTTTCTCGTTTAGGCCACTGGGTCAAGTGACTCATTTCCTCTCTCAAAATAGGAGTTTTTCGGTTTTGTTTGGCGCGGTGCGTAGCAAACAACCCCAAGGTGATGCATATCGCAAAATCAACAACCAAAATATAATAGCGAAAAGACAAAATATATATATACAAGATAGGGTAAGTCACTCTTCAGAGAGGCTCTGACCGGCTGAAATAAAACGACCTAAAGGTGCCCCCCCTACCGCACCCCCAGCCGTTCACTGGAAAAATACGCACACATAGCCTTTTGCTCCTTGGCAGACCCTGTGATTTGTTTCACGCAATGATGCTTCGGGTGTCGTTCGATCGGATACAGGAAAAATCGGCAAAGGGTCCCGCGGCGCGTAGCGAGGGGGGCCCTCCCCTCTCGCCACTCTTCTTCGCGCCGACCTGCTTCGCACGACGCCGTGCACGAAAACGAAAACGTTCACCCTTTCGAGTCCCTTGTTGTATAGCGACAAGAAAAAAAAAAAGGCGAACGAACGCGGTCCTATCAAGCGTCTACAGTAGGAAGAGCGTGTAGCACTACGACTACTGTCGTCACCGTGCTGCACGAGTGAGAGTCACAGACGCGACGCGTGCTACGATTCATGTAGCACTTACTTTTTGGCAGAAACGTTTTCTGAACGAAGGGGCTCCTTAACCCAAAATCGTCGGAAAATAGTTATTTTGTTTCGCAATAATTATCTTTGTATACCTGGTATACCTAGGCCGTGTGATTGTTCATCGGGTACGAGAAGCACTTTTATTTTTCCCCCAAATACGTTTTTCGGAGAGGTATACGAGAGCTTCTCAAGTGAGGAGCCTCAGAAAAAAAGGATGCACCTCTACCTACCGTCGTAGCATGCATCCGCACACAGGTCCATGTATAGCAGATCGACACATCCCCCACCCCAGCGGCCCCTGCTGCTTGAGCGGCCGACGCTGTAATAATCGTCAACTATGTTCAACTTCTTTGTTTCCCCTCGGTCCGAAGCGTATGGACCCCGAGGAACCTAAACAATGCACCAGAAACAATGAACGCTAAGAGTTGGCCCGGGACGTTGGTGCGTGTATCTGCTATCAACAACCGCCGCGGTATATATGGAGTAAATCGTTTGGGGTTTCGTTTGAGAGGGAGGGGGGGGAGTAGTAGTACATCATGACTGGAGTGGGATTCGAAGGGTTAGACGGACGGACAAAACACAAACACAATTTTCAAACAATAGAGACCCAATTGGCACTGGGGAATATACCATCGAAGACGACGACGACGACGGTGCCTCCACGAACCACCTAAAAACAAAAAAAACAGAATCATTTAGGACGATTTCGCTCCGCTCCTGAATCACCATTTTTGTGCTATTGGTAGGCGAGTCTCGACAGACACTCGGTTGGGTGCATCAAAAAGAAAAAGAAAAAACCAGGTAGCGTCAGGCGAAGAAGGCGAGGCACATCATTTCACGCGTCCAAAGAGGCGTGATTCTTCCGACCCCGCCAACCCCCCGCCCGGCCAATAACCTCAACTTTTAGATATCGGTGAAACTCCAACAAGTAATTCTGCACAACAGACCGCGAGGCCGAACGAAACGAACGATTAAGAAGACTACCTCGAAACATAGATTGATCTTAAATGGTGCTGCCTGTCGCGTTTGCAAGCATCACTCGTACTAATTTCTGGTTTGTCGCGGGGCGGGTCGCGGCCGCCTTTCTCCCTACGCCAACTACCGGATCATTACGCCGTGTCGCTTCGCAGCAAGAGACCAGCGTGCCCCTATTCTTCATGCAATAAACCATCCGACTTCGCATCAGGGGCGGCTCGACGCGCGCACAGTAGACACAGAGGCAACCGACCAGAATCACGACAGGCCAAAACAATCGACAACGGCTCAGAAAAAAACAAAAACGGTCACCTGTCGAGAGGGCGGAAAGACAGACGGAACTATTATCAATAATTAGCTATCAATAATATGTCTCCTCTCCCCGACCGACCACACACGCGACACCCCCTCCCCCCCCACCCACCCCGGAAAAAGCCTCCTCCCCGCCCCCACCTCCCCCTCAACTCCACTCTCCTGCGCCCCTAAACGGACGACGATTGCAAAAGAAAAAAAAAAACGCATCGGCTGGGTAACACGCTACAACCACGTGCATTATTTCTACAAACCGGCGTTTTATTACGTCTTGCTCTCATGGAGGCGCACGCAGCTGAGCACCAGGCGAGTTCCCGCTCCGCCCTTCGCCTAGAATACTAGTAGTAATAGGAGGCTCTCCTACTAAAAGGCCGCTACGCCTCGCCGCCATGCTACGCTCTCTTCAGCGCGTACATACGACCCGGCCAAGGCGGGACCAGCAAACCCCTACCTACTGGACTGAAAACCAACACGGCTGAGACTACCGCTAGCAGAGACAGCAGCAGAGATCCGCAGTGCTGTGAAACCGGCAGATTGCCACCGTAAACTATGATTGTATAGAGCCACGATCAACCGGGCGGCAGGCGAGCCAACCAACACACGACAGCGCAAGCACGACCGTCCAACGGACGGAAGGACGGACGGATGGACGGACGGACGGACGGACGGACGGACGGACAGTCAGACCGACGGACAGGCGCACAAGACCGATCGACAATCACTCGACAAGTTAGGCCCGAGCGTCGCCGCTTCGGTGGGTTGACCCCTTGTTACGATCGAGAGGAGGTCTTCAGACAGAAGCGGCGAGCTTCTTGAGCATGGAGATGTTCTCCACCGCCTGGACAGAGAAAGCAAGGGGTGAAACGTTTCGCCGACGGGAAAGGTGAGCGATCGACAACAACAAAAAAGCAAACAATAAATACAATACAGGCTGGTTCACGTTAAAAGTGCCAAATTTCGAGCCCGGCAAATACTGCATGCAATATCAATCTGAACGCCACTTAGTTGGTATCATACTGACCGCTATGAACAGGGGAAAAACATGACATGGTCAGATTTCAAAAATATTAATTTGGGCAAAAGTTATGCCCAAAAACGTGTGAAAATGGCCGAAAATTGACGTCTTGAGAGTTTTTTTTCGTAATAAAATACGTTTTTTTTTTTATTTGCATATTACAGAAAAGTTCATGGAAGGTTTCCTTGTTACCTCTACCGAAATTTAGAAAAACATCCCAGAATTTTGCACGATGTTAGATATTGATCTCGGCTAGACACACGTTAGCTTATTTTTTGGTTCTTCTGTCGAATTCGGCCTTTCACGATATCAGCTACAATATATGCCCCCCAAACATCGGCCTACTATATTTTTTTTTTCCGAAACAAGTCCGCGCCAGGCACTCCAAGACATGGTTGTAGGAATTTTGGCACAAATAGTCCAAGAACTGACAAGAGTTGTGTCGATTTAGAGTCAGATTTTACGCCCAAAATCGATTTAGTACTGAAACCAAGTACTTTCAGGGCTATGCCCTAAATTTGTGAAATTTATACAGTTTTTCGTACAGGAGTCCAAATGTCCACGCCTTTATTGTGAACTAGACCCTGAAACTTCGCACACGTGTTCTGTGCGCCCTTGCCGACAATCGGAAGACGCGTTTTTTTTTGGGGGGGGGGGTTCTTTCGCGTTAAATTTGGTTCTTCTTAAGGCCCAAAAATCCAAAAAAAATCGGAAAAACACGATATGGCCAAATATCTGACAAAAAAAAAACAAACAAACAAAACGTCCTTCGAAAGTTTGGCTAGGGTCCATAGAACACGTGTGCAAAAATTCATGGTCTAACTCGCAAAAACGGCGTGGACATTGGCCGGGCTCAAAATTTGGCACGCTCAGCTTGAACCAGCCTGTAACAAAATATAGCAAAAACAACAAAGAAAAAGAGAAAAAGACAAAGTAAAAGAGAACAAAACAAAACAAAACAGCTCAACACAACACAACTCAATACAGAACTAAAGGTTGTGTTTGTATCGCGGGCGATCGGCTGAAAACCCTTGAATTAGTTCCCTTTTACGTCGGCGGCTGGTGTAATGTTTCTTTCATTAAAAAAAACAAAAAAAACTTTTGTGCCGATCGACACCCAGCACACCCAGTGTCCGTGCCGATTGTTCATCTAATGAGATACAACTTCTATCAATAGTAGTCGTGGGACCGCGAACGCATCACCCATACGCACTGCTTTGTTTTTTTTCGTGTATACACAATCGGAAAACGCGCATGACGGGAAAACGCGCATATCCAATGAACAAACACGACGGCCATGGCCGTCAATCTTGGTGGAATTTAGCGCACACCCTTTTGCTAAATTTATAGCTCAGACCCTCCCACCCCCGCCCCCGCCCCCGTTCCCAAAATAGGTAAATACCATACACCATCAAGCAAAACAATGGGTGTCCCTCGCAAGCAGTGCAAACGTTTGGGTCCAAAAAATGGCCGTACTGGAAACACGTAAGCACACAACTGTACACCTACACAGAGTTTTAGCCATCCGCCGGAAAACATTAAAATTAAAGCCTACCAGGGTACACACCTGCTCCATGTACGCGTCAGGGGTGGAGGCCCCCGAGGTGACGCCGATGACGAGCGGTCCCGCCGGCAGGAAGTTCTCCGTCCTGAGCTCCTCCATCGTGTGGGGGTCCACGTGGGCGATCGATCCGTCGGCTTCTACGCAGTTCGCCTGGAAGTGGGCCACGCCACGTCCGCGGCACAGTCAAAGCGAAAACACAAAAAAACAACCAAATAAACAAACAAACAAACAAACAAACAAACAAACAAACAAACAAACAAACAAACAAACAAACAAGCAAACAAACAAACAAACAAACAAACAAACAAACAAAC
>JAYJMJ010000290.1:2762192-2774216 GCA_036873875.1 Laminaria ephemera
GGGGGCGGGGGGGGCGGGGCGTCCGCCAACAAAACGACTGAAACTTGGCTCTGGCCATCATCGTCGTGATGTGTCCCTCTCGCCTATATAACCTCATAAAAAAAGCAATGCAAACATACATGTGTATTACTCTACTATTAATATCTCCCCTGTATAGGCGAGTATGGCTTTAGAATTGCACCCTCCCTCGTTTCAGGGAAAATCTACTTCGAATTAGACTTGACTCATAATTTCGCAAGTTACTTGCGACGTAAAAAAAGTATAACAGCAAGCACATACCAGCTATTATACTCGTACAATAAGCGCGGACGGTCTACATAAGGCAAAACGCATTTTTTTTTTGTTGATGTTGATGTTATGTGTTGTTGGTGTTGGCGTTATAATAATAGTTATTGGGTATAGTGGTGTTAGTGTAACAATTAATTGTGGCGTCTACTGCAACAAGCAAACAAAAAATGTTAGCGACGTGCGTGCGTGCGCATAAACATGGATGGTCCAGTGGGGAAACGCCGCGAAAACAGAGTAGATCCCACTCTTCTTCCCCTGCCCTTCGTCATCAAGCCGCTGCTGATGCTACCTACCAGGTATCTATCTATGCAACCGCACACACATCATCAGCAGCAAGCAGCAGACTTTTTTCTTTTTTTTCTTTTTTTTTATATTCTCACTCTTCTTACTTTCCAGCTTCTGGACAACAAAAGCCGTGGTCACAGGCAGGTGGTGTCGTCCCTTCTTCCCCCCGGTACTACGTGCCTTCATTTTTATCGCGCAGAGGGTTCAGCATTCTCAACGCTCGTCGATTTTCATCGAAGACTGTTAATAATAGTCAAGACATACGATATATCAGATGCGCTTGACAGACTGAGACACAGACGCACATATTATAAACGCATATCATACCGGTACATACATATAATTTCTAGGTACATCAGCAGTACTAAATTTCAAGATATGTGCTGGGTGGGATGTGAGACACTCTAATTTCAAGATACTTTTCCGGGGCAACGGGGTCTCCACAGGAGTCCCGTCTTCCGCCTCTTCCCGTCAACTTGCTGTAAACTTCCAAAACGCATTTTACGGAGTTTGTAGGAACATTCAAGAATACAGTTACGGGACGCAGAACTATTATATTAAAATAACCATCTTTTTTTTTTCGGTATTTTTTACTTGGTTCTAGTGCGCTAGGAAATCCAGTTCTACAGAATGCAGTGACAGTCTCCATATAGTGCCGGTTTAATAGCACCTACTTCCTATATAATGCCGGTTACATTGCTTGGCAAGACTGGATCCCTTTATGCTAGTACCAGTATCGGTGCTGTACACAATAGTGCCGATGATCTTTATAATGCCGATATTGTTGGCTGGCACATACCAGCACTATAGGGAGACCACTAGTGTACGTTACATGCTAGGGTGGAGGCGGTGTGTGCTGTGATCTCGCGCTTGCCCTCATTCCTTGTGTGCGCCACTTCAATTTAACCCCTCTTCTCGCCACCCAGCGCGAGAGAGGTCCCCCACGCCACAGCGGCGTAAGTAGTCGCTGAGGAGGGGTTCCCGGAGCGGGGCTTCGTGAGCGCCGGCGCGCGAAAGGCGAGAAAGATGGGGCTTCCCTTCGTGAAGAAGAAGCCCAAGGACACGGGAGAGAAAAAGGACCTCAAGCAAAACTACACAACCGAAGACCACAAAACGGACCTGGGCGATCTTCTACGCTCTCTCAACTCCGATGCCACTCAGGTCGGCATCCTTCGTAGCTGGGCAGGGGGGGGGGTGTAGATGGGTGCAGGCAGGCAGGCAGGCATAATGCTTGGAGATAGCGGCTGTGTTGTTGGTGTTGTTGAGCTGCAAATTTTTGCGAGTGAGCACGTCAGCAACAAGAAAATCGGGCGCGTGTGGAAGCAACCGCCAACCGCTCGTTCGGTCGCCGAGTTCGTGCACTCGTACGCGAGTTGTGGCGTTACCCCTAGACTCCGAGCATCGCAATGCAATGCTTCTCGAGCCGATGCATTGTTGGCCCGAGCGAGGAGCAAGGTCTATCCAAGTGCCGGCCACGAATCCGAATCTATCTGTAGTCCGTGCCGTCTCAACCTTCGTGTTGTCAGAAATTTTCCGTTCTCTTAGGTAGGCAGGAGAGCGAAAACAAAAACAAAAAAACCAGAAGTTTCGCCTCTGCTCGACCGACCTGGCTCGGCTGCGATTTTTTTTTTTTTCCTTCGCGAACCAACACCGCAGCCGAGCAATGCTGCAGCTCCTGCAGCTCCTCCCTCCCCGACAGCTTGCCATGCTCTGCTCGGCTACGACGCGGGGTTCGGTCGAGCCTAGGCCGCCTGCATTGAAGTACGTAGGCTCGCGCTGGGCGTGAGCTGACGGCGGCAGCTCCTTTCCTACTACAACTCTGGTTGCGTTGCGTCATCAACCACCTCCCTTTTGCTGCCCTGCTGCTGCTGCTTGATGTGTGTCTTTTCGCGCGTCGCGAACAATATCGATTTTATTTGAAACAGGGTATGACCAAGGCTGCTGCCGAGGAGCGTCTATCTACTGAGGGCAAGAACCAGCTCACGCCTCCGGAGGAGACCCCATGGTGAGCTCGAGAGACAGGCATGCAGAGAGAAGGGGGCAGGGAGGGAGGAAAACAGCGAATAGTTGTCAAGGGCAGGCACTTTACTTTACCGCCTCTTGAGTGTGCCTGCTTGCTTTGTGTGACGATCCCATACTAAAACACTATAACTTATATGATATTTTTTGGACTGCATGGCGAAACGTGTGTTGCTCGTTGTTCCATGTACATGCATGTGCAACCAAATAATGAGGTGTACGTACGTCCACCACCCGTCCTCCTCTCGTCATGCTATCAAGGCATCGCACACACGTGCTTCCTTAAGGCAGACGAGCGGCATGCTCTCACGGGGGTTGGCGGGTGGTTTCGTGCCTACGCTGCCGTTTTTTTGGTATCTCGCCGTCCCTATACTCGATCTCAGTCAAATGTCGGCGTGTCGGGATCGAAGCGTTGACCCTATGGGGCCGAATGTAAAGCAAAATGAATCTCGAAATCTCGAATCTCGAATCTCACTTGCTGTCTGGCTTGTGTGTGTGCGGTGCTTTTTGTTGTCAACCCTATGCATTATTCCTGTACTGCTGTATATCATACCCCACGGCATAGACACTGCTACTCCTGCTGTTGTTGTTGCTGCTGCTGTATGGCGTTACGTGACGCGTCAGTGCCGTATCATGTTAATAGGAGACGAAGCCAGTCTTGGTTGATCTCTGATTTTCGTTCGTCCTAAAATTAATGTTGGAAAAATCGAGAATCACCAGAAAAATGATTTTGATGGTTTGTGTCGAAAACTGCTGTCGTGTTTTTTTGCCCCGCTGTCTTGCTGCTTGAGTTGTTGTTGTTGCGCTGCTACTAACTGTTGTTGTTGTTGTTGTTGTTGGTGTTGGTGTTGGTGTTGGTGTTCTTGGGATGTTGTCGTGCTGTTGTTGCTGAGTTGGAGATCAGAGCAGAAGATGAGATGCGAGAAACAGATACGTAATAAAACCGAAAGGCTCGTCCGAAAAGCTTGAACAATTTCAATTTCAATTTGCAATCTACTACAATTTCAGGCTGTGAAATCGGCAGACAGGACTCATATTCCTAGAGTAGCTACGACTGGTGTCTCTACCACCTGCTCTCGAAGTGTTTGCCATCACCAGAAGCCAAGTGTTTTTTGTTTTTTTCGTCGAAGACACATTGCCTCGTGGCCGGAAGGCGCAAACAGCAGGTTGCCGTGCCTACCATTATTATATACCTGGTAGACATTTCAAGGCGGCGCTTGTGTCTGTTACAGCGCTTGAGTCATTGAAGTTTGCATTTGCTACCTCGCCATAAATGCTTCTTCTCTGTAGAGTAATTAGCCCAGAGTAGCCAGAGAAGCAGCAGGTGTTTTCTGTTTTCCTGTTCCGCCATAGTGTGAAATAGGCGTATTTGTTTGTGTTCTCTATATATACAATATACAATGGTTGAGTGACTTATTATTCTACCTGATGGTTCAGTGAAGTTACTCCTCGTCGTTGTCATCACAGAAGAAAATAAAAGAAGTTGGTTCGTTGGTGCTTACCATGGTAAGTTAAAGTTGCCCTGATTGGTACGTACCGGCCCTTTGATAAGAAACCGAGATACCCAGGATACGAGGTACCTGGTATTGGTTTTTAGGCTAGGTTTCTTGTTTGGAAAAGGGTGTGGTTTACACTAACTCCAGTATAACAGCTGTCGAATTTCTTGTTTCTTCGTAATTTTTAGGCTGCGTAAGTTTGTTGAGGGCCTTTTTCTTGTGATTGGGCCGTTGGTGTGGTGAGATCAATGTGTTATTAATAGTAGGGCCGTAACTACAAGTCTGAGCTACGACGAGCACGAGCTCGGCCCTGCTCGCTGCTCGGAAGTATAATAAGATGCCTAGCTAATGATGCCCTCTCCGATCTCAAGAGTCTTACGAAGAAATAACTCACAGCTGACTTTTATTTTTATTTTTTTTATCCGGCGGATGGGGAAAAATAAAGCTTAAGCTCACCACACGCATTTGAAATATTTTAATAAAACATACCAGTAGCCAAGATTTTTAAAGCTGAAAACTGAAAAGGTCATCCTGCCATCCATGCTGAATGCATGTTTCATCGATCGGATTGGACAAGCAGACTGGGTTCTCCTCCTTGCCTTTTCTTGGCTCAGTCACTCGCTTGTAGTTAACTTTGACCTTGTATTTTCGTCTCCTTTTCTTTTTGGTTTGCTTCAAAATGGTTGTTGCGATGTTTCCTGAATTGTCATTAATGTGGCGTTGTCGTTGTTGGTGTTGTTGCTGATGCGAAGTCACTTTTATTACTCGACGTACCATACCTAACTAACATGCGTAGTAAATAGGAAATTGGGGTGCTTGAATGCCTGCGATCGATGTGCATGTTCATAATTCGCCGTGAATTATAGCCTGTTCGTTTATCGCACCGTCGCACGGTTCGGCCCGTCAGCAGCAGCAGCAGCAAGCAGTCAATCGCGGCACTGCACTTGGTATCCTAGTAGCAAAGACACTCGAGCCAGCCTTCCTGCTTGCTCCCGTGTAAGCTTTTCCTCACGTTTCTTTCGCGTTTTTTTTGTGGTACCACAACAGCACGTGGAAACGAACCATCGGTTTTCAAGCAAGTACTTCCATGATAAGGGGAATGATGTCGCACGTCGTCGTCCATGGGCTATATATATAACGTGCGTCATGTGGACCACAGTTGCCGCCAGTAGGAAATGTTTTATTTTGTACGGCGCGGTGCATCGATCTTATTCTTCTTTTCTTTCTTGCAAATATATTCTGGTGTGCTGGCTTGCACGTGTTCCGCCCTCGTACTCATTGCGGTTGACATTGCATGGAATGGCCAAGTCACCTTGCTGTATTTGCAATTGTATTTGTGTCTTGTAGTTTGTGACCACAGAGCTCGTCTCTATAGGAAGCATCGGCACGGACACTGGTTGTGCTGGGTGTAAATGGGTGGAAAGGTCAGTTTTAGTGCGAAGAACACACACAGACACATCGATGTCACCACCCTAGACTGCTCTATTGATATATAGGCACAACTCGCAACAACGACAACAGACAAGAAACTCTTCTATTGTGGTACGAGTACGTATCCTGTCTGTGTTTTGTGTTTGAAGACGACCTTTTTAACCTTCAACACGGCGGTGGGGGTTGGCGGTTGGTGGTTGTGTCCATTTTGGTTTTCGTGGTAGTTCGCGGGGGTCGTAAAATGCCCCTGGCTCCTCCATGCCATACTGTACCATAGGAATAATAATATTTCGATAGTGGGACCCCAAAAGTGCCGAATGTTTCACTTTTACACACAGCAGACGTATCTCTCTTTTTCTCCGATCTCCACGTCCACGGCAGCATACGCACGAGTATCATCGAGTAGCTTCAGTCTTTTTCTTTTTTTTTTTACCACATTATACCGTACGCATGTATCTTAAATACCTGCTAAATGTTATAACGGTATTTATTCGAGGTTTATTTACCGTACCCGTACTGCTCCACCTGTGTGAGTTTGTGTCGCATGTACCGGTACACACGTACGGACAAGACTCACATATATATAGAGGGCGCGCGCTATTAAGAAGTTCAGCTATTAAGAAGTTCAGTGTCAAGAAATTGAGCCTCGGTCTTTCGCTACAAATACGAATTTGGTCTTAGAAATACAGCCAATAATAGGCAACAAGGTAAGAAATGACCCCATAAGAAACAGCGGTATGAAGCGAGATGATAAATCAGCGTTTTCCGGGACTCGGGACGACATTTGAAGCGTCACAAACAAACCTCGCAAACTTCCTACAAGGCGTAATGTAGGTTGATGAGAGCCCAGAAAAAGAAGAACCTTTATATACGTATGCTAAGAAAATGATCGCGTGTGCACACAACAAGAGATTGAGTCTGGACGCCAAATTGGCGTGTTTCTTAACCCTCAAGACAAGGAGCCTCGACGCCAAATTGGCGTTTCTTCACCGTTTTGGAACCCAGGTATAGCGACCTAAAAAACGAGAAGTCGTCGTATATAGTGCGGTTTTGTAAACCGCCTAGGAAAGGCGTTCAGCAGTACAAGAATCGGCATGCTGTGCGCGTGTCGTACAGCTGCTTGCGTTGCAGTTCGGAGGCATCCCCTACCTCAGCGGCCGGGGCGGGGCTTCTCCGTGTGTCCCATGCTGACATCGTCAGTTTTTTTTTCAACATTTTTATCCCTCTGAATTCCCAAAGCCCAGAGGGATTAATAGCGGGCTCTTTCTGTATAGTTTAAGCAGCAGCAGCAACGGCAGCAGACTGCGTAACGTGCAGTTTTCGGTTTTTGTAATATAGCAGGAAAAGGAAGGGGTGTGTGTTTGCGTGTGTGTACGTTAGTAATAGTTGGTGTGCGTTTGTTGTGTTCTATGTTTGTGCCCGTCCGTCCGTCCAACATCAAGGACGAGGATTACAACAACTACAACAACGCCATCATTTTATTGACAACGACAACAACACACTCGTAATAGTAACATAATAACTAACACCGACAACGGCAACCATAACAACTACAACAGGTGGATCAAGTTCTTGGAGGAGCTGTTCGGCAACAAGTTCTCCCTGCTGCTCTGGGCCGGTGCCATACTCTGCTTCGTCGGCTTCGCGCTCCAACAGGCAAGAACAGAGCAAGAACAGAGAAAGAGCGCAAGATGGCAAGATCCAAGAAAGAGCGCGCTTGCTCTGTTGATACAGTACTTTAATTGTTTACCCGTACATGTACTCTGATGGTACTTCTGCTCTATACCAGTACGATATGCAGTATTAATAGTACTCTGCACATTGTACATTGTACAGAGGGGGGGGTATAATGTTGCCCTTGTACGAACTGCGAAAACCATTCTTGACTAATTCCAAGTACTGCTCTGTCCTCAAAATTGTGGTCGCGGTTCCAAAGGGGTTAATAGCACCCTCAACTACTTGGAATTAGAGTTTGGTCGTTTTTTGCGGTAGTTAAAGATCACACGGCCTGTCACGCAAAACCTGGTGAGGGCGTTTGACTTTTGTATATCCCCTAAACCCGCTCTTAACCCTTTAGGGGCACATGTTCAGCGAAAAAACGAGAAGTGTGTTGTATCGTAGTGTGAGCGCATACCGGTAGCATACTTCGAAGTACAAGAGCTCACGTCGGACAGATCAGATCCCTATTCATGATCTATTCATGATGTGTGTATTTCAGGGGTGACGTATACCCTGGTCTATGTGATCTGCATGGCTTTTAGATCTTGTTGCCGGGTGAGAGCCGGATGATTTGAATGATCTAGCACGTGTTTCTTGGGTTGGATCTGTGCTACACAGATCCTTCACGACATATAATACCATGACGACAGATATAGGATCTAGATGATCTAGATGATCTAGATCGTGATGTGCCCGATGTGTAGTTCGTGCTACACGCGTGTCGTGCAACTCCTTGCGTTGGAGTCCGACATGAAAATCATCCTCCCGTGACCTAGAGCCCGCGTCGCTTTGTGTGACTAGTCCTGTAGTCATCAGTTTTATTTGTCATGTGTTCCTTCTGAAGACCCAAAACGGTTACAGGGGGGGCTACGATTTATGGGAGGAGTGTGTCAAGCCAAGTCGACCTCTCTTAATCCGGGACTTCTCTTGAGTCGGAATGGGTGTATATGTAGCTTTCAGTATGCGTGCCAAGCCAGTTGAGCTCTCTTCAACCAGTATTGATCTGAAATCGAGCTCTCTTAAAATCGTAACCCCCCCTGTAAAACTCTTATACCACTGCGAAAACGATCCTATACTAATTCCAAGTAGTTTTTACACAAAGACGTGGGTGCACTTCCAAAGGGGTATTAAGTCGGGTCTGTGACGCCTCCGCACCAGTAGAAATCCCCGAAAACACGCCACGGGCGCCAAGCTGTACGTACAGTAATGGTGGGTCCACTATAAGCCCTTCTCCCGCCAGAAGGACGCCCCGCCCCCCCCACGCGTTGCCAGGCCGGCTGTCGTTATGCCTTGCCGAAGGAAAAATGGGGCACGGATAATATTACCAAAACAGTCAGTGGGGGTTCTTTTGTTTTCCCACGTCATAATTACTTTCTAGATGCATCTCGAATGTGTTTTTTCGCTAAAAACTCAGTGATACATGTTTCCTCAAAGCCAAAAGTGCATGTTTCCTTCGAAGTCAAAAGCGCATGTTTCCGGGTGTACTTGTACTACTATTGATAACAGGGCACGGAACAGATGCGACCTTAATTTAACATGAACATCTCTCTACGTTGTCTGTGCGAATAGTCTAAAGCAAGAAGGCCATGTTATTTGCTCGAATTGTACAAATATCTAACGGTCGCTATTCCCGTTAACGTGTCCCCTGTGGGCACGATTTTTGCCCTAAATGTACGTTAAACTATTGGCCGCTTACCCTGTTACGGTGTCCCCCTCCCCCCTCCCCCTCCCCTCCCCTCCCCTCCCCGTTTTCGGTTTGTTTCCATAACATTGTTGTAACAGGACTTGGAAAACTTGTACCTTGGCATCGTGCTGGCTGTGGTGGTGTTCGTGACAGGGTGCTTCTCGTACTTCCAGAACGCGAAATCTGATGACCTCATGCGGTCCTTCGCGAGCATGTCGCCACCCAAGGTGATGGGAACCTCTGCAGTATGTGCGGTGGAGTCGGTTTTAGAAGGCTAGCGTCGGGCGTAGTATTTGTTGTGCGATAGTTTTTTTTTCTACGTTATCTTCACAATAGGCTGAAGTCGGTGGTAGCCTTTGTTGTGCTACACTTTTTTCAGTCTTATGTTATGTGAACATGCCACTATGCGCGGTAGTGCTTTCGAGACAGTACGAATGCGTCCTGCTGGGTTGTTTGCTGGAGGCTCGTCTCGTGTTATGGGTGTCATGCACGTTTTTCTTATCTGGTATGTTTTTTGTTCCTTTTTTAATTCAAAGGAGCGCTTCGCCCTGGATCATGTACGTCCAGGTGACATGTGACATGTATGAGTGTATAGACTAGACTATTGTATTTTTATCGTACATACCAGGTGACAGGTATGGTATATTTGTTAGCTAATATTTGTGGGTTTATGTGATAATTTTGTTTTGGTTTTGTTTTCTCACCTGTTTTATGTGTAGACTCCTTATTGCAATGAGCTGCCTGGTATAGGCAATGGCTAATGTACGATATGATCAACAACATTCAGTCGTTGATGCTCGTGTTACGACTTTTTGTCTTGTTATTATTTTCTGCACTTGCATTTTTTAAAATGATCTCTTCTTGTCTTTGTGCTGACGTTTTTTCAGGCTTCGCTTGTGTTGCGCGTTTTTTTAACCTTTTAGCCGTCTTTTACTTCTTATTGTCAACTTTGTTTTAAATTTTCGTTGGCATCTTCTTTTTAACTCTTTCACCTTTGTTTTTATTTTTGTTGTTACCATTTTTTTTTTTTTAACTCTTTCGACCGTTTAAACACTTTTTTGGCATATTTTTGATTGCATTATTTTGTACATATAAGGTACAGTACGTAAGAGCACTCTTTTTTTGGCCCGCTGCTGACGTTCTTGTCAACCCTTTTTTTGGCCCGCTTCTGAGGTTCTTGCAGTTTTGTGCCGGGCGCTGCCGATTTTTAGTCTGCCCGAAACCAGCAATTCCTTGTTTCCCAGGGGATTTTTTACCCCTTTTAGCGTGTCCCCGACCGAAACCAACAATTAATTAGTTATCAGGGTATTTTTGTGGCCCCGAAAACAACAATTGATTACTTTCCCGGGTATCTGTTACCCCTTCTATCGTGTCGCTGAAACGAACAAATTTTTTATTACCAGGGGGTACCAGGTACCAGTTATCTGTTACTGTACCCATTTTTTTCGCCTCCCCGACACCAACAATTTATTAATTTCCAGAGCATTTGTTAACCCCTTTTTTTAGTGCCCCGAAACCAACAATAAATTAATTCTTCAGTTATTTACGGTGGGGCATATATCCGTCTGAGGGCCCCTCGGAACAGGCTAGTGTAACCGCTCTTGTCAGCGTGCCGCTGTTATCTCAGATTGGGTATCATATAGGGTTACGTACAGGCGTTACAATCATACAGGTTTTGGTATAGGCGTCACAAGGCGTGCCACGCCGACTTGACCGCTCTTGACTCCTTTCGAACTGCATTTTTTCACCTTCTCTAATCTCAAGCAGTTTGTCCCCAAACACGATTGTGCAGTTCTGAAGGGGGTTAAGTTAGGTCCATTTTCTCTTAAGATGGACGCCCTTAACTCGGGTACCCCACTGTTTTGTTGTATTTGTATGGTAGGTGAACGTGATCCGCGACGGCAAGCTCTTCACCGTGGAGTCCATGGACATCTGCCGAGGCGACGTCATCAAGGTCGAGGGCGGTGACCTGGTGAGCAGGGAGGCGTACTGTGAGAGGGGACGAGAGGGGTAGCACTTTTTGTACTGTGAGAGGGGTAGCACTTTTTGGCCAAAAGAATAGGACTTGACCGGGACTCCTCAACTGAGGAACCTACTAACCCAATATCGTTGGAGTATCGTTTGTGTTTTTCGATAGTTTTTCGTTAATATTTATGGCTGACGGGACGTGCTCCTCAATGCTCAAAGTGATCCATCCAAGTGAGGAACGATACGATACCCGATATTGTTGGAATATCGTTTGGGTTTTGCGATATTTTTCGTTTTATACCTAGGCCATGGGATTGATTGCTCATCGGGTTGCTCTTTCGCTTTTTTATCACCCCCCCCTCCTCCCGCTTCGTCACTGCCTCGTTCAAAATGTTGAGTTGGACGGCTCTCCCTGTCTGCCTTTTGTTGCACAAGATCCCTGCTGACGTAGTTCCCCCCCCCCCCCCGTCCCAAACGGGATATAGCGTAGTCGAGAAAGTATGGAAGGACCTAGGAGGAAACCAAGAAGAGATGCTGTCCGTAGAGAAGTTTGGGGAATACAAAGCAGAAGTAAGGGAAATGATAGAAGGAAGGGAAAGGCTAGCGCTAGCAAAGAAGGTGAATGAGGAAGAACATTTAGAGATATGCGGGCGTTTAAGAGAAGAGAGGATACGAACACGTAATTGCATGGCCCAATGGACTACGCGAAAACGCTGCAACTGCGATGCCGTGCAGGGGACCTGGACCTGCCAGAAAGAAGAGGTATACCAGTAGTCGGATAGAAGACGAAGAAGGGGCACAGGGGTGTCCTTGTGGCAATGCAGACGAGAGTAGAACTCACATAGTGGGAGAATGTGAACTATACAAGGAGGAACGGAATGTGTTGGTGGAGAGAGACGAGCAAAACAGACGGGTGTAACATGGACGAGTCTGGTACACTAGATAGTAGCGAGAAAACCATCGCTATTATCCCAGGAGATAGATGGTGGCCACAGACGGCCAAACAGGAAGGAGATAAGATAAGCCAAAAGTTTTCATGTGGTGTATGGAAGAAACGTAATGTTGGAGGTGTCTCTATTAGGAGTAGGAACGGTGCTCCGTCTCGAAAGGGATGCGTGGTCAATGGTCAAATGA
>JAYJMJ010000290.1:2796665-2809200 GCA_036873875.1 Laminaria ephemera
CCCCCCCCCCCCCCCCCCCCCCCCCCCCCCCCCCCCCCCCCCCCCCCCCCCCCCCCCCCCCCCCCCCCCCGAAGGAAAATATAAGCGGGCGAAAGGGAAGTGACGAGGCTCTGACTGAGTGAAGTGAGTGAGACATGTATGTCATCTCCCCGGTCAGAGTATTCTTGCGTGGGCGATTTTGCTACCGTTCGCCGGGTGTTGGTCGTTCGTGTTTTTTTTCCCTCTCGTTTTTTTTACGATGGTACTACCAACGGCGTCGTTGAGAGAAAGGAAAAAGGATGGTCCGGTTGCACACACACGCACGCCTTTATTTTTGACATTCGGGGGAGGGGGGGGGAGAAGTTAATGGCTGTGCTTGCAGCGCTTCGCTGGCTAGCTAGCTAGCTAAGCGCGGCGGGAGAATGCGTGCAGCTGCCCTGTGCTGAGGGTGATTTTAGTTACGAGCAGGATTTTTTTGGAGTGCCGCCAACAATGGTAGGGCGCTAGTACAATAGCATTTTGGCGCTCGATGTCTTGGCGACGTAAAGAAAATCAATGATGAACGGAGAACAGGACATAATTCGGCGGCGGGGTAGCTGTGGCTTGATACTACAGGCGGCTGTTATGGTCGAAGCGACTTTTTGATTTTTTTTGTCGAACCAGGTTGGTTCAAGCAAGGGCCGGACGGAGAGGGCGCGAGACGTGTTGCGTCGCGCGCGTACGTACCGTCGCCACCGCTTGTTTTATTTGCATGTATATCCTTTTATGTATATGCAGTTCTTCAGCTTTGGTCAAGATTTGGGAGCATTTTATTGCCTTGTTGAGTAAGTCTGAGCGATCAACACCGAACAAATAATGACGCAGACAGTCCAATATTATTGAGTGATCATTATGTTTTCGTCTACGTACAGCATAGACAGCACAGGTACACACTGCACAGTTACTACTGCAATACAGCAGTTTGTGGATGTGTGTTTCGCCTGCTGTTTTTCTGCTGGGCCCGTTCCTCAATGACCTCCGATTTATCCTGGTGCTTTAGTTTGAAGAGGTTGTTTGGAATCGACTCGCAGCCCTTACGTACTGCCTACCGGTGTTTACTATTTGATGCTCATCACCACAACCTACACTGAAAAAAAGAACGGTTAGCTTTTGTTGACCTTTACACCGGCGACGGATGCCGTTATTTGATTAATGTATTAACATGTTTCGCAACTACGCCGCAAACCTGTCGGGTTTCCTTTTTCTTTGCGCCGGTTTTGGCTTGCCTTGTTTAGCAGCCCGCAAAACCGCTGTGATATACCCCCCCTTGGCCCTGTCTCCATACTTTCTGCACTGCGTCCGTACCAGGTGTTAATGGGAACGTTGTGTTTTATTTCTTCCCGTTATTTCGCGCTGCACAAGTACCCCCTTCTCGTTTGGGCGCGCATGTGTTTTCGCGAAAGGTTTCGTACACTGTTCTCGCTACCGTGGGGGGGGCTCCCGCGACAACAGCGGTAGGAGCGCCCGTAAAACTCGGACCAACCGCGGCCGTAGCGACGGGGTGGTTCCCAGCGGCCCCCGCGGCCGTAGCGGCGGGGTGGTTCCCAGCGGGCCCCGCGGCCGTAGCGGTGGGGTGGGTTCCAGCGCCCCCCACGGCCGCAGCGGCGGGATGGTTCCTAGCGGCCCCCGCGGCCGTAGCGGCGGGGTGGGTCCCAGCGGGCCCCGCGGCCGTAGCGGCGGGGTGGGTCTCAGCGGCCCCCGTGGTCGTAGCGGCGGGGTGGGTCCCAGGAGAGGCTCCCGCGGCCGCAGCGGCAGGGGCACTCCCATCCTGACGGTGGGTGTCGCTGGCACGCATCGCATGTTCCTTGGCGAGGGCAAAGGCCGCCATCGCCCTCTCCCTCGTCGCGGCCGCAGCCGCCTCCTCCTTTTGCCTCTCCTCCTCTTGCTGTTGCCAGTTTAGAAGGAATTGGCGCTTTACTTCGGCAGCGCTTTGTCAGCGGCTCAGCTCACTACCGCCGCACAGGAAGAATTGGCCTCCCTGAGAGCGTCTGCAGCGGCTTTTGTACCCTCTGCTGGGAGCGGCTCGTTTCCAACTCGCGCCGAAGGAAGGCCTCCCGAGCAACGTCAGTGGGCACCGCTTCTTTTAGGGCCCTCAACCCGCGAGGGAGACCGAGGCAGATGCGGGCTTCCTCAGTCATCGAGGACCAGATCGCCTCGGACATGACTCCTTGGAGGAGGAGCGGGTGCTCCGGGCCGGCCGGGCGATCAGGCTGGGACGGCGGGGTCAAAACCCCTTCGCGGTCCCCAGGGCCCGGTCCAGTGGACTCCTGCTCCTCGAGCTGCAGCGACTGGGGAGAAGTGCTCGTCTTCCCGTGAGGAGGGGACGCGGCGCTGCTTACCTCCCCGTGAGCGGGAAACGGGGCATCCTCCTCGTCATCCGATTGATGCCGGAAGTGACGGTGCCTGCCACGCCTGCCGTTATAGTCGTCGGAGTCCGACGACATCTGGGCGTCCCTACTACGGGCGCTGGGGCACACTCCGCCGCTGCGGCCGCGGATCACTCTGCCGCCATGCCTTATTTGGGCGCTCCCCCCGCTACCGCCGCGGGAGCCCCTCCCGCGACTGCTGGGACTCACCCTGCCGCTGCGACCGCCACATCCTTTTTGGGCGACCCTGCCGCATCGGCCGAAGGGGGTATATGCCCGCTGCGACCAACGGGGTCGAGGCGGGTATGTCATCCCGAGGAAAGATGCCTTTATGCACGGAAGCGTGCAGTGCATGGCGGACGCGCCTCGAAACGGGCTGTTCGGCGACAAACTGGAGGCAACGGTTGTCGATACAGCAACGAATGTGCTCCAACGCCTGCCGGAGCCGCTGCTATCGGTCCTCCAGGCGACGGAACGGACCGGCTCCGCTAATTATTTCTCGCAAGAGCTGTCGGGTGTCGTAAACGCCCTATGCGACGCTCTGCGACGCGCTCATGAGTCCACGACAACGGTCGTGCACTGGCCGACCCCGTCGGAGTACGCCGACCGGTTGGACCACATCTCCAAGAACCGCTCCCGCGGCGGCGGTGGCGGTGGCGGCGGCGATGATCGCGACCGTCGCGGCGGCGGCGAGGACCGCAACAACCGCGGTGGTGGCTCTGGGCGCAACAACCGCGGGGGTGGTTCGGGCCATAGCAGCGGTGGTGGCGGCAACGGGCGGCGCACTGGTCCGACTCACCGCGGCAAAGGAGGAGGGGACAGCCGCTCTTCCGGAGGAAATTCGGGCCGACCATAGCTCCAGCTCGGACGCACCTTCCTACTCTTCAAGGAGGGAGGACACTGGCGCTGACGTCAAGATGGAATTTCCACTAAAAAGGCAAGTACCCTCGCTGGTTGACGTCGCCTCATCCTCAGCGAGGCTGGAAAAAGTAATGGTTGCCGATGACGGCGCACAGCCGTTGTCTTCCGCTCTCGCCCGCGCTCGCCAGGTCACTGTAGATGCGGCCGAGTTCAAGGAAGAAGCCGACCACATTACTGCGGTCGTGCGCAAGCACGTGAATATAGACACGCGCAAGGTCAAGCGGATCACCACTTTGCCCCCCTCAAATGTCAACCAAGCACTCGCTGCTCAGCAACTTATCCGCTTGGTCAAACAAGCCCAAACAGACATTCTGATGGTTAGCGATAAACGTTGCAGCAAACACGATCTGCAGACCGTGGTTTGGGTCCGCGGCTGGGAACGCCCCGTTCGCAAAGCTTTCGGACGTGCTATTCTCCTTGACAAACCGTCCACCCCCGGCCTCACCATCGTCATTGATGATATTTTTGGTCAGGTCACGCGTGCTCTCGAGCGGGGAGATTCAGGGCCGGCGGCTTTTGGCCTGCTTCTACAACTGCTGATCCGGCAATTCGACCACGGGGATGCGGCGTCTGCTCTTAGCGAGTTGCAAATTTTTAGTGTGCCGAGCGGCACGCCGTAATCGACTTACTATCGCGCTTCCCGGATGGTAGTTTCGGGGGTGGCTGGCAGTGAGTACGCGTCGGCGCCGGGGGTGGGGCTGGTGCTAGAGATAGTCCGTCTGAGTGTAAACGAGCAGTTTCCTCAGCCGCTGCCTAGCCTGTTCCCCGGCGAGCTGGCAACTTGTCCGCTTCCTTTTGGGTCGATCGATGCTATGTGGTTGGTCCTAGGCGCCCTCGAAAATAACAAGACTTGTGCCATAAATGGCGCAATTGTTTTTCACTACCTGCTGCGGCATCGGGGGGGGCGAGTTTCCGCCCCGTTGGGGGCCTCTCCCGCCGCCCTAGGCCACGGGAAAGGACGCGCGCCCTCGCAGACATCTGCTTGGGCGATGGGCTCGCAACTCAATTCTATCATTATGAACGTGTCACATGCTCTCACTGACTCATCCGACCCCTGGGCCCTGTTCACGCCATACCCACACTGGCCGCTTGCTTACTCTGTGATGAAGTTTGCGCCCTTAGTGGTAGCTTCTCTACCTACGACCCTCCCCTATGGAGTGGTCTACTTTCACCGACAGCCCACGCGGCTGCCCTTCGAGAAAACCAAGGGCACTGCCTGAACTGTCACGAAACATCCCACTCTTTCAAACAATGCAAGCACCCCTTCACAAATGCTAGTGGTTGCATTAACCCCGAGCTCGGTCAGCTCGGGGACAACGGTGACGCGTACCGTCGCTGGCAAGAGCGCATGCTGCGCTACCGCCGCGGACAAAATACAGGGGGAGCAGATAATGGCTCTCGCAAGGGCCGCCGACACCGGTCAGGCCGGCAGTAGATCCAAGGTTATACACAATAACTCCGGCCGCCGATCACAAGACGCGCGCTTCGGCTACACGCAGCAGGGGTCAGACGACGGCTACGGGCAGCACACAAATAGCTCAGCCATAACTGTACACCAACCAGTCTCGCCCTCGCCCGTTTCGTCGAGTAACGCCCCTGCAATGCGTCTCGGCCCGTCGCACAACACAAATAATAACCCCAATGCGCGCCAGCCTGGCACCTTCTGCGCTGGAAACTGACGTCTCGACGGTGGTACGGCACCCCTCGCGCGTCCGCCGCCAGCATTGCCTGGGGAAAAATTATACATTTCGCAAGATGCTCGTATCCTATGCTCGTCCAGTGCCCCGCGCCGACCAGCGCCGACAGCTGCCCCTACGCCCCGAACTTTGCCCATTTGTGCTGGCAAGCTTCCTCGGCTTTCTGATACAGCGACTCTTGTAACAGCGGCGAGCTCTAATGTTCTTCCGCCGCCCGACGCCGCCGAAAACGCCGCGTCAACGATATTTCGTCTACAGCACAGAGTTTAGAACCTGTTCCGGCCGCCGCTCGAGTTTAGCCCCTGCTGCGCCCAGCCCCCGCGTCTCGCCCACGCGTGTTCCCGCGTCTGTTGACGTTTCGTATAATGGCACCACTACTGCGACGGGAGCTCTCGCTCCGAGCGATACTTACCTTCGTACAACGCGCGCCCCGGGATCTGCCCCGCCGCGCCACGTTAACTTTTCGCGAGGCCGCCGCCCCCCGACCCTCTCCTACATACCCCGCCCCTCCGGTTCCGACCATACGGCGACGGTTGGTTTGGGGTGCAGGAAGGCTGGCGCCGGAACCCTGAGCCCCTCTTTTGCGCTCGACTCGGCGTTCCCTTGCATGAACGGCGGGCGTTCTGGCCTGTTCCCTATCGCAGAGAATTCCGCGGGCTTAGCTACCCCGTCCGCGTTCCCACGCATGTCTGCAGGGCAGGAACCCTCTCTGGCGGGCACCCATATTCCGCTCGCCCGAGACCCGTTTTGAAATTCGTCTGGAGTGTCTGCAGGCTCTCCTTCGTCTTTGCGTGCCCACGTGCACTCCCTTCGGGCTTCCACGGCATCAGTGGCACAGGCGCTCCCGACACTGCCCGTCGAACCCGTGGTGACTCCACAGCCTCCGGTCAACGTAACCGGATTGCTCCCCCGCCGTCGCGCGGATGATTCGCATATCTCGTCAAGCAGAAGCAGCTCTGAGCCCACCCCTCCCGCTGGGTTTCGGTCGATGAGCGCAGAGAGACCCCCTTCGGGCGATTTTCCGCCTACGTGCGATGATGCCGCCCAGTAGTTGACCGTAGGTCAGGCCCCGCTTGTTGCGTCGGAGACCCAGTGCCCCCAAAAGGCTGAACTTGCTCGCTCCAACCATGACCACCGAAGACTCGATCCCCTCGGTATTTGACCCTACACACGAATATTCCTCGGAAAACATCGTGTTGTTCTGGCAGCCCCCTTCCATTTTTTCACAATGGGCACCGTCGACGTTTGTCGTCGACGACATTTGGTATTCCTGCGCAGAGCAGTATATGATGGCGGAAAAGGTGCGTCTCTTCCACGACCACAATGCGTTGGGACGCATTATGTGCTCGTCGGATCCCCAATCACACAAACGTGTCGGCCGCAGCGTTCGTGGTTTCGACCACACGATTTGGGAGCGTGAACGAGAAAACACCGTTCTCGCAGGGACTTTCGCCAAATTGACGCAAAACCCGGCGATGAAACACCAACGTTTGGACATTGGCAACAAGCTTTTAGCCAGAGCCAGCCCTTTTGACCCTGTGTGGGACATTGGCCTCCGGGAGGACGACCCCGACGCTCGTGACCCCCGCCTGTGGCGAGGAAAGAACTTGCTCGGGCAGGCTCTTTCTACCGTCCGCGATCTCATTCGCCACAATAAGGACGGGTTGGCTCACCCCTCCTCTTCTCATCAATTCTGCACTCCAATATCGTCCAAGGAAATTCACGAGATCAACCACGCGCCACAGCCGCACCTTCGGGCCTCGGCACGCGGTTACCCCGGTCCTCCTTCGAAGTTTTCGACCCATTTGACTGACGCGCCAGCAGACCACAGCCCCGACGTGCTGGCTGTCGCCCCTTGCGCAGTCCCCGCTCTCGCGCATGCGCCCTCGCTCCCCGAGCACGGCCTGGGCCTTGTCGGAGGCACGACTACACCCGACGACGCCTCATTCGCCACCAAAATCGCCCTCCACAGTGGGACCACCGCTTCCACGGCTTTTGGTTGTGTCGCGCTCTTGGACACTGGCTCCCCTCAGACTTTCATCCGCCGAGACGTCTTAGAGCAGATGCGTTCGGCCGGTGCGGCCACCGTCCATTGCGAGCAATGATTCCGCTCCTCGTTCCTGAGGGGGATTTGGCAAATCTGCTCCACTGCGAATGTCGACGAGCGTCCGTTTAAGCGTCCAATTCTTCAGGGTTGGTCAGCCAACGAGCTCCCTGGCCGTGTGGGCCTGCGTAGGTCCGCCCTCGGGGATTCAACATGCGGTGCTTCTGGGACGCGATAGCTGGATGCGTTTTAACACGCGCTCTTACCGCTCCTTCCCTCCTCGTCCGTCTGACCAACGGATTTTCGGAGAGCTGACGTTGTCACACCATGCCCTCACGGGCGCATCGGCTTTCGTGCCCGTTTCCCTCGCCTCTGGTGGTGGTTTCCACCTCCGTTACGATGGAGCCGATAGCATCACTTTGTCAAACGAGCCTCAGCTGCTCGCGGTTAACGTAATCCGCAGTAACAACTCACCAGCTCTTCCAGGACACTACCTCGTCGAAATGCTGCCCCAGCCGGACCTTCGTTTTGCCAAAAGACATTTTATTGCCTCAGGGCGACAGGTCCTTCCCATGGTTGGCGATGCCGACCTTGAGCCCGGCGACCTTCTGGGAGTCGCCCACACCCCTTTGATTCGCGCACCCATTGACGTTTTTCAGAGTAAGGACATAACCCCTGCCCTCCCCCTGTCCACGGACGCGTCTGAGGTTGCGGCCGTTTCGGAACCCTCCCTCCCAGCAGCTGCAGCCACGGCCTCGCCCTCGTCTGCCCTGCTCGAGCGTTTGACTCCTGAACAACGCGCTTCATTCCTGCGCATCTGGAACTGCCTGCCGTAGCATTTGCGCGACAAAGGTTTCGATTTGCATTAACCCTGAGTGGACACCTGTGGTCATCTAACAGCTGGGCGACGGTCTCTCTGAATTCCCGGACGTTTTTTCCAAATCCAAGATGGATTTTGGCTCCTGCTCTCTGATGTCTTTCGAGATTTCGGTTCCGCAGGGCAGCGAGCCTGTCACCTCCCGGCCCCGTCGCATCAACCTGATTTCGGCCAAAGAGGTGGACGCCGCTCTGAACCAGTATCTCGCTGCCGGTCTGATACAACACTCGACTTCGCCGTACTCGAGCCCTCTGGTGGTCATCTCGAAGAAGTCTGGCGGTATTAGAATTACTGTTAGCTACAAGAAGCTCAACGACATTAACAGACTCAGCCAGCTGTCCATCTCGCGCGTGGATCAGGTTCTGGACTCTTTGGGCAAAGGACGATTTTCTCTCTCTTCGACCTCGTGTTGTCCTTCCACCAGATCACCGCGCACAAGAACACGATTCCACTCACGACAGTTTGCACCCCGACGGGTTTTTACGAGTGGCTGGCCATGCCTCAGGGAAGCAGCGCATCGCCTGGTTGGTTTGTCAAAGTCATAAACGAGGTTACCAAGGTTTTAGAACAGGTAGCGGCGTACTTCGACGATGTGATCGTGGTTGATTCGGACCCGTCGGCGCACGTAAAAAACCATTTGTTCCCTCTTCGAACGATTGCGCAAACACAATATCAAGCTCTCACTCTCGAGAGCACGGCTCGGAGCGACGGACGCCGATTCCTGGGTCCTCAATCCCGCCCGCGAGCGTGCGCCCGAACGCAGAGAAAGTTTCGGCTTTTACCCTCATGCCAATACCCCGCGATCTGAAACAGCTTCGCTCCCTCCTTGGTGGCCTGTCGTACTACCGTAAGTTTCTGCGAGATATGTCCAAACGGATTCGACCAATCACCGCCCTCCTCAAAAAGGGCGTCAAATGTTTGTTCACGCCGGCCATGGAGGCCATACTTGCTCGCAGAACTCGCCGCTCCACCGGTCGTGGTTTTCCCCGATTGAGACGCCGTGGAGGACGGCTCCCGCCCTTTCCGGGTGTACTGCACCGCTAGCATCGATGGCTTTGGTGCTAC
This sequence comes from Laminaria ephemera, assembly GCA_036873875.1. Lineage (NCBI taxonomy): Eukaryota > Phaeophyceae > Laminariales > Laminariaceae > Laminaria > Laminaria ephemera. The sequence continues at coordinate 2,805,654 of JAYJMJ010000290.1, forward strand.
GCTTGAGCAGGAGCAGCTAGACGGCTCCGTGCGGCCCATCGCCTATGTTAGTCGCGCTACCTTGACTCGGAACAACACTGGACTCCGCTCGACTTGGATGCTGGTAGCATTATTTGGGTGATCAAGCGTCTTCGAGGCTACCTTTGCGGTACGAAGTTTCGTATCTCTTCGGATCACAAGGCTCTGGAAAATATCGGCACAGTCGGAGGCCACAACGCGCGAGTCCAGCGGTGGCTTGAGTATCTAACTGCGTTCGACTACACACTCGAGTACCGAAAGGGAAGCGCCAACGGTAATGCCGATTTCCTCTCACGTCTGCCACAGCCGGCAACTGAGCACGACTGCAGTGGTCCTAGCCGCCTTACCACTGTAGACGACGAGGCCATATACCTCGTCAGGGCCTGCGGCCTGCTCACCCCCTCCTCGCCGGCCCCCGGCGTTGGCTTGGATGGGCTGGTGCCCCGAACCGATAGCGCGTTTTGGGTGGATTCCCTTTAACCCCCACTGATTTTCGCGATTTTCGCGCACACGGGCCACGTATGAGGATTGACGACATTTCTGCTCCTACTGTGAGATTCGTCGCTCGTGTTTCTGCATTCATCGATACCGGTGATGCCATCCTCGGCCGATCAACATTATTGCCTGCCGCCGACGCCGCTTTTACTCTGGTTTTCGCGGTGCCTTTCGAGGTTACTCCGCCATCTTTATCGCCACCGATTCGTACACCCCCTGTGGAGGCTCCCGTGGCACTGCCGCCTTCGGCCGCATCTCCATTCGGACACGCCGAAGAACAGCCGCTGCCGCCGGCGCCGCGCAGCCCGGTGCTGATTATGGTTTCGGACCCGACAGGGTCCCTCGGTCGTCTTCTCCCCGGGTCGGCACCCCGCGGCGCGTTCCGCGCCCTCGACCGCCTGTGACCATCGCCCCGGGCCCATCTAGGGCCCCAACGCCTGTTCCGACAGTACCCATCCCGTCCGACCGCGACCAAGTAGCGCCTTCGAGCGCTCCGCTATTAGGGCTCCCGACCCCTTCGGGCCCTCCATCTGCCCCTACGGCAGATTTGGACGCCCTCGACGCTGCATCCGAATTACACTTTGGTGATTCCGCTGCGCGTTATTCGCACTCCGACTGGAAATGGGAGCAACAGGCAGAGCTTAAGTGTTACGCCGCCATCCAATACATTATTCACGGTCGGCCATTGGCCCTGCCTGCCGACGTTTTAGCGCGTTTTCTCTAACACCAGCACCAGTCCTTCTCGGAGATTCAGGAACTCGCTGGCAAAGGACGCCTTCATACCTGGTACTACCGACGAAGGCATTGTTCTCCTCGTCCGTAATCCAACCCCGCCCCCTACTCCCTACGACCGGTGGGACGCGCGGCTTGTATTTTAGGTGACGAGCTCATGCGCATTTATGTGCCTTTAATCGTGCGCCCTTGGATCATACAAGCCTGTCATTCGACTGCTTCGTGCCATTTTGGCACAGCCCGTACACTCTGCATGCTCGAACGTTTCTATTGGCGGATAGGAATGAGCATTTGCACCCGCTGTGGCTGCGCCACTGCCTGAAGTACCAAGAGCGGAAGACGTCGCGACTGACGGTTCGTTGGCGCATCATCTCGATCCCCTTCCCTTCGGGGGCGAGCATCGCGGTCAGCGTGGACTACGTCGGACCGCTGCCGGTCACACCCCGGGGAACACTTTTTTTTGCTTTTCATCGGCCGGTTTAGCCGCTGCCCGGACATGTTCGCTGTCACGGCCGCTGAATTTACGGCTGAGGGTACGGCCAACATCCTTATCAACCGATACATTCCTCGTTTTTGAGATGCCCACGTAGTATCCTCTCAGAAAACGGCCTCCAGTTCTTCTCGAAGCTTTCGTACGTCGTCTACAAGGTTCTTGGTGTCCGAAAACCCGCCACCAGCTCCTATCACCCGAGCGGCAACGGTGGTGTGGAGCGTGTCAACCACACAATGGCACAAATGCTGGCCATGATCGTCAACGAGGGCCAAGACGATTGGGATGCACAACTATCTCACGTGAAATTCGCCTACAACAATTCGGTCAAGGCCGCAATCCGCCTGGCCCCCAACGAGGTCCACATGGGCAGGCTCCCGCGCCTCCCCTTCACTCTTTTCGACCGCTCCGGGGTCGCTGGCCATCATAGTTTGGCCCGCGATCACTTCGCATACTGCGACCAGCCGTCGTATCGACAACAGCGCGCCAACGATATTGTTCGCGAAATGCATGCTCTGACAGTTTCCCGCGTGGAACGACGAAACTCCGCCCTTTCGGACGCTTTGCGTCAGGTCCCCAACTTTGTTGTGGGCAATTGGGTCTGGCTGTAATACGACCTCCACTACTCGCCAAAGCGTGAAGGTCGGCACGGATGCGAAGGTGCTCAAGGCCAAATTTGCGCTCAATAGAACGGGCCCCTACCAGATCCTTGCGGTCGGCCCCTGCCCCTCCGGCGACACACCGGACGGTTGCCCCCTCGGGGATAAACTCCTCCCTTTGGATCTCCCCATAGACATGTCCGACGCGGATGTGCACCGCCGCGTCTCCATCGAGCGCTGCAAGCCCTGTGCCAACCCCCACGACCGCGGAAAAATGCATAAGTATCTTCCGGATGGGTTGACGCGATACGTGCTCAACAATTTCACCAAGAAATCCCCCCCATATCACGTCACTCAGGACGACGTGTCGGCACCCCTCCAGCGGCTCGAGGTGGAAAACATCACCGGCCACCAATCGGTCCGTGGTCGGGGTAGGGTCATCGCGGTGATGTATGAGACGCATGTGACTGTGCTCTCTCATCCATCATGGGAGCGGGAGATGGACCTCCAGCTCTCACGACAACAAGCTTTGCTCTATTGGGCTGGCGCTCCAAACCAGCACCGCCAAACCAACCGCCTATGCCGCCAGATGCGCATTGGTGCTGTGCAACCGGAAGTCTCCGGCGCTAACGGCGGCCGATTCCTGGCACCCGGCTACGGCTGCGTGCCGCGCGCTGACTGGTTGCGCCACTACAGCACTACAGTGCTTCTGAACGGGGCCCATTTCTGGTTCAAAGCCGCTGACGGTTTGTGGTGGTTAGGGCAAATCAGCGCTCGAACCACTACCGACGGGGAATACTTGGTGCGTTTCCTGGACGTCCCGGGACCGATCAAGCTTCCGCTCTCTCCGGCTCGCTACACGACTTCGACAGGAGGGGTTCAAGGTCCTTTGTGTCTCCAAGTCTGTCAGGGTGGATCAATTGCGCGCGGGATCCGAAGTAACGTAGATGAATCTCGAGGCGCGGACGTGGTTAGTTGACTTTCACACCACCTCCGCGTTCGTGTGTTTGAATTATGTTTTTCTGATTTTGGTTATGGTTCTTCGGGGGAGTGTTCCATTTTTCTGTTTTTCTCCGCCCGTTTTCGACGTCGTCCCCGCTGGGTTACGAACGATGTCCATTTCGCGCGTGAGCAGAATTTCGTACGTAGTATTCTGGTAGATTCTGCGACCGCTCAGGGTTTTGCTGGCGATGTTTTGACCATCATGCCTTCG
>JAYJMJ010000290.1:2830867-2844993 GCA_036873875.1 Laminaria ephemera
ACAGGACGATAGTCCTGTTGACCCTGGTATTGGCAGGGGAGTCACCGACCTGTATCCTTCACGAGGGTATGCCACCCCAGTAACACGCGCGATCGAAGTACAGTATCACACGCAGCTTGCAAAGATGAGTTTCGATGAGATTTTCGATCTCACAGCTGAAGTGTATTTTTCATGTTTTCTAAAAATATTATCTGCACGATCTATATCATGTTTGCCGGGTGGGTAACATGGCTCTTGCGCACATATTTTCCGGGTGGGATCTGTATGTTACGGCTCTTGCACAACATCTCATAACGGCAAACATAGGTTATCGCAATCGTGATCTGTCAAAAGCGTGAAAAACTTTCAGGGTGGCACTCAAAAGTGGACAAGGAGGACGGACCGGGGTCGGGCGGAAAACCGGTCCCATCTTTTTCATGCCGACATATCTATTACGGCTAGTACCCAAGAGACGGACAGGGATGTAGTGCGGTGACGGCGTCGGCGGGGGGAGAGGGAGAGAGGAGGGGTACCAGCGACCTTAGGGCCTGTCAAACACTATTCTACAAACTAAACCAACAATCAAGAGGGCGATCAGTGGTCATCCACCCCCTCGCACCCGCTTCAGCCCTTAAGCACTGCAACCTCTCTTTTGGGACAAATAACTTGGAATTAGAGCGGGAACACTTTTGCTGCGGTAAAAGAGTTAACGATCATGATGTCGATGAGGTTCCCACGTAAGATCGTTTTCCTGAACTCTAGCTCGTAGTCACATAAGAACACCTGGTGTAAAGACAGCACCCCCCCTGCCCCCCCCTCCCCCCCTCCCCCTTGCGGAAGTCCGCCTCACAACTGGTTCTTAGTAGGATGCAGCTCACCCTTCATGCGGCTCGCCGAACGCCTCACGGCGCTTCGCGCTTGGTGCACGCTATGTCTGCCTGGTCGGTGAAAACCCGACGTGCTCCGTCCCGGCATCGTAGGGATGCGAGGGTCTATGGTCATACGACTACGACTATGCATGAAATGAGTACACCCCCCCGCCCACCCACCCCCACCCCACCCCTCCAACCCCCCTATCCCCGAACTCAGGTACGGACAGCTGTACGAGGCGCGCATCAACCCTTTCACGCAGTTCTCTCAGAAGGAGAAGCAGCGCAAGTACAAGGAGTTATCGGTGGCCGAGAAGATTACGCTCAGCACAACACGCATGTTCCTCGGCAACAAATTCGCACGGTGAGGTTATGTTTGATAGTAATATCTCTAGTGTTTATATATGTTTGTTGTGTGTTTGCTCTTTCTCTCTCTGCTGAAAAATTAAAATCAGAGTATTGGAAGATTATTAGAAAGGTTTTGTCTATTAATAGTTATTTTTTGTGTTTGAATGTGCGACCTTTTGGGCACCACAGGGTGAGTATTTTTTGTTATCATCGCTTGTACTTTCCAGCTCAACTCGTACAAGGTTTTACCCTCAGCGACCTTATGGTATTGACTCTCTTTTGCTTCTATTACTATGGAGCATAGTAATCAGGACCCACGATATACACAAAAACCTATATATTCCTTACTAACCATATTTGGTCCTCATTACTATGTTCCCCCGTAATACATGTTTGCTCTCTCTCCCGTTAGTTTTTGTGGTTAAAAGCATAACTTTTTGTGTGTATTCTTAACTCTCTTTTGTGTTTCTGTGTATTTGCTCTCTCTGTCCCTCGTTCTTTTTTGTGTTTTAACAGCGGTACATCCGTTTATGTGTGTGTGTTTTTTGTTTTTGTTTTCTGCTCTATTTCTTTTTTTGGTGTGTGCTTCTTTTTGTGTGTGTTTTGTGTGTTTTTGTATGTATGGTTTCTTGTGAGTGATTTTAGCATTTTTTTTGTTAGTTGTGTTTTTGTAGCTTCTGTTTTTTTCCAAACAATTTGTTGCGACTGACGCAATCGCCCTAATGAACTCGTCCTGTTCTCTGTGGACCCTCTTTTTAACTATTATATTAATCGTGCTAACCAGGGGAGCCACTCGCCCAAATTATCACAATATCTTGAGCAAGGCATGTAGGGGTAGAACTCGCGCATCACATACGAATGCATAGCTTGATAAAGTATCAACCAGCTTGGTCAAACTCACAGGTGACGCACTAGTCGTACTTTACTTTTGATGAAAAAGCGCAGTAGCAGGTGAAACCGACCAGAATGATCACCAAATTGCTCGACAATCAGCTTGTGGAGTGTGTTAGTGTTGGTAGTTTTCTTAACCTTACGTATCACTGTTCGCTTCGAGTCTGACCAAATTGGTTAGTCTATTCATTCCTAAGCCAGCTTTAAAAACTGCGAATTGCAAATACACAACATAAGTACAACCGTCTTAGTACGGAGGACCATAGTAATCAGGACCCACGCTACACACAAAAACCTATATATTCTACTTTTTTTACTGACCATATTTGGTCCTGATTACTATGGCCCTCCGTAATAGTAAAATCGTCCTGTTGACCCTTGTTTTTAAGCCCTGTTCAATGTTGCTTTTGTAAAATTGAACGTACTGTAATTTTTTACAAAAAGCAACATTGAACAGGGCTTTACTATCATCCAGGGGCGTCACCGACCTCTGTCCTTCGTGAGGTCATATAAACCCCGTAGCAGGTGCGATCTAAGCATCACACGCAGCTTGCAAATGTGAGTCCCTCGACGAAATCCTCGATCTCACAGCTGACGCGTCTGTTCAATTTTTTCAATTATGTACGGGTGACCAAGGTGTGATATATGTAAGTTCAACCGTTTTTGTATGTAAAACCGTCCTATTTACGGAGGAACCATAGTAATCACGACCAATTATGGTTAGTAAAAAATGTGGAATATATAGGTTTTTGTGTACATCGTGGGTCCTGATTACTATGGTCCTCCGTAATAGTACTAGACACATGCTACGGTAATGGTTCATCATTTCTTTTCTGAGGCTCTTCACTTGAGGAGCTTCATACCTCACCCAAGACGCATGCTACCACGGCAGAGATGCACCACTTTTTTTCTGGGGCTAACTCACTTGTAAAGGAGCTCTATACCTCTCCCAAAAACTGATTTGGGGAAAAACAAAAGTGTTAGTCGACGAACGAATCCCATGGCCTAGAGATATACAACGAAAATTATTGCAACACAAAAAAAAAAAACGAAATTCCGACGATTTTGGGTTAAGGAGCCCCGTCATTCAGAAAACGTTTCAGCCAAAAAGGGCTACCTCAAATCGTAGCACACGTCCCCAACAAAACTTATTTTGAGTAAACTGAAGGTGCAACTCGATGACCAAGCCCATGGCCTAGGTATTAAAAATATTCAGATTGCAAAACACGAATGACATTCCAACGATTTTGGGTTAGAGGTGTGCTACGACACTTTTTGACTGAAAACAATTCTGAAGGACGGGGGGCTCCTTAGCCCAAAATCGTCGGAGTTTCATTATTTTTAAAAAAAAATACTTTTCGCTGTATACCTAGGCCATGGGATTATTCATCGGGTAGCACATTTTTTTTTTCCCCCCAAATCAGTTTTTGGGAAAGGAATAGAGCTCAAGTGAGGAGCCTCAGAAAAAAAAGGGTGCACCTCTATTGTAGGATATTGGGTTAAGGAGCCCCGTCATTCAGAAACAAAATTGTCCAAAAGTGCCACCTCCATCGTAGCACGCGTCAGTTGAGGAGCCCCGTCAGTCAGAAACCTTTTTGCCAAAAAAAGGTACTGTCCTTTTCGCCAAAAAAAAGGTACTGTCCTTTTCGCCAAAAAAAGGTACTGTCCTTTTCGCCAAAAAAAGGTACTGTACCCCTATATCGTAGGAAGCGTCTTTTTTCCCCCTCTGATGTTCATAACAATGCGCCCCCGTTGTGTGTAAGTGATGGGGGCGTTGTAAGATTTGCTGCGACTTGCTTCACGAAGTTGAAATAAACACAGGCAAGGTTTTGGTTTCGGGAGCGGGGGCGCACGAGCGAAAGTGTGGAAGACAAATGCGTAGTCTTTTTGTTGCAGTGCGGTCGACCAGGGTCTGCGCTTTTTTGGTTGTGTCTGTGCGGCATCGTTACCATCATCATCAGATGCATGCTACGGTATATAGAGAGGTACACCTCAATTTTGCTGAAGCTTCAAACGTGATGGAGCTCCAAATCTCACCCAAAACATCGACTTTTTGAGAAACGTTGTTCGCTCAATGCGATGAACATTCCCATGGACTACGTAGGTGTACAACTAACTTATTCGCAAAGACGCATGCTACGGTACGTAGAGGTGCACAATTTTTTCTTCTGAGGCTCCTCACTCGAGGAGCTCTTATACTTGACCCCAAAAACTTATTTGGAGTAAACCGAAAGTGCAACCCGACGACCAAAACCCATGGCCTTTTTTAAGGCATAAAAAAAATGTTCAGATTTTGCGAAACAACAAAAAATGAAGTTCCTACGAATATTTGGGTTAAGGAGCCCCATCATTCAGAAACATTTTTTTTTTTTTGACAAAAAGTGCTCGTACCTCTGTCGTAGCGCGCGTCCAAAAGGCAAACAGGAATACAAAGATGTCGGGTAGTTCCTCAGTTGAGAAGTCCCGTCATTCAGAAAATGATTGGCCCAGAAGTGCTACCTCTACCCTCTACCGTAGCGCGGGTCAAGTCATCGCCGGGAGACTATTACGGAGGACTATAGTAATCAGGACCTACGATACACAGACGCGTGCTGCGGTAATGGTAGCATTTACAGGCGAAAATATTTTCTGAATGACGGGAGCTCCTTAACCCAAAATCGTCGAAATGTCAAATCTCATGCTACGGTAGAGGTAGCACGTTTTGGTTGAGTAATGTTTCTGAATGGCGGGGCTCCTTAACCCAAAATCGTCGGGATGTCTGTTCTTTTTTTTCAATCTGAATGTTTGTATACCTAAGCCATGGGTTTATGCATCGGGTTGCACTTTCGGTTTACTCAAAATCAGTTTGTGGATGAGGTTCAGAGCTCCTCAAGTGAGGAGCCTCAGAAAAAAAATGGTGCTCCGCTATCGCAGCATGTGTCCACACAAAAACCCATATATTCCACTTTTTTTACTAACCATATTTGGTCCTCATTACTAGATTACTATGATCCCCCGTAAATAGTGCAGTTGTTAAGGTGTATCTCTAAAACCGGAATTCTATGCGCCCAATATCACAGGAGATCTACAAGGAGCCGGACTTTCGCAGCGTGGGGCAGTCGGTGGTACGGGCTGCCATGGCCCTCCACGAGTCGGTGGCCTTCGTCCTGGCACAGATGACCATCGAGGGTCAACGCGCGGCGGAGTCCGATGTACAGCTGAAAACCGACCTGGCCAAGCAGAGACACGAGAACGGTCGCTTGACCATGCAGGTAGTGGTACGAGCAGACCAATTCTGCGACAGGGGGGGGGTGTACTCATTTCATGCGTAGCCGTAGTCGTATGACCATGGACCCTCGCATCCCTATAATGCCGGGACGGAGCACGTCGGGTTTTCACCGACCAGGCAGATGGGGGGTGGGGGGTGTACTCATTTCATGCATAGCCATAGATATATCACCATTGGCCCTCGCATCCCTACAATGCCGGAACGGAGCACGTAGGGTTTTCACTGACCAGGCAGACATCGCGTGCACCAAACGCGAAGCGCCGTGAGGTGTCCGGCGAGTCGCATGAAGGGTGAGCTGCATCCTACTAAGAACCACTTGTGAGGCGGACTTCCGCACCTTGTGCGTACTTTCTTGCATATCGGATGACAGCTTCGAATGGATTAATTTGTTTTCTCGCGTGGCCACTTCCAGAGACAGCAATGGGGATACTACGTAACTGCCTCGTGGGTGCCTTACTATGTGCACACTTCATGATATTATCCCCCTTGCACGGAGTAATGGTTCTCCACTCCACACAATATGATCCAATTCGACCACCATCTCGGGTACCGCCAAAACATAAAAACGAGAAAAAAAAAAGACGGTAGCCTGATGGTCTAGCTCACACAGTGAGAGGCGTGTTTTTTCAGCGTCGTTACCAACCGACACCAGCCCGGGGGGGGATGGGGCGAGGGGGCGGACTCACATGTTGCTAATGATAGACTACTATAAGGCGGGAGTACTTTTAGGGGCTTTACTTCAGCGGCTCAGGGCCCCTCGCGCGAGTGGCTACCCTGGTATTTGCAAGTCTCAAGTTTTTCATCATAGCTTTTTTGTTTCGCGACATGCATCATCATGGAACTGTTTGTTACGCTACGCCAACAAAATAGAAAAAACCAACGTCCGCTCTATAATTTGAAGTACACGGAAGCTCGCGCTAGTGACCTAAATCCGACAGTGAAAATGCCTGGGTCCTAAAAACTTTGTCCTCCGGACTGGTCCTACGGCAGGGGGGGGTGTTATACTATCATTTTCACTACCGCGTTTTGGCCGCTCGGGCGAGTGACTCACGATTTTTCTCCGAACAGGATTTTTTGTTTTGTTGGCTTAGCGCAAGTGACAAGAATTCCGAGGTAGTGCATATCGCAAAATCAAAAAGCATAGAAGCTGAAGGCCGCGAACGAATAGGGTAGTCACTCTTCCGAGTGGCTCCTGACGGCTGAAAAAAAAAACTAAAGATGCCCCCCCCCTACCGTAGCGCCAGTCCTTGCCTGGTATGTGATGATGCCGTGTGCGCGTCTAGCTGCGGAACCAGGGCGTTTTGGAGGAGCAGAAGCTGGGGGAGGCGGACCAGTAGTCCTAATCTCTACTGTAGTTATATCAACAGCAATCAGCACTGCGTCGGTAGAGAGCCATGGCTATTATTAAATGAGTTAATTCCGTCGGTCTGTGAATGAAACATATGCTATTCCTTTTGTTCTCCGAACTAATGGGAATGTTACGCATGTTGTGCTTGCCTAGTACGTGATGATAGCGTTTGCGTGGCCAGCTGCGGAGCCAGAGCGCGTCGGATGAGTAGGAGCTGAGAGAGGCGATCCACATGCTACCCATCTCGCAGCGCGCTTCCGTGTACCGCGTCCATACCCCTTGTGTTTGTTGTTGGGCACTGCCTGCAGAAGGAGCGCGTTTGCCTCACCCACCCGACCGCGGTGCTGTTGTGTGTGTTGTCCTTGCCTTGCGTGTGTGTGATGGTGCCGTATGCGCGTCCAGCTTCGGGACCAGAGCGCTTCGATGGGACAAAAGCTGAAGAGAGGCGAACCACTGTTTTTAATCCTAATATATACAGTAGGTCTATCAACGGCAGCAATCAGTGTCGTGCCGTCCGCTCGTGTACCTCTGCTATACTCGTGCCGCTCGTGCACGTGAAGCTGGTGACGCGCGAATGACCACTGCTATTCCTCAGCTGCTGCTGATAATCAACAATCAGCACTACGTCGGTAGAGAGCCGTGACTATTGAATAATTTTTTTCCGTCGATCTGTGAATGAAACATATATTCTTTTGTTCTCGAAACTGATAGAAATATTACGCATGTTGTCCTTGCCTGGTGTGTGTGATGGTGCCGTATGCGCGTCCAGCTTCGGGACCAGAGCGCTTCGATGGAGCTAAAGCTGAAGAGAGGCGAACCACTATTTTTAATCCTACAGTAATATATAGGTCTATAAACAGCAGCAATCAGTGTCGTGCCGTCCGCTCGTGCACGTGAAGCTGGTGATGCGCGAATGACCACTGCTATTCCTCAGCTGCTGCTGATAACCAACAACCAGCACTACGTCGGTAGAGAGCCATGACTATTGAATAAATGTATTCCGTCGGTCTGTGAATGAAACGTATACTCCTTTTGTTCTCCAAACTGATAGAATTATTACGCATGTTGTCCTTGCCTGGTGTGTGTGATGGTACCGTATGCGCGTCCAGCTTCGGGACCAGAGCGCTTCGATGGAGCAAAAGCTGGAGAGAGGCGAACCACTATTTTTAATCCTAATATATAGGTCTATAAACAGCAGCAATCAGTGTCGTGCCGTCCGCTCGTGCACGTGAAGCTGGTGACGCGCGAATGACCACTGCTATTCCTCAGCTGCTGCTGATAATCAACAACCAGCACTACGTCGGTAGAGAGCCATGACTATTGAATAAATTTATTCCGTCGGGCTGTGAATGAAACGTATACTCCTTTTGTTCTCCAAACTGATAGAAATATTGCGCATGTTGTCCTTGCCTGGTGTGTGTGATGGTACCGCATGCGCGCCCAGCTGCGGGACCAGAGCGCTTCGGTGGATCAGAAGTTGAGGGAGGCGGATCACATGCTACGACGCGTGCCACGATAGACACGCGCGACGATAGAGGTGCACCGGTTTTTTTCTGAGGCTCCTCACTTGAGGAGCTCTGACCCTCATCGGCAAACTGATTCTTCTGAGTAAACCGAAAGTGCAACCGGATGAACAAAACCCATGGCTTAGGTATACAAAAAAATTCAGAGTGAGAAAAAAAAAGAACGACATTCGGCGATTTTGGGTTAAGGAACGCCCGTCATTCAGAAACAAAAAAAAAAATCCAGAAAGTGCTACCTCTATCGTAGCGCGCGTCGGTAGAGGTAGCACTGTTGGACTAGAACATTTTCTGAATGACCGAGCTCGTGTATCCCGAAATCGTCGGAATTTCATTCTTGTTTTGCCATCTGAATTTTTGGTATGCTTCGCCCGTGGGGTTGTTCATCGGGTTGCACTTGCAGTTTACTCTACACTTTTTGTTTACTCAAAAATCAGTTTTTGGGCAAGATATAGACGCGTGTTACGTCAGAGGTAGCACTTTTTTACTTTTTTTGTTTCTGAATGACAGGGCTCCTTAACCAAAAATCGTCGGAATGTCGTTCTTTTTTTTCAATCTGAAGTTTTTGTATATATACGTAGGTCATGGGTTTGTTTTGACGGGGTTGTACTTTCAGTTTACTCAAAATTACTTTTTTGGGTGAAGTTCAGAGCTCCTCAAGTGAGGAGCCTCAAAAAAAAAAGAAAGCTGGTGCACACCTCTGTCGTGGCGTGTGTCTATAGAGCTCCTCATGTGAGGAGCGCCTCAGAAAAAAAATGGGGCACCTCTGTTGTACTGTTGGTAGCATGCGTCTTTATGTGCACTTCTACCGCGTGGTATCCGCCCGTGTGCTGCGTCCACACCCCTTATGTGTGTTGTTAGGCGACGCGGGATACGATAGAGGTAGCACTTTCCGGCATTTTGGTTTCTGAATGACGGAGCTCCTTAACCCCAAATCGTCGGAATGTCATTCTTGTTTTGCAAATGTGAGTTATTTGTATACCTAGGCCATAGATTTGTTCATCGGGTTGCGCTTTCATTCTTCTCAAAAATCAGTTTTTGGGTGAGGTTTGGAGCTCCTCAGGTGAGGACCCCGAGAAACAAATCGTGCACTTCTACTGCACTATTGGTAGCATGCGTCTTTAGGTGCACTCCTACCGCGTGGTATCCGCCCGTGTGCTGCGTCCATACCCCTTATGTGTGCTACGATAGAGAGGTAGCACTTTTTTTGGCGTCGTTTTTGTTTCCGAATAACGGGGCTCCTTAACCCCAAAATCGTCGGGATGTCATTCTTGTTTTGCTATTTGAATTTTTTGTATACCTAGGCCAATGGGTTTGTCCATCGGGTTGCACTTTTAGTTTACGCAAAATCGGTTTGTGGGGGTGAATCACAAGGCTCTTCAAGTGATGAGGCTCAGAAAAACAATGATATTATGCACCTCTATCGTAGTATGCGTCACCCCTCATGTGTGTTGTTAGGCATTGCCTGCAGAAGGAGCGCATTTTTGCCTCACCCACCCGACCGTTGTGTTGTTGCGTGTGTTGTCCTTGCCTGGTGTGTGGTGCTGCCGTACGCGTGTCCAGCTGCGGAACCAGAGCGCTTCGGTGGAGCAGAAGCTGAGGGAGGCGGACCACAAGCTCAGGCTAAGGGAGAAGGAGCTCGTCGACCTACAGGCACGCTCCTTTCTCGGCTTTTGAGAATTGACTACTAACAATAGGGTTCCTTGTACGGTATCGATATCTCCCCCCTACTTTTCTGCTAAATGTACAGGGTTTAGACTAAAGTGTTTCCACGATATCCGTCTAAGGGAAAAGAAGCTCGCCGGTCTACAGGCACGTCCACATCACCCTAGCTATGGGCAGACAAATAGCTACCATTGCTAATCTATCGTCTCCTTAGAAGGTGGAAATAATAAGCAATTCATGTCTTCATCTACAGGCACGCCCCCCTCCCGGCTTTGAGAATCGACTTGTAGGGCCATTATTATCGATATTTCCCCCCTACTTCTCATATATATGTATACTTCGAAGTATTAGACTAGACCATCTACAGGCACGCCCCCCTCCGGCTTTGAGAATCGACTTGTAGGGCTATTATTATCGATATTTCCTCCTACTTTTCTCATAATATATTAGACTAGACTATAGGGTTACCACACGCTCCGTCTGAGAGAAGGAGCTCGTCGATCTACAGGCACGTCAGCATCGCCCTATCAAAGTGACTGACCAATAGCTACCTGGTATATATATTTTTAGTATGATTGCCGTCCTCTAATGTACAGCATGAGTTTCAACGTCGGTCACTACGAAGCATTCCCAGAAAGAAGAAAACCAAGGGAAAACAACCAGGAAACCTATGCACGAAGTCTAACCCCTGTCTGTGTATAGTTTTGTTGGCGCACAACTCCCGCGGGTTGTCTCCATTAGGTGGCGAGAGTGACCCGACGCGCACTGTGTTTTCGGCGGCACTGTAAAACATTTTCGGGTTAGATCAGTTCGCCGCTTAAACTGCATCTCGGCGTCCTTCTTGTCCCGTTTGCCTCTGTAAACAATAACCCCGCCGGTACATGAATAACGCCTCTGGTGCTGTACCGGTACGGCTGAAGGAAGCCTACAAGGAAAAAAGCAGGAAGTGCCAAGCATGGGAAAAGGCCTACGGGAACCTCCGCTCACAGGTAGGTGCCGAGGGAATGCAGCTCCTATTACTGTTTTTTTTTTTTCTAGTAATGCGTAACTTTCCTCGCGGAGGAGAACCGCACTTGTCGTAAAACCCCCAGCACGCGTGAGAGACCAAAGCGAGACCTGCTTCAAAGGCAAACCTGTCCCACAAACATGGAGACACGTGCTGCGATAGAGGTGAATGATATCATTTTTTTTCTGAGGCTCCTCACTTGAGGAGCTCTGAACCTCACCCGCAAACTGATGTTGATTCAACTGAAAGTGCAAACCGATGAACAAACCCATGGCTTAGGTATACAAAAAATTCTGATCGAAAAAAAAGAAAGACATTACGACGATTTTGGGTTAAGGAGCGCCGTCATTCAGAAACAAAATTTCCAAAAAAAAGTGCCACCTTTACCGTACCAGGTAGCATCTATCTCCATTCCCTACGTACCATCCCATGCCGGGGCTTGTCGCGGAACGGAGCAAAAAAACGCAACAAAAAATCTGTGCCAAAAAATAAGAAGCTTTCACATAAGCTAGTAACCCAGCAAGAGCACGATTCGTCAACGCCACCCAAATTACCGGCACAGATATTTGTACGCACGAATGCAACCCATCGCAACAACCGGGAGCGGCATTGCCTACACACTTTTACATTCCGTCCCTCATAGTATACCAGCAATGCACCACGCGCAGACGCGAAATAGACACATGTTGCGGCAAAGGCGCACCGTTTTTTTTTCAGAGGCTCCTCACCTGAGGAGCTTCACACCTCACCCAAAAAACTTATTTTGAGTAAACTGAAAGGCCAACCCGATGGCCAAACCCATGGCCTAGGTACAAAACATGTTCACATTGCAAAAAAACAAGGATGAGATTCGGACGATTTTGGGTTAAGGAGCCCCGTCATACTCATATCAGAAAACGTTTCAGTAATAAAAAAGTGCTACGTCTATCCTAGCACGATTCGTCAATACACAGGTTGGACCAACGATACTCCAACCCCACCTGTGGAAGTTCTAACCCTTATACTTCTGCAAAGACGATCCCACAATAATTCCAAGTAATTCGTTCCCAGAAACGTGGTTGTGCTTCATTTCCAGCATCAACATTCCCATACCAGGTATGTATTCATACTGCCATTACGGGGGAACGTGGTAATTAGGACCAAAATATAGTTAGAAAAAACAGGGGAATATATAGGTTTTTGGGTGTATCGTGGGTTCTGATTACTATGGTCCTCCGGAATAATAACAGTAGTTGATTTTGATTTGACGATTAGCTACCAACACCGACAAAAACTATTAGTACACAAAGAACCAAGTTGCCCTCAATGTGTCCCCAAGGTGTACTTTAAATATGCTTCAGTTTCATTTCCCGGTGAACACGGGGGCTCTCCGTTCCTTGAATGCCTCAAGCCCCTCGTTCCTATCTTGCGTTTCAAGCACTCGCGCATACATTGCGCGTTCGATAGCCATGCCCTTCTCGGAATCCGCCTTTTGCAAAAAACAGACGAGCATCGGGAAAGGGCGCGGGGGGAGGGGGGGGCGGGGGGGTACTCATTTCATGCGTAGCCGTAGTCGTATGACCATGGGGGGGGGGGGGGATCATTGTTGTGCATGGCCGTAGTCTGTCAGACTATAGACCCTCGCATCCTTACAATGCCGGGACGGAGCACGTCGGGTTTTCACAGACCAGGCAGACATTGCGTGCACCAAGCGCGAATCGCCGTGAGATGTTTGGCGAGTCGCATGGAGGGTGAGCTGCATCCTACTAAGAACCACTTGTGAGGCGGACTTCCGCACTTTGTGCGTACTTTATTGCATATGGATGACAGCGTCGAATGCCTTGATACATTTTGAGGGGATCTAGGTGGTTTATTGGTGAGGGGAGGGGGGGGGGTCGTTGCACGACATCCGGTGTACCTGGTCAAACACTCACCTGTCGTGGCCACGGCAGCATTATGTCGCGGTAGCTTGCGCTGCCGTTGACACGACCATCGGAGATCGCAGCAGTTGTGTCGGCAACCGAGTTAAGTCGACACACGAGACATAATTATTATACATGGAAGTGCGGTGAGCATAAGCTTCATTTTTACCCATCCGTCAGGGGATGAAAAAAAAGGTCAAACCCTGCTTGATGGCGGAAGCCAAGTGAGAGGGTTTTCGGCTTCGCTTCCGGAAGAATGAAGCAAGGGTGTACACGGAAATATAAAGACCTTTTGATATACATCTTGAAACATCAACGGTCCCTATATTTTCGTCCAGAGTGATATGCAGGAAGGGGCAAGCACGCAAGAACGGAACGGACATTTACGTGTGGGAGGTGAATACAAATGGGCATCGACGCACAGCCTGAAAAATGTCGGAACGTTGGGGTCGCCGACAGCAGTTACATCTGATATATCTCATCTGTTCGCAGACTAATAGCCGTAGAACCCACCCAGAAAATCTCCTCCAGTCGCGGCCATCAATATAAACACGAGGAACACACCTGCAACAAACCCTGATCGATAGCCAGCTTTGCCGCCCTGATGGCAAGAGGGCCCCTTTTCGCGATATCCCCCGCAATCAACAACGCCTCATTGTGTGCTCGCCCGGCACCGACCATCACGTTTACCATTCCCAGCTCTAGCGCTCGAGCGGCGTCCAGTCTTCGTGCCGTAAAGATAAGCTCCTTAGCTTTCGACGCACCTGTCTCGTCGGGGGCAGAAGCGGGGAGGAGGGGGGGGGGGGGGGGTACGCATTTTTTGGTTGCCTTAGTCATTTGACCATTGACCACGTATCCCCTTCGAGACGGGGCGGGGACCGCAGCTGAAGTAAGCAGGTCGAAAAAACGGACACTTCAAACAACAAAAACGTCGTACGATTCATTGGTTTGACATAAGTCCGTCCCTGCAGGGAGTTTTACGTCATTTCTCGCGTTAATTTTTTGGTGCTGGTGCTCTTTGACGGGCGCCCCATGTTTATCGTCTTCAGCATAGCGAGGGGCCTGAGAAGAGTCTCTTCCCCCGACTGTTATGACGCCCCAGTTCTTGGGTCACACATACTAAACTGCCTGTGATTCACACGCCGGGGCCGTAAAAATGATGCCACACCGGCCGTCCAAGACGATCTATCATACGTCGAGCTGTTTCGCAGCAAAGGCCTCGCCTCATATTAATTCTGCTTCAAGGCCATACGAAAACCCTTCGGCTGGGGGGGGGGGGGGGGGGGGGGGGGGGGGGGGGGGGGGGGGGGGGGGGGGGGGGGGGGGGGGGG
>JAYJMJ010000290.1:2860992-2872496 GCA_036873875.1 Laminaria ephemera
CTCTAGTCCAAAACGGGTATTGAAACCCCCGAGCACTTCCAACCGTTCTGCACGTGCGCGGCACACCCTAGATCGGAGACAAAAACACATAAAATTACCGTGCTATAACAACTTTGTTCACCAGGCTCGCTCGGAGGGAAACTTTACCCTTTTTATTGGTGCAAAAATCAAAGCACACTAATTCCAAGTAGTTGTCCCCAAAACGTGCCTATAGCTCTAAAGGGGTTAATTAACCGGCTCTTTCCCCCCCCCGTAACCGTGCTTAATCGTTTTACAGATGCATAAATGACCCAGTCTAATTCCAAGTAGTTTGGCCCAAAACCGTGGGTGCAGTTCTAAAGGAAATAACAAACGACATGCACCCAGAGGAAGTAGTGTACAACAAACGCCCGCAAGAGGCGGGGATGGGGTCGTGTCTGATGCATCTATTGTCGCTCTACACACATTTGCCGCGGCTACCCTTGCCATGGGCGGGCACATTGCCAAACGTGGGGTTCAGTACCGTGTTGTCTATCTAGGTCGCCCATGCACGCGCCGACCCGTGTTATACACGGCAGTCTTATGCAATGCTTGCGGTCGACGTACCCCCCTCGGACAAACACCGCATGTTATCCAACATGAATTCCTATTCTCAGCCAACCCAATAACCAACCGTTGCGCAACAACAGCACGCATAGTTAATAGCAATAAAGTAACGGCATACGGCATTTTTACTCCCTTCTCGAGGCCAGTGATCGCAGACATGCCTTCTCACGCAGGCACCCTCTCTGCTAAGCACAAATCTGAGAAATACAGTGAGGAGGGAGAGCACTACTGCACGTGACGTGGTAGCAGGCGCAAGTCTCCTCCGCCTCGGCACAATCTCCCTACATTTGCAGCCCTTGCTAAACGCTGAGATTATTTTACTGAGGTGGCCCTGCGAGGTGGAGGACGTACACCACCCCACTTCCCCATTTCGCGCATAGCCCGATGCTTAACGTCTACCTGTACTCCTTTCGTTCAACTTGGGAGGCAGAGATGGATGAACCCAACACCCTCGCATAAATCCATCACGCCGTCCACCATAAATCTACATATTGCTCATCTCGTCGTTAGCTTCAACAAGGTGTATCGTCGTTTTGGACGATGCATGCAACCAATCAAGTCCACCTACTCGCACGCCCGAGACGCAACATTACCATCTCGCCACTTGTACCGCAAATGGTTACAGCAAGGAAACGCCAACGACCGTTTGTCCTCGCGCTCCTCTCTGACCCGCGACAGGGCTGCCCGGCGAATTCGGAGAGAACGGCGCCGTTTAGTGTCGGCGAGGCAGGCTCGGACCGCCATCTCCTGCTGCCGTTTGTCCTCGAGGGCCAACCTCTGCTGCTCCAGAGCAGCCACCGCCTTGGCCTCTTCCTCGCGGGCAGCGGCAGCCTCGGTCTCGTCCTCTATACGCCTCATCCCTGCCTGGCCCGCTGCCAGTGCTCGAGCGCGTGACTCCCAGATCGCCTCCCTCTGCTGACGTTCGAGGGCCAGCATCTTCAGCTCTCGGGCAGCAGCGGCGTTCTTCTCCCCTTCTTCTTCGAGGAGTGCTTCTTTCTCCATTGTGAGCGCAACAAAGACCTCTTGAACCGAGGTGCGTGTGGCAACTTGTTGAAGGTAGCGTGCCTCTTCCTCTTGAGGCGTCGCCGCCTCCTCCAGCGTCAGCTGGCCGAACCAGCCCGAGAAGGCGTTGTCGACCTTTGTCGTTGTGGATGCGCAGCTGGCCGGTAACGAGTCGACTGCACCCATCTCCAGCGCCTTGCTCATGCGGGCCTGGGTGCTACTGTGGACAGCTTTTCGGCGGCGCATGGCGTCCTCGTTGCCATTCTCGCCGTCGAGGTTAACCATGTTCATGCCTAGGTGCAAGGCGTGATCAACGCAATCTGACTGCCGAAACTTTTTAGCGGCGATCAAACAGTTTCCCATATATCGCTGTGCGGCTGCGTGCTCCTCAGCGTGAGACGTGGAAGGCGTGTCGCTCAACTTCCAGAGCGAGGTGGTTTCAGCCAAAGCGTCCACTGCTGACCACTGGTTGGCTCCTTGTGGTCGCGTGGGCGCTTCCGCCGCTGCCGTCGCCGCCACCGCGTTGTGGCGGGCTTCACGCTGTTCCTCGGGCGTGCCGCCAACGGTCGCCTCTAATTCCGTGCGGGCATCCGCAACTGCCTTCGCCTTTGCCTTCGCCAAGATCACGGCACTCTTATTCAGCCATACATCTCTAGCCGCCGACGCCGCCTCGGTCGTGTACGTCGATGGCGCAAAAGGTTTCGCGGTCGCCGATAGCGTGGACTTAGTTACGCCCGCCCGTTCGGCACGCGCTTCTGCGTCCTCCTTCCCGTGCCCAGCGGGCAGAGTAGTTGCTGCCGCATCCACTGCACCGTCTCCCACTACGTTGCCTTGTTCTCCGTCTCGTGTGCGCGTTGCGGCCACGGTGGATGCGCCCACTGTCGCCGATGAGGCCTCGGTCGTGGAGGCGGCAGGTGTAAACGGCACAGCTGTTGCCGACAGAGTCGACGTACCGACGACCGCCGCATTGGCACGCGTTTTTTCTTCCTCTTTTCCACCAGGCAGAGCAGTCGCTGGTGCTATCACTGTGCATGGTTGAACGTTGTCCTGTTCTGGGGCCGTTGTTCTGGTCTCATTCTCCACGCTTGGACATGAAGGGGCGTTTATTGGGAGTCCCGGCTGGTCGACGGTGGATGAAGGGAGGGATGAAGTGGCGGTCGTGGCCACACGGGATTCCGGCGGGTCCGTGTCGCCCCACAGTACGGAAAAGAATGACATAGATAACTCTGTCAAGGCGAGGCGGGAACGTTTCGTGGGAGATGGGCACAATGGTCAGATACAAGCACTTGGCACATCGCGATGGCGCAGGCAGATGAGAAAACCGTGTGCAAACTTTTCCCGGAACCACACACACGTGAGAGTGCACGCTCATGCCTATAACTAGAACCACGCCGTTCAAACCGTCAGTAGATGGAAAGAGCTCTGAGACATGGTTTCTTCGCGGTGGTCTGTGTTTCGTCAGAGAAAACACGGGAGCATTGTCCGCCCCCGTCATCAATACCAGAGGAACAAAAGTTATCGTACTCACCCGGCGTTTCCGGTGATGTCGGCCCTGCGTTGCCGGCCTCACCATCATTGGCATCAGCTCGTACTGTAACTGATAACGTTGCGTTTTGTGATGCAACGGACTCCACGGCGGTGGTGAGGAGACCTGGCACGGGCTCCTCGTCGAACAGGCGGGCCAAAGCCCCACCCAAATCTGTCAGCGAGGGGCAGGTATGTTTGATGGGAGATGGGCACGGTGGTCGGATGCAAGCACTTCGCGCATCGCCAAAGCACGGGCAAGCGGGAATCCGTGGACCTGCTTTTTCCTAACGCATACACACGTGGCGAGGGCACGATCCTAACTACAAGTATACCCACGCCGTTCAAGCCATTGGTAGACGGGGCGAGCTCGGAGACATGGCTTGTTCGCGATGGTCTACGCTTCGTCTGAGAAGCCACTGGAGGATTGTCCGTCTCCGCCATCAATATCAGACAAAGAATGGTTCCCGAACGCACCCACTGTTGATGGCGAACGAGGGGGTGCCGCGTTGCCGGCCCCGCCGTTGTCACCAGGTCCCACTGCGATCGTGGGTGTTGTGGTAGGGGATGCCGCGGGCTCCAAGGCGATATTGAGGACATTAGGCACGTCCACCTCAGCCAACAGGCGACGCAAGTCGTCACCCGAATCTGTTAGCGAGGGGCGGGAACGTTTCATGGGAGATGGGCAAGGTGGTCGGATGCAAGCACTCAAAGCATCACCACAGCACGGGCAAAGGAATCTGCGCACTTCCTTTTTCCAAACGCATACTCACGCGGCGGGGGCCCGATCCTAACTACAAACAGAACCACGGTCGTTCACGCCCTCAGTAGGCGGGACAAGCTCGGAGACATGGTTTCTTCGCGTTGGTCTATGCTTCGTCAGAGAAACCATGGGAGGATTGGCCGTTCCCGCCACCAATATCAGTGAACGAAAGGTTCTCGAACGCACCCACTGTTGATGGGGAAGGAGGGGGTACCGCGTCGTCGGCCTCGCCTTCGTTGTCTCCTGCCGCAACCTCCGCCGCCGCGGCAGTACCCAGTGGAGGGGGTTCTGCTGTGCCGTCGTCGGCAGCAAAGACGTGAGCCGCTTCGAAAAAGTCTTCGAAAGTCAGAACCGCCGAGAGATCGTCACTATTGTGAGAATTCGACGTGAGTTCCAACGGCGCTGACAGAGGCGCTGTCTCACCCTTGCTGACGGGCGACGAGCTAGATGCCTTCACCTTGGCGACCTGCTTCGGTGTCGAGGTGGGAGCGAGAATTAAACACGTTTTTGGTTGGCGTCCAGGTGTGTCGGATCGAAAACTGTTGGATCTGTGCTGCTCGGTGTGTGACGAGCTGAATTGCTTGAGGTTGGCTATTTTGCCATTTTGGGCAGATCTCCAGCGGCAAAGGCGGTCGTTCTGTTTCATTTTATCTCACGGTACGGCACTGTGTAGTCAACACTCAGCATCGTATGGAAACACCGGCCGCCACATGTTGTCGTTTGTGTCAGCGTGCATCGCGCCAAAACGTTCAAACAACAGAGCAAACTAGCCGACAATGCAAACATTTCTAACGTTTTTCGCCTCCCTTCCGCCTCTCTGATGGTTAGTGTAAGCAGCAACGTTGGGCACAAACCGTCACGATCGCAATAGAGACACGTGAAGGCCGGCCGATGCTCTATTTGCGCGCAACCCACCATATTTTCTCTCACCGTCGTGGTGGTCACGGGTGCAGCCGCTTCCGGGAGCAATGGATTGGCTGGAGGGGTTTTGTCGGCGTCGAGACACTCCTCGACAGTAGTCCCTGCGTTCGCCGCTCCGTGCGATGGCGCGTTTACCGTACTGCGAGAAGCTCCTCCCGTTGCCGATTTGCTGTGGGTTTTTATTGCATCTTCGTCAACACTCGAAGATTCCGACCCCTTGTGTCTGGTCGTGGCGGCACGTCTATCAGCATTAGAAAATTCCGCCCTGATCCAACGTCCGGGCAGCGTAGGGGCGTCGTTTGGGTAGAGGGGATGGGAGGTGGGCTAGGTTATTATTTGGGTGCGTGCAAGCCGTCACCGAGATAGCTGTGTGGTACAAAGAGGCAACAAAATATCAAACCGACACCGTAGGATAGGCGCCAGGATGGTAAGCGACCTCTATCGAAGCCACATTATGTCGTGAGCCGCTACTGGGGCACGCCAAGCATTCGATGGTATTAATAGGAGGAATAGCTATCGCTCACACATGTAACAGTTGTTTTTTTCTCTTCAGGGGACGATATCTACTGTAGCTATACCCTGGCACTGTTAAATAGAAACAACCAAACATAAGTGAAGCGTCTGGGTGTATTGTGACTGAGGGGGTTGAGGGGAAGCATGGCGACTAGAGATGTCGGATTACCGTCAAAACAGTTTGTGCTTACGCGATTACCGCAAAAACAGAATTTGAGCTGCGTATGGGTAATTACCAAAGTCCAAATGTGGCAATATGACAGCCAGCGGAGCTGCCCGTGGGAGAAAATGCAGGGATTCCCTATAGAAATATGTGGCTCTAGTGAATAGGGGACAGGGGGTGTTACGTAATTACGGCGGCCCAGACTATTTTTTTCTTGCCGCTAAAGTGACCTCGCCGTAATGAGGTAATGCGGTAATCCGACCTTATTGGTGGCGACGGAGGTGGCAGGGGCGGCGGGGGGAAACGATGGATGTGAACCGTTTGTGGGGATATGAGTTTTTTTCGCGCCCGTGAAACTGATTCCACCCAGATCCGGGGGAGAAGCACAGGTCTCCCCTTTCCCACCCGGTCCGCTTTCGGCCTTCCATTCTTGTTTCGCACGATCCCTCCGCTCCGTAATTTCCATTAAAGGCTTTTTCAAACATGTATTTTAAGCCCTACGGCAGTCATTTCCATGCCGGGTTTTCGCTGTGTTGTTTCGGGGTGCGTTGCATTTTTGGTCAATGGCGCGCGTCACTTCCAATTCGAAGGTGAAGGGAGAAACTTTATAGGTAACGCTGTACTAAGGTTCGATTTGAACGACTACGAGTCACAAACCGTGCAGTCATTTCACGTATTGTTTCATCTTACGGTGAAGGTAGGAGACGCGACAAAAACTCATGAAGGGTGACACGTTTCTTCGCGGTTGTTCTAAAGCGCTTCACTTTCAGGTTTCACGACTTTCAATGCCGCGAAACGTGATTTAAGGTTGGTTTTAACTTACGGATATTTCCAAGAACACGAAGTTTTTTTACATTTCGTTACGTCTGAAGGTGGGAAAGCGCCACAAAAAAGCACCGTACCTGAAAAGTTGTCGTTTTCATTTTTTTGGAACCGTTTCACTGTTATTTCGCGAAATTTTACGCCGCGAAACGTGAGTCATACTAAGTTCTCGACACACGAAACTTCTTCCTCCCAAAGACCTTACAACCCATGCGTTGCTGTTAAAGATGGGCTATTTAATTATTTTTTTCCTTGCGAAGCCTCTGAGGAGACGTCGAAGACGTTGTCGGTGACCCCGGGTGTCTAGCAGGTAGGCCGGATGCCAGGACTCTCCTCCCCATGTGGGATGTTTCTGAGTTTTTTAGAAGTATGGAGCTTGCCCGAAAAGCAGCCAAGCCCAACCCGGCAGCGCTTTTGGATCAAAGGTAATGCGTACGAGCTGGTTCAAGCTGAACGTCCCAATTTTTCTCCTCCACGAATGCCGCTTGCGATATCTGCTCCAATGTCACACATTTGGTATAACACTGACCCCCATGCACAGCGGAAGATAACTTAAACTTCCGCGTCCCATTTCGAAAATGTTATTTTGAGCAAAAGCTATGCCCAAAAACTTGAAAATCTGGCAGACATATCGTCCGTGCAGGATTGTTTGGCCAATCCGTTTTCGGCCAATATCTTTCTATACCCGACGAATTGCAAGATTAAACGACCACGGTCGAAATTACCAGGGCTGAGTGAACAAATACGGTTTTCACAAAAAAATGTTTCACCAACTCTAAGATCAAGTAAGTTTCAGCTTGTCAAACGTCAAATCAGCTAATTTTCGCAAAACCACGAATATCTCACGAATTTTCATGTTAAAAAAGGAAGGTCTGTGCAGCGCCGAAAGGAAGCGTTTGGCGATCTTTGTTTTCATATCTGTTGGGTGTATGTATTTTCTCAATGAATTTTTCCACAGAAAAAGCAGCCTGGGGAATTGCAAGAGCTACCGAAATCCATGGTCTAAATGGTCTGCGAAAAGTACACTTCCCACCCCATTGAAATATCGTTATTTCAGATTTTTAATAAGAATGAGGCAAAGGATCCCCAGTTTTTGTTTTTCAAGGAGCTCCTGCGCTTAAGAACGAGCGTTTTAGAGGTGTTTTTGAAATTGCGATCGGATATTACTGCACGGAGAAATTTTTACCTTAGTGCCGGGAAAAGGCTCTAGAAACATTCTGCACGGACTATATGGCGTCTTCGATTATGTTTTGGTCAGAATGCACATACTTTTATATAACTTGATTCATACACCAGGCAGTAATTACAAACTTGTCGGCGGTTTCCCTGCTCTCTTTCCGAACATTGATTAAAACGTCCGCAGATTTTGCATGATGACAAACATCGACGTTGTCAACAACATAAAAAAAACACTAATCCGTACAAGGCATCTAATTTTGTATCCTCTCAAAACCGGCTTTTCAGAGTCACGCCTACAGGGCCCCAAACAACTGACTCAATGAAACAAGTAATTTTTTTTCAGTGAGCCGGTGGCAGGTGCTCCACAGCATGTCTGTACAAAGTTTCGCGCATATATTCGAAGAACTGACTGAGTAGGATCAATAGTAAGTAACATGTTACGCCCAAAGGCGATCGTATCCTGAAACTATGTAACTAGGAGGCGGTCCCGTAAATTATGCACTTTTCCCCCACGAAAGTCCTATGTCCACGACG
The DNA here is from genome assembly GCA_036873875.1 of Laminaria ephemera. Classification (NCBI taxonomy): domain Eukaryota; class Phaeophyceae; order Laminariales; family Laminariaceae; genus Laminaria; species Laminaria ephemera. Next base: position 2,868,999 of record JAYJMJ010000290.1, read on the forward strand.
TTTCTTCGAGTCAAACCCTGAAGGTTTGCACACGAGTTCTATGATCCCGCTCCGAAATGTTACTGAATGTTTTTTCTTTTTTCTTTTTCAGTTTTCGCCGGAATTTTGGAGTCCCAGGAGGCCCAAATGTAAGATATCCCACAAAAACAAATGAAAACGTTTCAAGCGAAAAACAAATACAGTAATGGGGCCAATACAAGGCGGTTCGAACAAGGCGGCCACTCGATACAGGGCGGTCGAAATCGGTTGGCACGACTACAACTCCGAATACAATTTCCTATACGAATAGGGCAGCCTCTCGATATAAGGCGGCCAAAATTCCTTCGCACGATACCGCCTTATATAGACCCCAATTACTGTACATAAAACATTTGGTAACGGTTTGGCAGGGGCTCAAAGAACATGTTCGCAAAAACTCAGGGTCACGTTGATACAATAGCGTGGACTTCGGAAGGGGAAAATAGTCTGTACATTCAGCTTGAACCAGCCTGTAGCCATATGAATACTGGCCTCTTGAACCTTTAGGAGGGGCTTAATTTCACGTCTATCGCATGTATAGAGTTTATGGATTAACCCGAGGTCGATATTTCTTCACGTTTCGTTAGATATACGGCCGTTGTTGTTTTCCAATGGCGTGCAACACTACATTTCGCTACGAGTACATATGTCACGTTTTGCGACATTTGTGTGCGTTACTGTCTAGAAACGACGAACAGTACGACCGACGCCCTCCATGTCCGTTCCAACAGTTGCTAGCAGTTACGGTATCAAATACCAATACTACTACCCCCTTTTTCTTAAAACTCAGCACCTCGATTTTGTTCCTCACTACATTTCTGCAGTTTGTCTTTGCCCCCCCCCCCTCAGTTTTACTTGGTTTATATATGGCGCCGGGTGTTACCCCCCCTTATCTTTGCAACATGTTTTGCCCCTCTCCCGACTACTAGAACATGGGACATACACGCTATGGTAGGGGTGTAACTAAACATTTCTGAGGCTCCCCATTTGAGGAGCTCTGTATCTTACCCAAAACTTGGCGTTAGTAAAACATGTACGCTTAACTCGATGAGCTATTCCATGGCCTAGATATACACTGAATTAATGATGTGATGCACAAAATGAACTCGTCAATAAAGGGTAGTTCTCGTCTGAGGAGCCCAGTCAGTGAGAAATGCTCTGATCGAAACGTGCTACCCCTAAATTTCTGGACGCATGTACCTGGTATGCCCTTTTGTGATATTCCACAAATCCTACATAATAGCTTTTGCTCAAGGTTGGTCAAGGTTGGTGTCAAAATAAGAAAAAATGGCTACAAGCCTTGCTCAGATTAATATGATACGAAGTATGTGTTTCTTGTTGGCGCGCTCATACTGTAGTTCAGATATACAAGCTGCTAACCGATATACCAGGTATATGCTAGTCATAGGTAGCAGGCTGGGAAGTTGGAACCCTACTTTTAGACCCCAGGATGTATATAGGATGCGATGAACGAAGGGCAAGGGTTAGTGCTACAGTAAACGTTGAAGGGGTATGCAAGAAGCCAAATGTGCATGTATTTTTTTACGGACTTCTGCTCGGATATGATCGTTAGTACAGTTGTAGCTGGTGTTATGTAGTCGAAATGTACGCATAATATGTGTGTGTGTTCTTCACATCAAACTGTTATTTCCATCCATCGACATCCAGCACACCCAATCTCCGTGCCAATGCCTCTTCCTAGAGAGAGACAAGCTCTGTGGTCACAAACCTCGAAACAGAGATATACCTGGTACATCGCAAATACAGTGAGGGCATTTGGCCTAATGTAGTACAGTACAGTGCGTACGATATGTCATGTGTCATGTGTCATGTGGAATTAGGAATTAATGAATGCAATGCGAACAAAGGGGAAACAGGAACACTCATCGGTTGCAAACCCTTTTAGAACCGCAAAACGTATCCCACACTAATTCCTAGTCATTTGTCCCCAACGCTAGGTGCGGTTATAAGTGACGTGGTTATTTAAAGTAGCTTTGAGGCGACGGCGCGCAGACCGAGGATACTGTCCGCGGGTTTCATGCAATGTATTGGAGAGGAGCGCACGCCGAGGAAGCAGGGTGGTTTTTGGGGAGCTGGTCGGGGGTAAGGGCTACTCCGGGAGGCAAGAGAAGGATTGATGGTATGCCTCGAGGAAGATCTGAAAGCGTTCGGCAGCAAGTTTGAAGGGTGGCGCGAGGCAGCACAGAAGGCCAGCAGATGGTTCCGACGGGTCGAGGACGGGACGGAGGCCTTCAGGCGGAAATTCCATGATACGAAGAGGAGTAGAGTCGCAGTGCGACACACGAAGGTCGCAACCGCGACACAGACCATCGACACCTATGCGCAGAGAGGGGAGGGGGGGGGCGTCCTGCTCAGGAGACTGGAGTCTGGGTCTGGCCATCATCGCCATGATGTGTGGCTGCCTATAGCCCTTTTCTGGCAGTTTTTTTTTGTGCCTGCTTTTCGATTTTCGTTGTCGTTCTTTTGTTCCATTCTCGCTTCTTTCGTACGCGTGCGTACTCATACGAGCAGCTCATGTGGTTGATTTCATTTTTGTTTTGCCCCCCTGGCGAGAGTCTGTATATGTACACTCTCTTGCCCATTCTCTCGATCTTTTCCCCTTTTGGTTCGTTGATGTTATCCTGTTTGTATGCGATCTCCTCGGTTTCTATTGCAAGTCGCACAACTTATGTATATTATGTATCTGACATAAACATACGCTGATTGCACGTGTTAGTGTCTGAGATGTACGGTCTGCTTCAGCCATTATGTGAATTATTTTTATGAGCGAATACGAGTTTCTAATTTAGACCCCGCCATGAAATAGATGTCCCTTTCAAGTTGCCAGAAGCGTCCGCTGACCACCAACGCAAACAAGTTGACGACAGTTACAACAACAACAACAACAACAACAACAACAATTGCGGATACGGATACACTACCAGGTGCCAGGTACCAGGTAGTACCTATAATACATCGTACACGCTCTGAGAAGGATATTTTTATTAAAAATTAGAAATACACTCGTACAGCTGTGAGATCGAGGATTTCGTCGAACTCATATTTGCAAACTGTGTGTGATATTCCGATCGCGCGCGTTACGGGGTGTGTATGTCCTCATGAAGGATTATAGGTCGGCGACTCTCCTTAATACTAGGGTCAACAGGGTGACACGAAGATGTTTTTAATCGAGCTGTGCACGGAAATTATAACCTTCGTAGAGGGGGACAAAATCTGACGGCTATGGAACGCAAAATCTGACAGCTGTGGAACGCACCAGCTTCTTTTAAATATATATATATTAGTCTTATTACCGGTGAGGGGCGGTGTGGGTTTGTTATAGACTGCCTGGTAAATCGTACGGTGCGATGTGCTGTTCGGTACTGTACAGCTGCACCAGACCGCACCGCACCGAAGAAACAAACGGACGGCGAAAAGCCTCGAAACTTCGGATTTAAAGATCTTCTCCAGTCTTAAGTC
>JAYJMJ010000290.1:3016685-3032897 GCA_036873875.1 Laminaria ephemera
TTGCAAAGATGAGTTTCGACGAAATCCTAGATCTCACAGCTGTTGTGTACCAGGTATTTTTTAATTGTTTATAAAAATTACATGAATAATGGGGGGGGGGGGGGTAATCAACAATTAATTACTTGTTTGTTTCGGGGACAAAGCAATGGCGGGGGGGATTCGTACTTAATTAATTGTTTGTTTCGGGGAGACAATACGCAGTGGCTCTCGCGCAGAGCTCTGCAACCTCAGAACATACACACAAAAACACAAAATCAGCTCGAGACAAATTGGCCATATTCGTACGAACGAATTAGTAAGTGCCTCTCGTGCAGAGCTGTGACCTGAGAACAAACACTCAAAACACTAAACCACACAAACAAATTCTGTACAAAAATCTCCGTTTTCTATGCTCTATATATGATATATCCCGTATGTATAAGAAAAATATGCACTTTTTTTTTCTTGGCTTGCTGTTCTCCGGCGCCCGAGGGTTTTTATCTCGCATTTTCGGCTACGGGGCAAGCAAGGGGTCGGTCGGTACATTATGACGCATATCTGGATCTCGGCCGAGCTCCGTGGCGGTGCTCTGAGCATTCGAAGTCGTTGAGCTGGCTCTTTTTTCAAGGGGTTGCTTTCCGCCTCGCTGAGCCGTGAAGGTGACATGGAAACCCCCACAGTTTTTTGTAGTCCAATTTTTTTTACCCTCTCTGCTGTCTGCTACGGCTACGACGCAGCAGCAGCAGCAGCAGCAGCACTCCTTTGTGACAGCCACGGACGGTGCTTTTGTGTGTGCGTGTGTGTGCGCTGCTCTATGTGTGAGTCGAGTGTGTGCTGTCATAGGCACACACAACGATCAAGAAGAGCGATGGAATTACTTTTGCTAAAAGAGTAGCCGCTCAGCCTCGCAGCCACAAAATCAGTATACAGCACTACAGCAGCAGTACAGAGCCAGCGGTACACCGGCAGCCGTGCTCCAAGCTCTCTTCGCCTTTGTGCCAGTAGTCACGGTGTATGTGTGTGTGGTTGGTGCACAGCAGCACAAGATCGAACCACGACGACATTATTAACACGCCCGACGCAACAATCAACAATCAAACACACATATTAATAATCGGACCTCATACCAGGTATACGAAGCATACAGCAGCAGCAGCAAAAGCAGTAGTAGCCCATACCTGTACATATCATTGGAACGCCTGTGTTCCCCCTTTTTGACTTGCGACGCAGGGATATCAACCCCGTCCCGAAGGGGAACCTTGTACATACGTATGGAGTGTATGCATGCTGTCGACGTCGCCGACGTCGCATATTACAATTTTAGCATTCCGGCGCCAGACCTTACTTATCTCGAACAATATCACTACTCATGACCAAACATCACACACCTACGAGTATTATTCGCTCCAACCAACCGTCCCGCTGCCCGGTGGTCTCGGAGTCGTCATAGTTAAGCGTTGCGGTGTCAGCCGCAGAAACCTTGTATATACTTGAATACTTGGAGTGCTCGAACTCGTATGTACAGTACGCGTGCGTTCGAAGTCACACCGTCACAGATCGAACTCTCCTTTGAAAAATCATGTAAATAAAACGATATCAATTCTCCCTGAGAGAAAAAACAAGAACTTCAAAAAACACAGCACACAACAACAACAGCAGCAGTCGAGCTTCAGGTTTCGTTGACGGGCTGCATGCTGCTTGATTGGACGGCCGCCAACTCTAGCGCTAGGCACGACTGCTGTCGGAAAGACACAGCCTTTTATAAATAAACTAAAAGTACACTACTACTCTGTAGTAGGTAATAGCTGTGAGATCTACTGCTGTAGGACTTCGTCGAAAGTCATCTTTGCAAGCTGTGTGTGATACGCCGATCGCGCGTGTTACGGGATGTGTATGTCCTCATGAAGGATGATTATAGGTCGGCGACTCCCCTTAATGCTAGTTAGCACCAGGGTCGACACGAAGACGTTGGTCTTAATCAAGCTGTGGACGGAAACTATAAACTTAGAGGGGGACAAAATCTGACGGCTATGGGACACAAAACCTGACGGCTATGGAACGCGCCAGTTTTTTTTTTATATTTGTAGTCTTACTACCGGTGAGGATACAGGGGGCGGGGGGGGGGGGTTGTAGGCAGTGTGATCGCATATTGAACAGGGCTGCTGTACGTGTGGTGTTGGACCTAAAGAGATGACGTCGATCAGCTTAAGCAGTTTTTTAGACCGCATAATGAATGGAATCTACTGCCGGTACGGTGTGGGACCTAAATAGCTAAATAGATGATGGGGATCAGGCATGTGGTGGTGTTTTACGTGAATGCTAGTGGTTATAATATTTTCGTTGAGTATTAGTCAATGGTATTCGTTTCTGACTGTTTTTCTGACAGCATCACCAGGGTTTATTATAAAAAATAAAAAATACACCACAGCTGACATCTAGGATTTCGTCGAAACTCATCTTCGCAAGCTGTGTGTCATACTCCAGGGTTTATACCAGGATGATTCCACATACCAGGTATACGGTAACTATACTCGTACAACACGTTTTTTTACCGGGGACAACAACCTGGTGTTCATGTGAATGTTAGAGGTTTGGTTGGCGGATATTCACAGGAGGCATGCAAGCAACTGTTTAACGGAAGACGGGACAGCCTTTTCGGTCATGGAGATGGGAGATGGGAGATGGCGAGATGTAAATGGGAGATGGGAGATGGCCAGGTGGGAGCTGGGAGACAGCAGTCAAACGCCGCCCAAACACGTGGAAATATAGGATTGTTTGGGGCCTTTTTGGTACAGTATGAACATGAAAAAAAGCAGTCCTTACATTTCCGAACAGAGAGGTACAAACCCAAAGCACGCCGTTTCTCTTACTTACGCCAACGAACAATCAGGCCCCCAACAACATAAACCCTACCAGGCGTCCATTATAACCCGAGCGAAGATCATTTACGAGTAGGTCCATGCCTCTAGAACGCACGCAAGCAGGCATGCAGACGATGCAATCATCCCGATCACCGCCATCAGTCTGCGACGCAATCAACACAACACCCTGAAGTTGCCTCAAACCCCACTTACTCCTAATGGAAAGAAAAAACAACAACAGCCGCCATCGCCGCCGCACAAAATGAACGGTGAGGAGTCCCGTGTCCCGAAGATCATGTGACTCATCCGCACATCTCACCTGGAGAGGGTCCGGCCTTGGTGTTGGTTACGCTTTATCGAGTTTGTTCCCCACTTTGCCTGACTTTGGCCGGCGTGGGCATCGTACGAAACCCTTTCCTTGAATTTCTGTTAAGGGGTTAGGGGATGGCGCAGAAAGCTTTGTACGCCGGTCCCAGTGCAGTGACATATATTCTGATACTTATCACGAGCTACCAGGTACGAGGTGATTGCTGTTGGTCTGCTGCTACAACAACTAACTGCCGTACTGCTGCTGCTGCTGTTGGTTGTTGTCGTTGTTGTTGTTGTTAAGAGGTTGTTATTTAGCGGTAAGCTTCGTTAGCTCTAAGATAGCTTAGCATGAGAGCAATAAAAAAAAATACCGTCCATCTCTACGACCAAAAAACGACGATTATTGCGATATCTACCAAGAAGAGCGTACAGCAGTACGTATCATGAGTTGAGTATCGAAATGCTGCACGCGTGCGTACAGAAGAAGAGCTCTTTACATCGAAGTTCGGACACGCTCCCTACTCCACGAGAGCAGCCGAGCTGATTCATGTCGCCGATGTTGCAATAATCGTCATTTCTTATTTGTTTTCGATGTGTTTTCCCTCTGAAGCCCCAAAGAAAGGCTGAAAGGGGCCGTCGACACAAAGGAAGCCGTGGTGCGCGAAGTCAAATCCCTCCCCCCGCACACACACATTACATGCATTGGTAAATATCACTGATACAAAAACGCCCCAAAATGAAACCGACGATAATTAGTACCGTGCACCCTTCACCGATTACCCCCTCCTCCCTTCTTATTATTGTACTTCTGCACACGAACGAGATATCTTGGGCGGGGGCACCATTATTTAAAGTAATTCAACACTACTACAGCATTAGAGCTAGACAAAACAAACGAATGATAATAACGGCAGGGATGAGGGATACACACCCCCTCCCACCACTAACTACGGTCCAGACCGATACATTGTACGTACGTACGTACCTGGTATACTCACAATAAAAAGAAATCTAAAACGACACTAACAACAACGCTATGACGACACATTTCGAGCAATCATAGCCTCATCCACGCAACCCTATGCGCAAAATGGCGGCGTCTGAATTCGAAAGCCCTACAGTAGTACCTTAATTCGAAAGCCCTAAAGTAGTACGCCTACAACTAAAATGACTCAATCGTCGCTCTAAAAAATCCAAGCACTCGCTCCCCCGAGCTGAAAGCGCTGACCGGACGAAACCAGCCTATCCCATCCCGTCCCATCCCACCACCCCCCCATCACCAACAAAGAAAGCAGTAGCCGTCCAAGCAAGCGGAGAGAAAAAAGTAAAAAAAGCGAAAACAAACACGGACGAAAGCAGCATCGCATCGCAGCAGCCTCAGAAACTGAACCCCGTTACTGATGTGTCACGGACGCTTGCCGGAATCCTTCCATCCCATCGAATCCACTTTAATTCCTCCCGGGTGGCTTTTGCGTGGCTCGCCACCAGCCGCAAAACGTTTCCCCATGAAACCCATTCCCCTCTCTACCCTATACCCGTTTTTATTTCGTGTTTTCTCCCGTGCCCATGAATGCATCCTACCCCACAAAATCTTCAAAAAGGCGGGCGCTCAAATCTCACTACAAACAGCTCGAGTCAACAGCCGGGCCGGGCCGACAGCCATCAAGAGACGCGTGACTTAAAATCGACAAAAACAACACGGTGAAGGGAGGAACAACAACCAACGACTAATGCGGCCTGCGCTTCCTTTTCGAATACACAACACAACGACTGTCAGGTCTGCCGTGCGAAGGCAATCCACCCCCCTCCGCCCCTACCGAACTATAATCCAAGACAAGGCACCCCCTCGGATGATTTTTCGGGGCTGATTTTCTCGACAACGCGGAGTGTGCAACTGCCGAGCGATGCGTTTATGGAAAGATCTCGACGACATAATATTTTCCAGAGCCACCGTTTATCATTTTCGTTGTGTGCCCCCCTGGGTTTGAAGCTAACCGGCTCCGAAATTCGTCCCACGAGGGATGTTATCTTGCGTGTTTTATACGGTAGTCCCCACTACCACCCTTGTTCAGGGATCGCGGCTGAAGAACCTAGGTTAGAGGTGGGCGGAACGGAAGCGCCGGATGTCTTCCCCACGGGACCATGCCCCTCCACAACCCCGCCAGCGTGCTGCTGAGCTTGCGCGTGGGACTCAAATCTAGCCGCCATGCGGTACTGGTCGTATACCTCATGCTGAGCTGCATACGCAACCCCTTGCACCTGCTGCTGCGGCGAGGACGCCGTCTCCACCCCTATCCCCCCACCCCCCCCCGCCGTTGGCGAACGCGCTTCCACTTGCAGCCCACCGCCCCTCTGGTACTGCTGCTGCTGCTCGTGGGACATGCGGGAGTCGTGAACATACCGTCCTCCGGTCGGGTGGTGGTGGTTGTTGTACACGTGTCTCTCGCCACCACCACCTCCGCCCGCCCCCGCCCCCGCCGCAGAAGTCCCCTGGACAGCGGCCGAGTGCGGCTGCATGAGCGCGTTGTGCGCGTACGAGTGCCTCGCGTGCTGCATGCTCCTCACAGCCGACGGGGAGTAACCCGGGCTGGGAGGTAGCGAGCTGTTACCGTCGGATGAGCTCTTCATCAAAGAAGACCCGCGAGGAGAGGACCCTCTCGGAGACGTCGAGATCTGCTGCTGCTGCTGCTGCTGCTGCTGCTGCTGCTGCTGGCGATCTCCATCCCTACCCACCATAGAGCCAACGTGCCCGCGGCCATCATCCTCAAACCCAAGCGCACTACTATCCCCCTGCGCCAACGCCTCCCGCGACGGAGACAACTCCCCCGAAGAAGACCTGGCCGACCCGGGACTCTCCTTCGACGAACACCTGCTCCCTTGACCACGGAAAAACGCGGGGTGCGCGCCATTCCATCCGTACCCGTGCATCCCGCCAACGGGGGTCGACCCTCCAGAAGCGTAGCCAGAACCCCCCGGGGTTCGAGCAGCAACAGGCGACTGGCCCCGTTGCGCGGCCGCCACGGCCACGGCAGCCCCCGCTGACACGGCGGCAGCCGGGTGGGCATGACCGCTATGGCCAGCGTAAATTTCGCTTCCCGTCAAAACCGCGGGGGCGCTGTGGGTCGTCTGCGCATACCCCTGGGAAGCGCTGTAAGGGTACCCCCCGTACGCTGCGGCCGCCGAAACCACCGTCGCCGCCCCGTTATAAGCGCTGAACCCCGGGTGGGGGTGGCCGCGGCCGAGAGATCCGGTCCATATCGCGCCCTCGTCGTTAACTGTCGCCGCCACGGGGTAGCCCGGGCGGCCGTAGGCCGCGGCCGCCGAAGAAGAGTGGCCGGGAAACGTCTGACTCTGACCGTACCTCGCCGATGCCTCCGGCGTCCGCGGCGAGGCCTGCGGGGAAGAACCCTGTGGCTCGTCGCCCCCGCTGCCATCTACGGTAATGCGCCCATTCTCTTCTTCATCGAGAGTCGCCGCAGGCTCAACGCGTGCCGCCATAGCCGCTGCCGCCGCCGGTGATGCCGGCGCCAGAGCAGCAGCAACAGGCGAACGCGCAGAAACGGACTTGGATGTTCGCACTGGCGAATGATGCACCTCTATGTCAGGGAGGTGGTCGTCGTCTTCGGTCGCACCGCGATGATGCCGCGAGAGCAGCGACCTCAGCCCGCCGGGAGCATCTTCTTGGTTGGTAAGGGATGAGATGGGGGGTAGAACTTCCGTAGGCTGCTGCCTGGCAGGCTCGACGCGGTCCCCGACCTCGGCCGGTGGAGCGCCCACCACGACGCGTTCGGCGACGGCGCGGGAATGATCCACCTCCGCCGCAGCGAAAACTGGGCGCGCTATAGGAACGTCGTGGCTCGGACCGACGTGGGGAGTGGCCGTACCATTAGCTTTCTCGGCAGCGGCGTCAGGGTTCTCCTGGAAAGCAGGAGGCGTGCTGGGGACGGAAACAAGGCGCGACAAAATCCGGTGAAGAAAGAAGATGGCATGGCTGGGGGTTAGACTATAAAATAATGCGGCGCGAACGTCGAGCGAAGGGTAAAGGCGGCAGAGGCAATGACCTCCGTAACATGTGGGCCCAGACAAAAAATGGGAGCCTGGTCACTGAGCAGGCGGCGTCTAACGGCGGAGGGTATGACGCACACCACCTGCAGGAGCAAACAATAAACTGCAGGGGCACACAACATACACATAAAACGCTCAATGTTGAGAAGCGAACGAGATTACTACTTCCATTTGCAATTGTTGACTCAATCTCCGCACTCCCCACAGCCGCCTAAACGGCCGGTAACGGTTCTATGGCGGCCAGCCACAGCCCATCACAGTCCGTAACGCTCGGATCATTCGACAGCTCGAATACTGCATCACTCGACCACTCGTGACTCGCTCTCTTACCTTGCCCCTGCCGCGCGCTTAGCCGGCGGCGCCGACCCCTTGCCCTTCTTCGGGGTCGCAATCCTTCGCTTCGCGGGGGTCAAGCTCTCGCTCGTCGATTCCCCGCTGCTCGATCGCGGTCGCCCCACCGCCTCCCTCATCCCATTCGCTACGTTACCCGGGACGGCTGCCGGCACAGGCGAAGCCGATGCCAGCACCGATGCTGTTGTTGGCGCTGCTGTTGGTGTCAGCACCGCCTGTACCGGCGGTGCCCGTGCCGCCGGCGCCGATGCCGGAGGAGCCCGCACCGGCGTCAGCGGAGGAGCCACTGTCGGTACCACCGCCTGTACCGGTGTCCGTGGTGGATGGGATGGAGGCGGCTGTACCGGTGTCAGCGGTGCTAATGTCGGTGTCGGTGTTAGTGTTGGCGGTGCCTGGGTTGGCGACGTAAGGGTTGGCGACGTCAGCGTCGGTGTGGATGCCGGCGACGCCACTGTCGGCGTAGTAGGCGGTGCTAATGAGGGTGTGGGGGTCGGTGTTGCCATTGTCGACGCTGGCGTTACTAATGTCGGAGTTGGTGGAGCCCGCACCGGGGTCAGTGTAGGCGTCGGCGTCGGTGTTGCTAATGTCGCTGCTGCTGATGTTGTCGGTGCGAGTGTAGGCGGTGCCAACGTCGGTGTAGGTGATGCCCGTGCCGCTGCCAGCGGTGCCGAAGTCGGCGTGGGTGTCGGTGGTGCTATTGCCGGTGTTGGTGCCGGCGATGCTATTGTCGGTGTTGGTGTTGCCGTTGCCGGCGGCGGTGTTGGCGTCGACACTCGAGCCGCCTGCCCCGCTGCCCGATCGCTATTCGCCTGCTGGAAAAAAAAGAGCGCACAAAGAGGAAACGCGGAAAGGAGATGCGGTGGGGGGAGGGCAAACAATGAGCTCTCCTTGCAGGGTGACAGGGTGACACCGAACTGGGTAGGATGCCAGTCCTCCGCCGCTCCCGAAGGCTTCAGCTGTGCATACTTTGTTTTCGTTAATATCTTCCTTTTTCCATCGGTGAGGTTGAGCCCGTGCAACGAGTACCAGCTGCCGGCTGCCAGCTGATCCGTCTCATCTAGGAACCCTCCGATCCGCACCTTATCGCGGCTTCTCGAGGCAGACAGGCTTAACACCTACCAGTATAAAACTGCACCCACGTTTTTGAGTGAGTTCATTTTCCTGGTAGTAAAAGGGTAAACGCTCTGATTGTGGGCCAACAGCCGAAGACGCTTGTGGGGGATAACGGGTTTCGTGGACCACCGCAAAAAGAATCTCAACGATTTACCCCCCGCCTCCCCTTTAGACTGCTCTTGGGATGCACACATAGCAAAATAAATAGGAAAGGTTAAAGCACACGTAGGCAAGATGGATGCGATCCTAACAGGTTCGCACCTTGACACTACAGTAGGATTAAAACATGTATTCTGATCAATGTGATCGTACCAAAGCTAGAATATGCAGGAGTAGTATGGGAAGGGAACAAGAAGTTCGTAAAACAGCTGGAAACAGTACAGATAACAGCAGCCAAAAAAGTACTAGGATGCTCAAAAAAGACGAGTATTACAGTACTAAGAGCAGAACTGGGAATGTACCCACTCAAAACAAATAGAGACGTGAGAAAGTTGGAATGGTAATATAAAGTAAGGAACATGCCAAAAAAGAGGTTGCCAGCAATAGCTGAGAGGGCTGTACGGGAGAAAGTAACAAAAGGACGAGCTGGAATAAGGTGGGATAGCGTAGTCGAGAAAGTACGGAAGGACCTAGGAGGAAACCAAGAAGAGATGCGTCCGTAGAGAAGTTTGGGGGGTACAAGACAGAAGTAAAAGCAAGGGTAGAAGTAAGGCAAAGGCTAGCGCTAAGAAAGAAGGTGAATGAGGAAGAACATTTAGAGATATACGGGCATTTAAGAGAAGAGATAGGAATGAAAACGTATTTGCATGACCCAATGGACTACGCGAAAACGCTGAAACTGCGATTCCGTGTAGGGGACCTGGACCTGCCAGAAACAAGAGATATACCAGTAGTCGGGTAGAGGAAGAAGGCGCACAGGGGTGCCCTTGTGGCAATGCAGACGGGAGTGGAACTCACACAGTGGGAGAATGTGAACTGTACAAGGAGGAACGGAATGTGTTGGAGATGAGGAAAATAGACGGATGTGACATGGAGGAGTTTGGTACACTGGATAGTAGCGTGAAAACGATCGCAATCCAAGGCGATAGATGGTGGCCACAGACGGCGACACAGGAAGGAGATAAGATAAGCAAAACGTTTTATGTAGTGTATGGAAGAGACGTAATGAGCACCCAAATGTTGGAGGTGTCTCTGTTAGGAGTAGGAACTGTGCTCCGTCTCGAAAGGGATGCGTGGTCAATGGTCAAATGACCAAGGCAAGCAACAAATGAGTACCCCCCCCCCTCCCCCTCCCCGCCGCCCTTCCCGCCCAAGTGAAACCCTTCTGGCATCACACGACCACGCCGCGATGTACTGTACCAGGAGAGAGCAAGAAAAACAGATACAACGAAGGACATGAAAGAGGTAGGACTGCACCAGCCCCACTCCCCTCTACCAGCACGCCAACAGTGCAAAACCTTCCACCGCGGTCGCCTCTTTCTTCTGCACCGGCACAATCACGGGGTTCTTGAGGAAGCTCTGATCCATACATTTGTTCGGCGCGACGAAGTTTCTCCCAGTCGAACGAGAAAAAAAAATAAAGAGGCAAAAGAGATCCAAGAGAGAGAAGCGACCGGGCTCGCCCCTCGCCCCTCCACCAGCACGCCAACAAAAAACACGACACCAAACAATGAACACTCTAAACCTTCCACGGCGGCCGCTTACTTCTGTCTCACCTGCACAATCATGGGGTTCTTGAGGAAGTTCTGGCCCATAGACTTGTTCGGCGTCACCAAGTTTCGCACCGCCGTACGCCCCGCGGCACCCGCCCCCGCCCCCCCGGCCCCGCTCCCCGCGGAAGAAGCCGCCGACGCCGCGCCGCGAACTCCTCCTCGATTGGAGTGGCCGCCAATTGCCCCCCCGGCTGCGCCATCGGCGCCTCGGCCGGGCCTGCTTCTCCCCTTCAAGATTTTCGGCCTGTTTCGCGGAGTAGAGGTTTGGCGAGCGGGAATGTTGTTGCTGTTGTTGTTGCTGTTGTTGTTGTTGATGTTGATCTCACACTATTAACAGCCCAGTTGCCATAACCTCGCCCTGTGGCCACGACATGCAGCACGTCGGCGACTTGCGTCATGCTCCTGCTACTCGCACTTCACACATTTCAAATCACAAAACGCAAGTACTACCAGCAGTTTCGCCTGACGTGTCGTCTGTTGTTGTCGCGTATTCGTTTGCAGTGTTGTTGTCGACATGACGTGCTCTACGTGAAGCTTGGACTCTGTACAGCATCATACCGGTACTAGGCACCGGTATGGACTGTTCGGAGTACGACACGCATACGAGTTTACTCGTACCGAACCCTGTACACTCGTATTATACTGATTTGAGTGTTGAAAAGTGACAGTCCCGTGGGGATTATTCTCTGGTCCTGGTTGCTCAGCGCCGCTGTTCTGCACCCGCTTCTCGCCACCCTAACCCCACTCACGGAGTACGCGTTCGTAGGTCGGGGTGACTGCAATCCACGACCGACCCTTGCCACGCTGGCTCGAGGATCGTGGTACACACGTCAAGCTGGCACGTAGCCCAAGTCTGCTTCCCCTGCCAGCCCTTACCATTCATTGGTTTTTGGCAGTCGATTTGATGTTTTACGCATTTTTATCTCGAGGCGTATTCACGGAATATCAAGCACACAGCCCAAATGACTTACATGGTGATGCCAGTGGAGTTGCTGGAGGATAAAGGAAGCTCCCGGCAGCAGGATTGAAACTCTCGGCTAACCCAGCGCGCTCCACACGCTCGCATGGATCGTGGCTGATTTCGGGTCGGGGGCTGAATCTGCAAAGGCAATGTACCCTTTCATTTACCGCCTGCTAAATTCGTGGAAACCCCGGTTTTCTCCTTTGACCACAAAGCTCACGTTTTCGACAGTCTGTAAGTGTCGATGTACCCTGCGACGACGGTTCTGCGAATAGTCGCAGCGGCCGCATCGGCTGCTGTGGGAAAGGCCTTCGTACCACTTGCCCAACCGACCAGCTTGTCCCAGCCATGGCGAACGTTCAGCACCGTTGGAAGGAGTAGCACCTTCTCAGTAGTTAGGAGGGCCGCACAACCCACTATCTATAGGTCAGCCAAAGGACAGACGTGCCTCAGCGGCAGCAGCAGCCCACCCCTCGCACTTGGACCCAACAGCCAGCGGCGCCTTTACAGCGCCCGGAGACCGCTACCAGTAGCTGTATGCACCAGGCCGTGCCGGCGGGTGGCGGCAGTGCAGGGCTTGCGGGGCGTGCCGGTCTTGCAGAGCGAGGTTCATAGCGGACTTGACGGATCGGACAGCAGCGGCGGTGGTGGTGCTCACAGCATGTCCTCGCTAGCGGAAGGGCTGAACGATTCGCAGTACGATGCGGTGTACGCCGAGGTCGGGCCTGTGAGGGTTGTGGCTGGGCCTGGGTCGGGCAAGACTCGGGTGCTCACCCTCAGGATCGCGCATCTGGTGAGAAGCGACACGTTTGACTGATGGGAGACACGGCACTCCCACCGTACTCAGAAAACGACGTAGCGGTACTCGTGTCTGTCATTGCCTTGTTATGCCCGTCCTATCCTATACGGTCCTGTCCTGAACTGACATTTCAAGAACGCACGCGGTCCGAGCGACTGCTGTACTTACATGGTATGATATGGTGGATGGTACAACAGTACGTACCTTAGCTCACCAGGAGGCGTAGAACTACCGGCACTGACGGTATTAGACTTGGGTAGATATGATAAGGTACATGATTACGAAAGCGAATTTCTAATTCTATCTCCCCCCCTCCTCTCCTTCCCGCCCCTCTTCATCCGTGCAAGGTCCTCAACGTACACGCGAAGCCGTGGTCCATCCTCGCCGTCACCTTCACCAAAAAAGCGGCGGAGGAGATGAGGTCCAGAGTGCGCACAACACTGGGGGATGAGGTCTCCTCCCGGGTGACGCTCGGAACGTTTCACAGCGTGTGCGCGCGGCTGCTGCGGAGATACGGCGCGGCTCTCCCGGCCATTATTCCTGGCTTGAATTCCGGTTTTTCCATCTTTGATGTGGAGGATTCGCGGAGGATGCTGACCGAGATCATGAAGGACATCGGAGACACATCAGAGGTGATTGACGAGAAGCGGGCATGTGAGGGGGGGAGGGGGTAGGGCGGAGGGAGGGGGTGGTACGGGGGCAGGGACAGGTGAGATGGTGTCATTAAGAGTGCGGCGGGTCGGTGTAGCAGGCGACGAGCGCTGGTGCCGTGGGTGGTGGAGGAACGGGGTTTCCTAACGCTCTACGCGGCATGCATGTTGCGTCATCAGTCCCCGTACCTCGTCGCCGGGGCGGAAGTTTAGTGATACCCACTTGCGCGCGCGCCTGAGCTAGCGATGTCGACGGGAGTACTAAACACCTGCCGCAGGACTGTGCCTAGATAGGTTTCAGTTGTATGCGGGGGCGGGGGGGAGAAAGAGTCTGGAGGGGTGAGGGGGGGCGGTTGTTTCTTCGCGCTGTTTTTCTTTTTTGGTTCGTCGGGATCGGGAAACAACGAGCCGATATGGTTTTTCGTCGTTCCGCTTTAGTGCGGGTATTGTCGTGTGGCAAGGCACCGCACTGTTGAGGGACCATGGACCGTGCGGCAAAGTGGTGATGCGTACGGCCACCTTGGCCGCGCACGCCCCCCCGCCCCGCCCCCACTCCGCCCTACACAACCAAATCCAACCCAACCCCTCGCAACCCAACCCAACACAACCCAACACAACCCAATATCTGCTGTTGGTCAGAGCGGCTAATGGCGGTAGCTTCGAGTCCGACCGCGAATGCCAACCTTGGCTCCATTGTCGATGCGGTTGACTTAAGATAATTAAACTCTCGAACATGCTGTCCAATGTCTCGAAGCTCACTTGCAACCCAACGCGGCTCTATACAACCTCAGGCAAAGCCGGCAATCGTGCTGTCCATGATCTCGAAGCTGAAGAGCAAAGGCGAGCGGCCGGAGGACATGCCCGACACCAAGCCCGCTGGGTTTACACCCAAACGTGGTGTCGTAACCCGCCATCAGTTGAAGCAAATATACCATGTTTACCAGATGAGGTTGGTCCAGTCCAATGCCCTCGATTTCGACGACATCATCCTCGTCACGCTACAACTTCTGAGGCGGGACAAAGGTTCGAATATATAATTTTCTCTTAATGGTAGCAGGCAGGCATTTTTTTTTATTGGAGGGGGGGGTGTCACCATCATATCATGCATGGCCGTAGTCTTAAGACAATGGTCCCCCTCGGGGATGGGGGTGGGGTGGTGTAGATTTGTCTGTTGCAGTCGCCCTGCTTCCCCCGCTCTCGTTCTGCTATCAGGGCCTGGAGCCACAAGCGACAATACGTGCCGTCTACAGAACGAGTTAGATGATTGATCAACGAATTGCTGTTGATGCCCCACGAGCGCATGCAGGTTTACCTGAAATAGCGAAACGGACCCCGTACATGGAAACACCACTCTAAGGCGCGCGACTCTTGTACCCGTGTAGACGAGAGAGTTGAGCCTTGGTCCACAGAAGGAAAACACCCCCCAATGGAGTGGCGGCTGCAGCAGTAGCAACAGCACCAGCAACAGCAGCAGGTGGCGAAATCTCCCGAGCTCCAAGCGCACGCGCAAGGGCGGAGGAGGAGGCGGCCGAGCTCTCCCCATAACTCAAGACTTGATCGATTTCGTACGGCTTCCTCCTCCTCTCCCCCCCCCCGCCGCCCCCCCCCGCCTCTCTCACTCCGTCTTGTACTTCACGTGAACAGAGGTTTTTCGAGAAGTTGGACGCCAGTACCGACACATCCTTGTTGACGAGTGGCAGGACACGAACGGCCCGCAGTACGACCTCGTGTTGCAGCTCGTTAGAGCCGGCCAACAGGCTCAGGTCGAGCGCGCAGAGGTCTCGCGCGCAGGGGAGGCGGCGCGGAAAGAAGTTGCTGACGGAGGCGGTGACGGGGCGTGGAGGAAGGGACGTCCAGGGGGCGCGGCGGCGGCGACGACAGAATTTCCTTCATCGATCTTCATCGTCGGGGACACCGACCAGTGCATCTACAAGTTTCGTGGGGCGGACTACACGAACGTTGCTCGGTTCGTGGAGGACTTCAAGGACTGCCAGACGATCCTCCTGAACGAGAACTACCGCTCGACGGCGAACATTGTGCGCGCCGCTTCGGCTGTTATCGGGGAGGTTTGCGATCGGGACGCGCAGGAGACGGTGGCCACAAAGGCCGTCCAGGTGCGTCGAGATACGTCATAACACCGTAGTGTTGGAGGTGGAAGGCGTGTTCGGGGGTAGGGGGGGGGTATTTTATCTATAAATGGTTGTCTCGAGCGTGTCGGGCACCACGCGATCGGGTGGCGTGGTTTAAACCGTTCCTATGGCGCTTGGTCGACAAAAATTCCCCCGACAGCCCCAAACGGGGAAACGCAAGCGTCAAGTTAATTTCGGAGATGAAGCCATTGGAGTCGAACAATACTGTTTGTTAAGCCCTGACAGCTCACGATGTCTGGTATATCACCGTACGACGAATTGCGACTGTAAATTGTCAGCCCCTGCGTCTGGGTGGTTTCGGTGCGCCCCCTCCGCTGTCAACCCTATTCTCAGCCGCTGCAACTGCGACGGGCGCCCTCGGTGCTACAGCACGCGGCAGGAACGCAACACATGCGGAATTCCCGAAACCGCCGCTCAACGCCACCCACGGGGGTGTAGCGCGAAAAGCCGTCGGGCCCATATCCGATTTCATCCGTGCCGCGCTTCCCTCGCAGTATGCCCCCCCCCCCCCACGTGCCCCCGCTCCCCCCCCCCTTCCTATTTTTGCAAACCCACATCGTTTCGGCTGAAATTCTCGTTGTCGTCGCTGTTCGCACGCTGTAACCACCCCCCGCTGCGAATGCGCTGCCGTCTCGTGGTCCCCACCGTGGAACGGAACCGATTCCATCGGAACCGAACCCAACGGAACCCAACGGAACCCAACGTAACGGTAACCCAACGACTCTGGAATACAACGGCATCGGAATTCAACCGGAACCGGAATAAAACGGAATCGGAATACAACGGAATCGGAATCCATCGGAATCGGAATCCAACGGAATCGGAACCCAACGAAATCGGAATCCAACGGAACCGAAATCCAACGGAACGATGGAAACAGGGGGACGGGCTCCCGATTGGCGTGGTCGCCTGCGCGGACCAAGCGGGGGAGGCCGAGGCGGTGGCTTCGCAGATCGAGCTCTACTGGACCAGCGGCCGGGTGGCAGCGTCCGAAATGGCCGTGATGTACCGCACCAACGCGCAGAGCCGTTCCTTCGAGGAGGCGTGCTTGAAGCGGGGCTTGCCCTTCGTGGTCGTTGGGGCCCAGAAGTTCTACACTCGGCGAGAGGTGATGCCAGCCTGCCAACGTACTACCGTACAGTACGAGTGTTAATTGTAGCAGTTTTTTCGGTGGTCCTTCTTGTAGCCTCTCTGGAGAACTACCCCGGTTGTGTGGCTTCGCGGCTTTGCCGGGTGCCTTAGGGGGGGGGGGAGAGAAGAGC
>JAYJMJ010000290.1:3036636-3054259 GCA_036873875.1 Laminaria ephemera
GTGTTCGGCGAGTCGCATGAAGGGTGAGCTGCATCCTGCTAAGAACCACTTGTGAGGCGGACTTCGGCACCTTGTGCGTATTTTCTTGCATATGGATGACAGCTTCGAATGAATTGATTTGCTTTCTGGTGTGGTAAGGGGGGGGGGGGATAGTGCGATTCGACATGCACACTTGAATTTCAGCCGCCTCTTTTGGCAAGAACGGTGCACGAGCAAGGGGAACCATACCAAAAAAACGTATTGAATCTTCGTCCTCGCGACAGAGAGAAACGAAGGATGCGCGAGCTTAATTTCGATCTGCCTTGAACACGCACTTTTAACAGCTCGCAACAAAACATGCACAATGCTAGAGACGAGGCAGACGCCGTCGTCGCCTATGCAGCGCGTACGAAAAAGGCGGGGGGCAATGAGCCTATCACCCAGCCGTTACAGAATGCACAAATGGGGCTGAGATCGAAGTCGATCATCTCGGCCGGACAGTCGTAAGAAATACGGTGGAAGAAGTGCGCGAATATAGAGTACCGTGGCGGAACCAAAGCTGCGGCAGACCGCTGGTGGCCATGCGTAACAGGGGTGCATAAAAATAGCACAAAATGTCACAAAAATCTCGGCCGGTCTTGGAGGGGCAACGAGAGAGGGGTAAGGAATTCTTGAACGGAGACGCAAGAATCGCCGTGTTGGAACAGGAACAAAAGCCGGGAAATCGCGTAGCCAAATGTCGCGAACGCCTCAACCGGTCTCTGTTGGCAAGTAAGTATGAGAAGGCGAAGGAAATTGTGAATGGCGAAGCAACAAAAACTGCAGAATACAAAGAGAATAAACAAGATGTAAAATCTCGATATACAGAAGCATACCAGGATGCAGCTATAACGGCGAGTCCAATCAATTAGAGTCGGCAATTTCAGCTCTAAGAGGTTTGTCTACGTTGCGCAAAATCCAACGAGTAGGACGCTACCTTGATGGACCTGAAAGCGCCTAGAGCCGCTCTCCTCTCTGAAATTCGTAGTGTAGCGGGCGGAAGGTACCGTGATCTTGATCGCATCGTGATCGTCGAGAGAGCGAATAGCGTAATACTGTTCAGGCATCGTTGTGTCCCCGGAGGATTTTTCTTAATCACCAAAGATTGCGTTTTTCCTTACACCAAAACGGAGCTCCGGCGGGGATGGTTTTGTCTTTGAATCATCGGTCTAAGTGTGGCGAGTGGTGTAGCCGTGACCGGAAGACAGAAAACACCCCCCCCCCTAGAGCGACTTACCGCATGCGGCAGTGCAATCAATGATCTGCCGATGTTGGACAGATGGGGCGATCCATTACTTTAATACGCGCTAGCAGGGGTTGTGGGGCCCATCCCTCGTTCCCGGGACGGCTGTTGAACGCCTTTCCAAAGTGTTTCGTAAGCAAGGGCGACAGCTCCGCCCCGGCTCCGCACCGACTGATGAGTGGAATTTTGCTCGACCTCTCATCATTCAACAGGTAGTGGCCGGACTATGTGGTGTAGTTGTTGAGGTCGTAATTCGTTCGGATGGGGCGTGATATCGCCACTCACTAAATTAGGCACACGCCGAAACAAAGCAACACAAGTACTTCACCCGCCATAGACTCCCCGGCACCATTTCTCGCGCTAAGCTTTGACCAGTCGGGACTTGCAAAGTCGGGACTCCGCGACGCCCATCAGTACTCCCGGCCAGCCGAATGTTCACGTAGGAACGGTGGCAATGCCGATGATGATATATGTTCCCGGCTTGGTTGCAAGCTGCGATGCACGAGATCACTAGTGTGGCGTGTACTCAATCGGAGACGGCGACGACCACGCTGTCCGCGGTTCACATCCAGGGTTGAGAAGCGCGGCCAGTTATTAAACATTCGTCTGTACCGCGGGTAGGACGGTTCCTGCCGTCTCCGCTTGGACCCTCGCCACATTGCACTTACTTGGCTTCTCTGCTGCACCCCTATCGCCGCCGATGCAAGCTTGAGCTTTCAGGCGGGAGGCGTGAATGATTCGGGGATTACCAAAAGCTTCTATTTGCCTGCGACCACAGGGAATGCGACGCCGGCAGTATCAATGAACACTTCTACTCCTTTTGAGAGTTTAAGTTAAAGCGTGATCGATAAATGCAACGGAAAGTACGAAAATTCTACGCCGGCAGGGGCAGAAGATCGGTGGCAGGGGCGGAGATATGATCGGCGTTGGTAGCCCATGTGGTTTCCCGTGGTGGTGGTTTTTCTTGGCAAGTGAGACGGATCAGGAAAAACTATGGGTGCGGTGGCTGGAGATCTCGTCAAAACAAGTCCAGGAAAAGAATATTGCAGTGGTCCTGGTGAAGGCGAAGTAGACGATACATGCAGATGGCCGTGCGCAGCACGATGCACATCACCAGCGGAAATGACGAGCAGGGGCGCTAAACCCGCCACAACGTGGTGGTAGCGATGGCGGTGACAGCAACACCCACTCGACCGCACGGGGCAAACCAGTGGACGGAGGCGGACGCGATAGAAGAAGGCGTTTCACTCTATGGTCTACAAAGCTGGCCTTCTGTGGCTCACCAGGAGGAGTACTCAACCCCTCAGGCGTACATCGCCGACTGCGTGATTGCCGCAAAGAAGGTTCGGCGGCATGAATTCGTCGTTCAGGGACTACACGTAGCCATGTTCGTGGTGAAGACTGACGATGCGTTTATGTATGGTGAATCGGTTGTCCGGTGTGTCGTCAACGTTGTGCATTACCATGGCTATTTAGGGCAATTGGTCGATAACACCAGACACCCAAATCTTCTTGGCGGCAGAATTTTGGACGATGTTCGGTTCTTGCTGCGAGCGAGCACCAAGGCAGATTTTTTATGCCGTCGAAGTTCACAAGGATGCATCCCTTGAAGTCGAAGCGCTTGAGACGACCACCCACGAACTTTGGACGGAAAAGAACCGCCTCACAGCACGCATTGAAAACCTCGGGCTGCAGGCACAGGAGGTTCCCGAGAAGGCAGCATCGGATGTGAACCGTGCTCGCGTACAGGTGGGAAACTGTCAGGTCCTCGAGGATGAGGGGGACAACCTCTTGTGCCGCGTCTGCAACCTCGGGCTCTTGCAACAAGATACGAGCACCAAGGCAGCGTTTGACGCTGCCTACGCTCAGCAACAGGCAGCTCGTCGAGTCGAAGCGCTTGAGGCGACCACCCATGAATTTGGGACGGACAAAGACCACCTCACCGCGCGGATCGAACGTCTCGAGCTGCAGAGACGGGGGACCGCCGAGAAGTTGGTATCGGACGCGAACCGAGTTCGCAGTGAAGTTGTAAGACACGTTGGATTGTTTGAGTGTGACCAACCGGTAGTTCGACGTGTCCTCAATCTTGAGCGCCAACATGGCTACATGGGACCCGTGGTCGATAAACTCAGGCCGCCGTTCTTTCTCGGCGGCAGTCAAGGCGTCGGCGATGTACACCTGCGAGGCCATGAACTCCTCCGTCTTGATGCTAGAGCCCAAGGTTGCGGACACAGCGCAAGAGGTTGTCCATTTCCCCCTTGAAGGCCTGACAGTTTTCCGCCTGTACGCGAACCCGGTTCGCGCCCGATACTGCCTGCTTGGAAACCTTCCGTGCCGACAGCTCGAGATCTTCGATGCGCGCGGTGAGGCGGTCCTTGTCCTACCCAAGTTCATGGGTGGTCGCCTCAAGCGCTTCGACTCGACAAGCCACCTACCTGATATTGAGCTTCGGCGGGATCAAACGCTTACTTGGTGGTCGCATCTTGTTGCAAGAGCTCGGATTTGTGGACGTGCGTGCAACCTCGAGCTCTCGCAATGATGTGCGAGCATCAAAGAAGCGTTTGATGCCGCCAAAGCTCAATGGCAGGCGGATCGTCGAGTCGAAGTGCTTGTGGCGACCACCCATGAACTTGGGTAGGACAAGAACCGCCTCGCCGCACGCATCAAAGTCCTCGAGCCGCAGGCATTGGGCGCCTCCGAGAAGGCAGCATCGGACGCGAGCGAAACTTCCAGGCCCTCGACAGCGAGTGGGGCAGCCTCTTGTGCTACGTCCGCAACCTTGAGCATGCGGACACCAAGGCAGCGTTTGATGCCGCTGAAATACAGCAACAGGCAGCTCGTCGAATCAAAACGCTTGAGGCGGTCACCCACGAATTTGGCACGGACATGACCGCCTCATCGCGCACATCGAAGATCTCAAGTTGCAAACACAAGAGGCCTCCAGAAAGAAAAGATCGGACACGAAACAGGGTGGTCCCGGTGAAGCCAGGTGACACGTTGGACGGTTTGGGTGGGACAATCCGACTGTTTGCCGTGTCGATAAATTTGAGCATGCACATGACTGCACGGTGCCAGCGGTAGACAAACTCAGACTGCCAATCTTCTAAGCGGCAGCCTAGGCGTCGGCGATGTACGCCTGGGAGGACATGATTTCCTGTGCGAGAGCTCAACGTTGCGGACGCGGCGCAAGAGGTTGACCCTTTCACCCTCGGGAGTCTGAAAAATTCCCACCTGCTCGCAAACCCGGTTTGCATCGGATGCTGCTTTCTTGGAGGCCTTCCGTGCGTGCAGCTCAAGGTCTTCAAGGCGCACGATGAGGTGATCCTTGTCCGTCCCAGGTTCATGGGTGGCCACCTCAAGCGCTTTGAGTCGATGAGCCGCCTTTTGCCGAGCTTCAGCGGCGTCAAATGCTTTCTCGGTGATGTCATTGTATTGCTGTTGGGCCCTCGAGGATGAGGGGATAATCTCTTGTGCCGCGTCCGCAACCTTGAACTCTCGCAACAAGATACGAGTACCAAGGAAGCGTTTGACGCTGCCGAAGCTCAGCAACCGGCGGCTCGTCTAGTCGAAGTGCTTGAGACAACCTCCCATGATCTTGACACGGACAAGGACCTCCTCATCGCGCGCATCGAAGACCTCGAACTTCAGGCACAAGAGGCCTCCGAGAAGGCAGTATCAAACGAGAGTCGGGGTCGTGCACACTTTGGAAAACTGTCATCCATGAACTTGGTACGGAAAAGGACCACTTCACCGCGTGAATCGAAGACCTCGAGCTGCAGGCACGGAAGGCCCCCAAGAACGCACAATCGGACTCGACCTGGGTTGGTGGTGAATCTTAACGACACGTCGGAGGGTTTGCGTACGGCCAACCGGTTGGCCGACGTGTCAAGATCGAGCCTACACATGGCTAATTGGGGTCAGTGGGCGACCAACTCAGACCGGCAAATTCTCTCAGCGGCAGTCAAGGCGTCGTCGACCGTCTGCGAGGCCGTGAGCCCCTCCATCTTGTCCCGAAAGTTCGAGGCTGCGGGCGCGCTACAAGCGATAGTCCCTCCCACCCTCAAGAGCCTGGCATGCCCTCGTCTGTACGCGAACCCGGTTCGCGTCCGATACTTCCTTCTCGGTGGCCTCCCGTGCCTGCCGCTCGAAGTCTTTTCACGCGCGTGGTAAGACGATTTTGTCGTTCCCAAGTCCATGGTGGGTCGTCTCCAGCGCTTGGAGTTGATGAGCCTCCTGTTCCCGACCTTCGGCCGCGTCAAACGCTGCTTTGGAGCTGGAATCTTGTTGCGAAAGCTCGAGTTGCGGACGCGGCACCAAAGTGACGTTTGACGCCGCCAATGCTCAGTAACAAGCGGCTCATAAACTCCAAGCGCTGGAGACGACCCACCATTGACTTGGGATCGACAAAAAGCGTCTCTCCGCCCGCGTCGAAGACTTCGAGCCGCAGGCGCGGGAGGCCTTCAAGAAGGCAGCATCGGACGCCAACTGGGTTCACGTACAGCCGCAAAACTATCAGGCCTTCGAGGGTGAGAGGAGCAAGCTCTTATGCCTCGTCTGCGATTTATATCTCGCAATAAGATGCGAGCGCCAAGGCATCGTTTGACGCTGCCGAAGCTCAGCAACAAGCAGCTCGTGTAGTCGAAGCACTTGAAGCAACCACCGATAAACTTGTCACGGACAGGGATCGTCTCACTGCGCGTATCGAAGACCTCAAGCTGCAGGCCCAGGAGGTCTCAGAGAAGGCAGCACCGGACGCGAACCGGGCTGGCGGGGAAGCTTGGCGACACGTCGGACCGTTTGGGTGTTACCAATCGGTTGTCCGACGTGTCGTAAGACTTGAGCATGATCGTTGACTACATGAGGCCGGTTGTCGATACACTCGAACGGGAAAATCTCCTGGGCGGCAGTCAAGGCGTCGGCGACGTACGCCTGCGAGGCCGTGAACTCCCCCCTCTTGTTGTGAGAGCTCGAGGTTGCGGATGCGGCGCAAGAGGCTGTTCCTTTCATCCCCGAGAGCCTAACAACTTCTCGCCTGCTCGCCAACCCAGTTTGCGTCGGACGCTTCCTTCTCGGAGGCCTCCCGTGCTTGCAGCTCGATGTCTTCGATAAGTGCGGCCGCCCTTGTCCGCCCTACGTTCATAGGTGGTTGCCTCAAGCGCTTTGACTCAACGAGCCGGTTGTTGCCGAGCTTCGGCGGCGTCAAACGCTGTCTTCGTGTTAGAATCGTTGTGGGAGAATTCGAGATTGCGGACGTGAGCGCAACCTCGAGCTCTCGCAAAAATATGCGACACCAAGGCAGCGTTTGGCATCGCCAAAGCTCAGCAACAGGTGGCTCGTCGAGTCGAAGCGCTTGAAGCGACCACCCATGAACTTGATTGAGACGGACAAGAATGGCCTCACCGGGCGTGTCGAAGACCTCGAGCTGCAGGCGTGGGAGGCCTCCGAGAAGGCGGCATCGGACGCAAACCGGGATAGCGGTGAAGCTTGACGATATATCGGCCGGCTTAAGTGTGAATAACCCGTTAGTCCGACGTTTCGTCAAGCTTAACATGGACATGGCTACATGGGGTCCGTAGTCCATGAACTCAGACTGCCAAATCTCCTAGGCGGCAGTCAGGGTGTCAGCGAGTACGCCTGCGAGGCGGTGACCTCTTCCTGGTGGGGTGGGGAAAAAGACGGCAGAGCGAGATGCCGTCCGATATCGTGTCCACCTCGTTCCGTCGTGTCCACCATCGCCGCCACCGCGTTTTGGCGGTCTTCATTGCCGTACGTGTTTGCTGCGCACGGCATCCACGTCTATCGTTTCTTGCGTTCGTCCTTCTTCCAGGACGTCTCAACGAGCTCTCCAACCGTTGCACTTGTGGTTTCATCTGTTATCTCACATGCTAAGTGAAACCGCCACCAGGTGCAATACAGACCACGGACTCCATATGGCCACGCTCATGGTCAGGATTGATGATGCGTCGGACAACGAGACCATCTGACGAGGCCATGCAATTGTCAATTCCGGTACTTACGAACGTCTCGCCAAGTCTCTTGCGATGGACTCTAACGACCAGTTGCCGGAAAAACACTCCCCCGCCTCGATCATGGCGGACGGTGCTCTTCTCAGAGTGTCTATTTCAACTGACGCTGGAAGATCTATCAGCGTCGCCCGACTAGATGGTCCGGTTGCTTTGTGATCGCGGAGGTTGGAGGCTGGTAGTGAAGATGGCGTTGCTGGGGGCTCGGGTTAGGGGGGTTGTACTGGATGTGGAGCGTGTGAGGATGAATGCGTTTCATTTCTTGAACCCGATTCCACTCAGACCTGGAGGGAGTATCGGATTTCCCTCTCCCACCCGCTCCAGCTTTGGTGTCCCATGTGTATTACGTATGAGGTTCAGCCCCCCCCCCCCCGATCTTCGATCTTCATCAAAGGGTACCTACTCACTCCCCACACCAGGTGCTTTTAGGTCGGTACTCTACTTGTGTTGTTTCAGTGTGTGCGGTATTTAGTGAGTGATGCGCGGCACGCTCCATCCGAGCGCACTACAGTCTCAACAACTACACCTCGGTATCCCGCCATCTGCCGTAGGACGACGTCCCAGTGCACGACGAGCGCTTAGATATCGAGAACACCACCAATTAACTGCTGAGCCGTGTGCGGCTGGGGCGGAGTCATCGCCGTCCTCTACGAGTCACTCTGTAAAGGCGTACTAGGGCTGTCATGGAGGCCTGTAGTGCGGTACCACTGTCGTCGTCGATATCAGGTGTGTTCGGGAACCTTTCCCCTCTACCCCTGATGCTGAGTATGTCAGCCTCGTCTGCTTGCTCTACCGAATCATAGGCCACAATAGTGGAGCATGCGCAGGGTTGGTTCCATCTACGGAGTGTTAGGGCTGTGTCGGTCTAATGGCAGCCGTCGAAGGGGAGAAAATGTCGCGTAAACGTTTTTTTGGTCCTGAGCGCGCTTGTATGGGCGCCTGGGAGAAGGTAAGCGTGCGGTTTTCCGATTTTCCGCAGTACCGTGATGTGCCAAGCGCTTGAATCCGATTGCCGTGCCAATCTCTTGCCAACTTTCCCGTCTCTCAGTGGCAGATCTGAGGTTTTACAGACCCCTTTTCGGTGGCCCGAGCTGGGCTCGTCGGCCATTCCAGTGGGAACCGTAGCCTCCATGGAGTCCGCTGCGTCGTGTCTCCGTCTAAACCCTGGCCAGCCGGGACTTATCACGAGTGCGCTCACAACGTCGAACCTCGCGACGTCTATCAGAGCTCATTAACCAGACCAGCCAAATCTGCACTCGGGAACGGTGGTGGAATCTACGGCAAGGGATCAGCCCACCTTGAGAGCGAGCGGCGAGGCGGCAGACGATATCACTTGTCTGGTGTATACCCAAGCTGAGAGAGCGGCGGCTACCTTGGCCGCGGTGCAGACGGAAGTTTGCGATTGCATTGCCAGTTCTTCAGCCTTCGTCTGCATTGCGAGCAGGGGAGCCCGTGTCATCTACACTTGAACCCCTGCCGCACTACTTTTGGTTTTGTGCGACAGCTTTCGGCCAACGTGGACGCATCTAAATCGGTCGATACGAACTCAAGCTTGCAGGTGGAAGACGCGAATGGTTAGGAGGTTGCCGACAACGTCAACTTAACTATGATCTCAGGAAATACGATGCCGGCAGTAACGGTGAGCCCCTCCACCTATTTCAAGCGTACGGCCGAGACATAGCTGACGGATGCAACGGAATGTCCGACAGAATATACGGCGACAGTGGCAAGGGCACGGTGGCCAAGGTCGGAGACAGAATCGGCGCTGACAGCCCTTATGGTTGCGTGTGGTGGAGGTTTCGCTTGATGGGTGAGACAGATCAGGGAAAAACACGGATGCAACGGCTGGAGATCTCGCCGAGCCGTTTTGGAACAGTAATAATGCGGTGGTTTTGGCGCGAGCAAACTAGGAAAAAAATGCAGATGGCCCGTGCGCAACACGATGCATCCGCCCACAGCAATGACAAGCAACAACGTGAAGCTCGCCACAACACCAGGACGGCAATGGCAGTGGCGGCAACGGCCACTCGAAAGCACGGGGTAAACCGGTGGTCATAGGTGGACGCCTTATCGGATGGCGTCTCGTTCTGCTATGCCGTTCTGCTATCCCGTTCCCCGGCCCACTCGGAGTATTACGCAACCAACCAGACGAAGATATCGTGACTCATTGACTGCTGCCGAGAAGGTTTGGCGGTCTGAGTTTGTCGATCATGGGCTTAATGTAGCCGTGTTCGGTCAACCTTGACAACACGTCCGACGGTGTGAACGGCTGGTTGTTCGATATTTCGTTAAGCTTGACCACGAATATGGCTACAAGAGCTCGTGGTCGATAAACCCAGACCGACAAATATTTTCGGCGGCGGTCGGGGTGTTTGACATATACTCCTGTGTCGTTGCGTAAACCTCTGTCCGGGTGGGCCAGGGGACGGGATGCCAGAGCGAGAAGCCTTCCGATATGGCGTCCACCTCCAACCGCCGGTTTTCCCTGTGCATTTGAGCGGGCGTTACCGCCGCCGTCAACATCGCCACCGCATGATGGCGAGCTTCGTGCCGTTTTTATCATTTTTCGATGCGTCCTCTTGCTCAAGACATCCGCATTTGTCATGGTGATTCGCCTGCGCCAGCACCACTGCAACGCTTTTCTTCCAGAACGTCTCAGTGAGCTCTCCAGCCGCAGCACCTCTGGTTTCCACTACCGCTCTCGCATATCACCAAACTGCACCCCTGGTTTCCCCTATCACTCTCGCATACCACCAACAGGTGCAATATAGACCACGGACTCCATATGACCTTGTTCTTGGTCAAGCTTTTCACGACACCTCGGACAACGAAACCACGCGAAGAGGCTGTGGTATCGCCCATTTCAGTTCTCAGGAACGTCTCGCCAGGCTCTTGCAATTGACTCAAATGACCTGTTGCCGACAAAACATGTCCCCACCTCAATCATGGTGGATCGTCTCTTTGCAGGGTGACTAAGTTAGCTGACGCTGAAGGAGCGAACAGCGTCGACCGACGATATGGTCTGATTGCAGTGTGATTACGATGGTTGAAAGGGAGACTGGCAATGAAGGTGGCGGTGCCAGGGGGCAGGGTGGAGGGTGGTCGATGTGGACCGTGTATGCGGATGCACGTTTTTTCTATTTTGTGAACCCGATTCCACGCAAACCCTGGGGAGATAAAATTCTTCCCTCCCCCGCTCGTGCCGGTTTCGGCCTTCCGCCAATCGTGTCACACATGGGGTTCAGCCCTCCCTCCGATCGTCGATCTCCATCAAAGGGTATTTACAATCTTGTGCGGTGGGTACTTTCATTGCATTATTCCAGCGTAGTGCGTGGTGCGCTACGCCCCATTTGAGCGCCCTACAATCTCAACAACTACACCTAGTACCCGGTTACCTACCGTCGTACGACGTTTCCGTACCCATCAGGCGCCTCGAGGTCGAGAACATCACCAACGGCCGGTCAGTGCGCGGACGGGGCGGAGGCATCGTCGTTCTCTACGAATGATTCTGTAGGGGCCTTCTACGGCTGCCATGGAGGTCTGTAGCGCGGTGCCACTGTCGGCGTCGATATCAGGTGTGTTCGGGAAGCTTTCTCCTCTAACGTTGGCGCTGAGGATATATACCTCGTCTGCTTCCTCTGACGAACTATCGGTCAACAATGAAAGAGAATGCGAACGTTGATTTCATCTACTGAGGGTCAGGACTGCCTGGGTCTACTGTCAGCCGTCGAAGGTGAGAGAACGTCGCGTAAACGTGTGTTTTGTCCTGGGCGCGCTTGCACATTCGTCTGGGAAAATAAAAGTGTACCTGGTACGGTTTACCGTTCGTCCGCGGTATCGTGATATGCCAAGCGTTTTCAAGCCGATTCCCGTGCCCATCCCCCATCAGTCTTTCGGTCTCTCGGTGGCAGATCTGAGTTTCCCAACCCTTTTCCCCTGCCCGCGAGATGGGTCCATCGGCCATTTCAATGGGAACTGCAGCCCCCATGGAGTCCGTGGCATCGTTTTTTCGCGTTAAATTTTGACCAGCAGGGACTTATTACGAGTGCGCTTGCAAGTTCGGACCTCTCGACGTCTATCGGAGCTCCTTCCCCAGGCCAGCCTTCAGTCGCGAACGATGATGGAAACGATGACGGGGGATACGCCCACTGTGAGTGCGACCTGCGATGCGGCAGACGAAGTCACTCTTCGTACTGTAGTGCGGCATGTACTCAAGTGGAGACGATCTACCCTGCTTGCGGTGCAGATGGAGGTCCCAAGCATTCATCTGCATCGCGGGCACGGTAGTCCCCGCCGTCTCCGCTTGAATCGTCGGCGGAGTACATGTACTCGTTGTTGCGCCACAGCTTGCGGACACCGTGTTTCTAATCCGTCGCCACCAATACGAGATCGATCTCGCAGGCGGAAGACGTAAACGGTTTGGAGGTTACCGATAGAGTCGACTTGACTACGACCATAGGAAACACGACGCCGGCAGTAGCAGTGAACAGTTCTGCCCCTTTCGAGAGAAAATATGAGACGTTGCTGATAGATGCAACAGAAAATCCAACGATTCCCACGGCGACAGTGGCAGGGAAGTGGCGGCAAGGCCCGATCTAATCGACGTTGATAGCCCGTACGGTAGAGCGGAGTGGAGGTTTTCGCTCGGCAAGTGAGAGGGATCAGGAGAACCCAGCGGCTGAAGAGCTCGCCGAGACGTCCTGGAAAAATAACATTGTAGTGGTCTTGGCGTAGGCGAAGTAGAAGATATATGCAGATACCCGGCGCAGGACGATGCAGCAGCCAACGGAAATGACGAGCAGCGGCGCGAAGCTCGCCACAAAGCGGTGGCGGCGGCGACGGCGGCGGCAAGAGCCCACTCGACCGTATAGGACAAACCGGCGGTCAGAGGTGGATGCACTGCCAGAAGATATCTCGCTCTACGGTCTAAACGACTGGCCATATGCGGCCTACCTAGAAAGGAGTACGTAGCCTCCCAGGTGTATATCGCCGACTCCTTGACTGCCGCAGAGAAGATTAGGAGGTCTGAGTTGTCGCCCATGGTAGTATGTAGCCATGGGCATGCTCAAGCTTGACGGCACGTCGGAAAACGGGTCGGTTAAACCCAAACCGTCCGATGTGTCGTCAACCTCAAGCATGTAGAGGGCTACATGATGCCATGAGCTACAAACTCAGACCGCCAAATCTTCTCTGCAGCAACCAAGGAGTCGATACGCCTACGAGGCTGTGTGCTCCGCCTGGTGGGCTGGGGAAAATGATGGCAAAGCGAGACGCCTTTCGACACTGCGTCCACCTCCGACCGCCGGTTCACCCCGTGTGGTCGAGTGGGCGCTGCCGCCGCCGCCACCGCGTCATGGTGAGCTTCGCGTCGTTGCTGTCAGTGACATGCGTCTTGCTGTGCATAGGCATCCACATATCTGTTGTTTAATTCGCTTGCACCAAGACCACTGCCCACTGCAGTGAATTCCAGGACGTCTTCGCGAGCACCCACAGCCGCTGCACCCGTGGGTTCCCCTGACCTTCTCACTTGCCGAGCGAAACCGCCACCAGCTACAATATAGGCAACGGACTCCATTTGGCCATGTTCATGGTACGTCGGACAGCGAGATCTCCCAACTGGGCCGTGAAACTGCCCTTTCCAGTACATACTCGGAACGTCTCGCCAAGGCTCTTGCGATTGATTCAAATGACCCCTTGCCAGCGAAAAACGTCCCCGCCTAGGCCATGACCAGGGCAGCCCCCTGCGTATTTCTCTCCAGGCAAATACGACGCGAGGGTCGGGGTAGGCGCGCTTGTTTCTCTCTCCGCATCTTTGTGGTGTTCGCGACCAAGAGTCTCTTTGAAAAATTGATATACGCCTGACTGGACTCCAAAGTTGCCGCGATAGCCGCCGATTTCATCGTTTTGTATTGTGATAACATATAGGCTGCAAGGTGCCTATACATGTGGTTACCACAGAAGCGCACCAATAACGTCGCAAACGCACCCGTCACCGTCTTACTCTTTCTATCCTGCCTGTCGTATTTTTCAGGTATTCATACAGCAGCGGCACCCACTTTTCGAGGCTGTCTCGGTCAGAGCCTGATCGAAAACAATTGCGGCCCTCGCCTTGATCTGCAGGGACCATGGCAGAGTACAGTCTAACCGATCTAACCTCGAACCTCCGACATTCACCAATTTTCCTAACCCCGGACGCGATAACCAACGGGGCGGCAAGTTACAAACCAAAACCGTAGCGCGCGTATATGAAAGTCCTAACGGCGCGAGCTGAACGTCAACTGTTTTCATCCAATATTTTCTCATCGACAATCGCCTTCCACGTAATATTGGCAGGTTCCCACCTAGGGGAGGGGTGGGGTGGCGGCGACCGGCTGTATTGGCGCAGCTTCAGTGTAAAGGACAATATCTGCGGAGCCCGGAGGTATACACCACTGCCTGTGCGGTAAGTTGAATCCACGCGAACGTTAATCTCTTTTTTTCCTCCCGCGTCCGCGTCTAAGCCAAAATCATCTCTACGACAGCGTGGGCAAGCCCTACATCTAAACGCCGTGCGTGGCGTGCTGTGACTACCTCCCGCTGCGCAGGCCCCATCCAAAAAACAGGCGCCCTACTCCCCCCTCATCCGTTATTTCGGCACATCGCGCGACAGACCACGACACGCGCGGGGAAAGAGTAAGGTCAGCAGCACAATGCGGGGCTGCCGAAACAAGTAAGTTCAAATACTCGCCAAACATGCCGTTAGAAAACAGGTTTCCAAAACTGGACAAGGCCATCAAAATTTGAGCCCATCCCACGACCTTAATATTTTGGTTCACCCGAATGACCCAAAACAATCGTTATCTCCACCGCTTCACTGATAAGCACGCCCATCCTGCCCTTTAGGCTTGTTCTTTTCCGTGTACTTGCCACGGGAGTAGTGTCTCCCTCGCCCCCTTCAATACAATCGCGCTTAACTACCAGCACAACAGGTGTTTCCCGATCTTCAAACATGAAAGGTTCATACGGGCGTTTTCTATTCCTCAGGCTCAGTCTTCCTTTGCTAACGATGACGCAAAGCTGCAACGAGAAATTAATCTGGATTCCAGACTTATGGATTGGGTAGCAATACTTTTACTCCCTTGGTTAC
Organism: Laminaria ephemera; assembly: GCA_036873875.1. NCBI lineage: Eukaryota > Phaeophyceae > Laminariales > Laminariaceae > Laminaria > Laminaria ephemera. The sequence continues at coordinate 3,051,047 of JAYJMJ010000290.1, forward strand.
AGTCTGGGCATACCTCTCGCAAATATACCAACATAGCGTAGACCTTCTGGCGTCCGGCGATCACAGACAGCCCTCAGAAGCACCCCATCGTCGCCAGGGTGGACCCATCTCCATGATTCGTATATAAGAGAAACGAGAAACCACAACAGTAGACCTAGCCTCTAGGCCTATCTATCGGCAGCGGGCAGTGTCGTGTCATCCACTCTTGTGCTTCTGCTATACTTTCGCAGCTATGCACGTCACGGTCGGACCACGCGAGGGTGGCTACCTTCCACCTTGCCTCTCCACCCAAATAAGCCCTTCCGTCGGTGGAGACCACGACTATCAAAAGTGAATCCGCCGGTTGTCAACAAAACTCATATTTCGTTTGTTCTGCGAACTTAGAAAAGTTATGCTTCCTATTCTTCAGGCTCAGTCTTCCTTTGCTAGCGAGCCCCATCGCCCCACCCACGGTCCGGCTCCCAACGTCACGCGGGATAAATCCCACCCCTCCCCAATTAAAGCCTTCTTGAAGGAAGGAAACTCCCTCCTGTACAGCAGACAGACAAACAGGAAGACAACCAAAAATACGACGAGACAAACAGAGAGTCAGCCAGTACATTAGTTAAGATTGCTTCGGAGGAGTGTGCCGGTTGGACATTCAAGGAGTGGTTAAGGCAGTACAGGTGGGTGGGGGAGCGGTGGTGGAGTTGCGTCATGGCTCTGGGCTACTAGATCGGACGGCGGCATCGGTGAAATGAAGGGTGCCCGACGGGTGAACTGACAAGAATAACGAAACTGAGGTATCCGGAAAACGAAGCCTACCGGGTATGACATTTACTGAAAAAATATACCTACTGCAGCACGCGCAGGCGGCGGGGGGGGGGGGCGGAACACGCACGCTGCGGGGGGTGGAGGCGTTGTTGTAGAAAAGTCGGTTGGTCGGTCAATAATTCCGGCCCCTTTGCGACAACCGTGACCACTGAGTGGCCGTTGGACGGAAAGGAGGCGACTAGCCGATCGGTGGGTTCACGACCGTGCACGTCGACCTGTCTCAACGCCTCCTCCGACTCGTTTCCCACCCACCTCCCTCTATGGTGGTAGCAGCACATACTCCTCCGACAAATACACCACCTCAGAGCTTGCAATTTGCTTCTTAGGGTTAGGGTCTAGTGGGGATGACACGTGGACCGTTCGAGCTACAATTGGACGGCGCAGAATCGGAATCGATAAGGAGGAAGGAATTGAACAAAGACTGTGTAGTCTTCACTGCTGCGAAAACCCTGAGTTCTCCACCTCTCGACCGTTCGCCTTTATCTCTCAAGCGACGTTTTTCGACGGCAAGAAGTATCGGTTGACCTCCAGCGCAACACTTGGCGGGTTGACGCTGCATTTCCAGATCCCCACAATCGTAGAATTGGCCCCCCCTAACCCCTTTAGAGCTGCAACCACGTTTTTGCGAACGGCCTACTTGAAATAAGTGTGGGACAATTATTTTACATGCCAACAACTCCGTACCTTCCACAATTTTAGGTTCGGTCTCCAGCTACCGTTTCAACCCCTTTCTCTGATCAGGATTAGGACCGCGAAGCCGTTTTGCGCAAACAATACAAAACCCGAATCCAACCTGAATGTCATCAAACGGGTCCGCGCGAGGTAGACCCGTCCATTCGGGGCGTCGGCGCCCGGCTTTGATGCGCGAAGAAAACGTATTTCCACCATATCCGCGCAAACACGCGGATCCGTATCCGCGCAAACATGCAGATATATTCACCATTTTTCCGTTCGCTCTGGTTCAGAAGGCAACAATAAAAAATGCCGACGTAGTCGACAGGAGTCGTGCCGCACCTTGTCACGCGCAGCGCTTCCTCGGTAACTCTGCGCAAAAACAGGGTGCGCTCCACCCCATCCCCTCCCTGCGGAATGCCGTCTGGATCTCTCGCCAGCGCGCGGTGAATGACGTTCGCCTTGGGAACGTGTCCGAGAATCGCATCCAGTACGACAGGGACACAATAGCACACCACGTAGCACAGCATTGGTCAATATAGAGACGGGCTGAACGAACCCTCAACCCGCCGTGGGCGGCGGGGAGATTTTTATAGTCTCTAGCGCATCACAGCCAAGGGTAAATATCCAGGGACGTTAAAGAATATGAAACAAGTGGAAAAGTAGACGGAGGGGAGGAGATTACGATGTGTCCCTGGCGCGGTAACAAGCTTTCCTCGTGGTGTTGTTTTTTCTCAAGCATTGTGGATAGCCGCGGCTCTATTGTAGTCGTAGACTATATCTTCACATTTTAAAGCGTTCTGGCTGAACGATAAACGTGCAACTTGCGGCCATAATGTACTAAGCGCGGGGGGGGGGGGGGTCTGCACCTGAAACATTGCTTGCAGTCGGTCTTCTGCCGAAGCGTCTTCCCTCAGGGCCAGGTTAATATTTGTCCCCATCCTGACCTCATAGCAGCATTGCGTCGGGGTGACGGTAGCGGTGGCAGCAGCGAGCGGCAGAGGGAGAGGGGCGTGGGTACGTGTGGCCACGCTACGGCAGGGTACAATATTTTTTATTTCCCAGCCAGGGATGAAACAAAAGTGCATCCAAGATCTGCGTGGCACACTTCGCGGGTCTTCCGCATTCCCGTTTTTCAGTCTCTCCTTCACAATTGACGATTATGTTTTGCTTTGGACCTCGGAGGCAGATCGCGTGAAGGCATGACCGCACAACCATGTGAGTACATTTCCACCAGAAGGGCAAAACAATACAATCACGTGAATCTCCATCCTGCCCCCGCCCCCGCCCCAAACGTCTGCGCAGTATTGACGTAGAATTTTTATGCACACCTGGGTCCCAGTGGCTTGTAGGAGACACGCACTCCCACCATAGCCTTTTCGTCATGGTACAGCGACGCCAGCCAAAGGAGGTCGTCGGCTTCCGTTACGAGGGCTCGCACCGGAACGCCGATATTGATCTGACCGCGGATACAGCAGCGGCGGCGTTCCGGGGGGTGGCAGGGGGGGAGGATGAAACCGTCGATGTAAGTTGATACGACGGCTGGTGAGTCACGCAGGTCGAGAGTTTTGCAAACTGATGCTGGGCGTTCGGGTGTTCGCCGCCGCGCCTCTTGCCCAGAAACGAAAAATAACCCATCACCTATGACGGGGAGACGAGTGGAGGGGGGGGGGGTCTACTATGTAACACCGGATCCGAGTTACGAAAATACAGGGAGCCACAGAAAAC
>JAYJMJ010000290.1:3145277-3163735 GCA_036873875.1 Laminaria ephemera
CAAACAGCAGCCGCCCCAGCTTTTCCCAGGGGATTTTGGCCGGGCTGGAAGGACTGCCGACCTCTGAGGTACATGGGATGTGCCTGGAGTCCTTTTTGCGCCAGCATTTACTCCATAGAGAGCGTCGGCGCGCTGTCGTCTATCTGCTCCTGCTGCTGTAAGGGGTTTGAATAAAATCTGAGTGCGTTATGATGCGAAACATTGCCAAATATATTGTTAAATATTCAGTGTTTCATGATAGAAAGCTTTGGCAACTTTTTGGCAAGTTCTGGAAATTTTGACTTGCCAAAATAATAGCAAGTTTTTTGCTATTACAGTATTTCATTCGGTCGTTAGAAATGACCCTAACTGGAAAAGTACAATACGTATATTATGTTGTTGCGTTCGGAGAGGACAACCAGCAAATAATATCGAAACAATCGTGATACTCTCGACTCTCGAACTACGACACGTGCCACGATAGCGGTTCACATTTTAGTCACAATAATATTTCAAGCCGCCTTCTGCACTATCTTATACACACATGACGTATGCAGTAATATTGGAAACGGGCCCGGCATGGTTTGTTTCGATATTGTTCGAGTGGTCCGAGCAATATTTCGGACTGGGCGGACTCCTCAACTGATCAACTACGCAATATCGTACAACGCCATTATTATTTTTTGCGTTGATGTCCTATATATTCCGTTGCATATCTAGGTCATGGGATGGCTCATTGGGTTGGGCTGTAAATGTTTATCAAATGTAAGACTTAGTTAGTGTTTGGGTGAGTCAGAGTATGAGCTTCTCAATCGAGGAGAGCCTCCAGAAAGGTATAAACGGTACACTCTTACCATATCACACTGCATCGGACATCACAATTGTAATTAATTGTTTGGATAATCCGATCAGCGCAGGATTGCGGTGAAGAATTAGAAGCCTTGCTTGAGTGAGGTAGATCCCCTGGGTCTAACGACCAATCAAAGCTATAGTGAGGGGGGTGCCCCCATCTTATCTACAGACGTGTGCAACGATAGAGGTAGCACGCTTTGGCAGACTTGTTTTCTGAATGGCAGGGCTCCTTATTAACCCCAAATCGTCGTAACTTCAATTAAGTTTTGTTTTGCAATAACTTCGTCGTGTACTAGGCCATGGGATTGTTCATCGGGGAGCACCTTTATTTTTGGCCCATTGGCAATCAGCGTTTGGTAGAAGTGTATAGCTCCTCAAGTACAGAGCCTCAGAACCAGAATGGTGCGCCTCTATCGTAGCATGCGTCGTATGTGTTCATAGAATCTGTTCCTCGCAACCATAATAAGCAAACTAAAAAAATACTTTGTTGTCGGCACAGCATGACAAACAATGACATGCCGCCGGTGTATATGGCGAGAAACCGAGATAGCCCCAAAGAAAGAAGAGTATTATGATTGATTGGAAAGCAATGAATGGATGGATAGCCACCCACGCGAGTGCCTATAAGGTATAAGGGACACATACATGCTACGTACGGTAAAGGTGAACCGTTTTTTTCTGAGGCTCTTCACTTGAGGAACTCTATACCTCATCATGCCAAAGCTTGTTTTTAGTACACTAAAAGAAAGTGCAACCCCATGACCAAGCCTGTGGCCTAGGTTATCAAAAACATTCACGTTGCAAAACAGGAGTGATAGTCCGACGAGTTTGTGTTAAGGAGCCCCGTCATTCAGAAATTAAAAAGGCGAAAAGTGCTACCTCTATCGTACTATTAGTAGCACGCGTCAAGGGTCGTTCCTAACCAATACAGAAAAAAAAGTCGAGAATCGTGATACAAATATCGTGACACTTTTCGTGAATCGTGATATTTGTCAGGAATCCTGATTTTATACGCAGTTTTGAAAATTTACAAAAACTTTTTCAAAAAAAAAAAAAAATACCCTGCAACATACAGCTGTGAGATCGAGGATTTCGTCCAAACTCATCTTTGCAAGCTGTGTGTGATACTCCGATCGTGCGTGTTACGTGATGTATACGTCCCCATGAAGGATTATTGGTCGGCGACCCCCCTCTTGGTACTAGTTAGCATCTGGATCAACAGGGTGACACGAAGACGTTGGTCTTAATCAGGATTCCTGACTAACAAACGTGATTATTTATTTGAAAACGTGACCCTTCAGAATTTCAAAATGTTAGGAATCGTGATTTTCTGTCACGAATAGTGATGGTGTGCTTTCGTTGGGAACGTCCCTAAGCCGCCGAAAAATGAGACCCTGCACGCACACGTGAACCCCCGAACGTAGCCTCGGTCTCCTGTTCAGTTGTACACCAGGTAACCGGCGATGCCCTGTGAGTGGAGCACGCCGTTAAGCGGAATCCGCGCTGGATGTCCGACGGGTGATGATACAGACTACCAGGTATTAATGGTTGAATTGGTTTGGGTGGGTTGTCGCCCATTTACGCATTTGTTCGCAGTGGCCTTCACTAATATCAATCAGCTTGATGCCATTCATGTTTTGCGATTGACACTCCCACGCCGCACATTGTCGGATAGCAAACACAGTAATTTAGATCAACTGTTTTCGATACGGGCGGGCTAAAATATTTAGTTGCTCTGAGTTGCTTGTTTTTGTTCGGGGAATACCTTCTCTGTTGATACTTGCCGGTAAAGCGTGGTACTAATAGTACTAATAGTACCATAGAGCTAGCACTTTTTGGATAATTGTTTTTTGTTTCTGAATGACGAAATGACGGGGCTCCTTAACCCAAAATCGTCGGAATCTAATTCTTCTTTTGAAAATATGAAATCGTTTACACCTAGGCCATGGATTTGGCATCCGATGGCGCTTTCAGTTTACTCAACACGTACGTGCTTTTGGGCGAGATATAGAGCTCATCAAGTGAGGAGCCCCAGGAAAAAGTTGGTGCACCTTTACCGTGTGGCATGTGTCCGGTACGTATGATACCTAATCAAAAGGTACGTACCGAGTATGTATATCTTTGTTTTTGTCCAAACCCGCATTCGTAGACGGATCAGGTATTATTTGCCCGAAATATTCGTGCCACAAGAGGGGTAGCAGCGTAGGGACAAATAATATCTCGGTCGGGTGAGGCTCCCGAATTGAGAAGCATCCCAACATATTAATTGGCACCCCATCTATCTGTGTTTCAGTCTATGTTTCGTTACGTATCTAGGCCATGGGACTGTTCCTCTATATTTGATCACTGCTAAGATGGAGGTAGCAGTTTCTGCTAAATACGTTTCTGCTTGACGAGGCTCCTCAACTTAAATGAAGCTACCAAATGTCGACATCGTTGAGATGCCATCCTGTTTTGCGATATTTCCCTATTGTCCATCGCGTTGCGCTATCATTTTTCGTGTTTGGACGGGGTGGAGAGCTCCTTAACCGAAGCACGGCAGAAACGATAGATGCAACCTCTATCGTGTTATGCGTCATTTTGCACAGTCCGGTTTCGGGCGACGTATAGAGCCCCTTGGGCTAGGAACCTCCGAAAATGTGTTGTAGGTGTTACCTCTACCGTTGAAGCAGGCGCCGGAAAACAGAACATCGTCACATAAGTTTCTTGTGCCAATCCTGCTCGTACGGTACTTAAGTGTATTCTCTGCATAATCTGAGTATAAAATACAGTATACAATACGCATGAAAAACCAACAAAAACGCATTTTGTGTAGGACGTGCACCGACCGACTAAGTAAGGTATAATACCAGGTATTTATTTACGTATGATCGCAAGCTGCGTAGTGTATAAGCTTGATGTGACACAGTCTGTGCCCAAGAGGTCCATGCCGCTCGTTCGGTTCTCATGACGTCATGCCATTCCTCGCTTCATGCAGATTGGTTGTGTGCCTTACATGGCCCTGTGAAGCTGCAAAGGGGCTAACGGTACGCTCCGCCCCTTTTTTCGCGAATCGGGCTCGAATGTTTCACTTTTTCTTTCGTCTTATGTCTAAGTTCAGAGTAAGCTGTGTACCCTACAAGCTTGATGCTACAGAGTAGGTGTCGAAGAGATCCACTCCCCACACCGCGTGATGTGTCTTCAGGACATATTACTCAGTTTCTGGCTCTTTGCTGCCTGGTTGCCTGGATGTGTGCCCCGCATTGCCCCGTAAACCTATGGAGCGGTATACATGCATACACACACCACCAGCGTCTCCTCCAACACACTAACTGTGGGTGTGTTTGCCTCATTTCTTTTGCCTGCTGTAGCAAAAACCAGAGGTATTGATCTTTTCGAAAACAGTATTAGAAGTATGTTTTCCGTCCGTTTGATTCCTGTAAGTTTGTGTTGTCGTGTTCCTTGCGTTTTCACGTTTAAAGCTTGAACTGCCTGGTTTTGTTTGCGCGCCTACAACCGAGAGGATGGAGAGTACATCCAAAAAATGTTCGGGTGGAGTGGGGTGGGGAGGGGGGGTGTAGTTAGATAACACGTCAAATGTCGAACAATGCCACTGGGGGTTATATATATGCTTCAGTGTACTTCCTCTTCGTCACCCCAGACAGCGTATCAGGCACCATCAGTAAGTCCAGTAGGGGTCCCGGTCTGAGTACGGCGGTATCCCGATATATGGCAGTCAAAATCGCTTGGCTCGACTGGGGAACTGCACTCATACCCTGGAATAAAGAAGACGGCTTCCTCCAACAAGGCGGCCATACTGATGCTCTGGCGCACCACCGCCTTACCGGGGAACCTCTACTATGCTGTAAGTGCAGTCGGTTCGATCGGACGTAGTTTTGGCGAGGTAAAAACCAGGCAGCTCTTCAGGCGTTACTGCTGCTATGTTACCAGGTATGCCGAATCTCCGGCTGTGTTTATGGCCGTGGAACCAAACAGCGTCCCAGCCTGACACCGCCGTTGATATATACGCGTACCACTTTTGGTTTCTTTTATTGTTTCCCTGGGTTACTCTTCCACTCCAGAGTGGCTGGAGCCTGTCCTGTGACCACGGACTTGATTGTGAGAGTTAACGTGAGAACAACAACAACAACAACAACAACAACAAACTACACTGATGTATACATACAGCTGTATCAAAGTGGAGCTGCGATGGGTATACCGCTGTTCTGTAAAATCATTTTAAACACGTCAGCTGTGAGTTCGACCAGTTGAGTGGTCGACACTAATCTTTGCAGGCTGTGGTTGTTTGTACGCAGCTATCACCTCTTTATGTTTTTCATGTGTACAATGATATGCCGAGTATTATTTCTGGTCGCTGTGGCATCACCAGGAGAATCAAATTGGGCGAAGCGGAGAGCTACCATTTCGTTTGTCTCTGATTGCCGCCGTGCCTGTAGCGATTTAGCGATACGTTTGGCTAACTCGTGCCTTCTTGCGAGCTGGACAAGGTGTATACACTTCCACGTGGTTCAAGGTATAATACAGCTATTACTAATAAATGCCGGTAGTAAGCAATAGTACGCAACACACCAGTCAGCACGTATCATCCAAAATTGGGAGCAAGAAAATGCGTGCTCGACGACCGACCGGGGTCCGTAACTGAGGAACTTCCCCAATATTTTAAGAATCCCATTTGTGTTGTTGACGATGCTGTTCGTTACGTACCTACTGTAGGCCATTGGCGTGTTAATTATTTTCCTCAAAGTCGGTTTTAGGTGAAGTAAGAGAGGTCGTCGAGTGAAGAGTCTCCGAAAAAAAACGACGTCGCCCCTACCACAGCCCCCGTCTTTGGTCGGGACTATCAGGGAAGACGGGCTGCAAATGATGTAAGCGACCTGGCGTTCACAGCATATGGGTGCCGGCGGGATCTGGTGTACCTCAGAGTCCTTCTGCGCTCGCTAGTTGTTTAATTGAATTAAAATGTACATCAGCTCGTACGTACTGTAGTGAATACTACAGGTAAAGTAGCGCTGGTTCCCTTTGTGTCCTTCGGTGGCTTTCGCGACCAAACGTTTTTGAAACTTTGGACGCGTGGCACGATAGAGGTAGCACGTTTTAGCAGTTTTTTTTTTTCTGAAAGACGGGGGCTCCTTCACCCAAATTCGTCGGACTGTCATTCTTGTTTTGCAATTATGGATATCGTTTATACCTAGGCCATGAGTTTATCATCCGGTGGTACTTTCAGTTTACTCAACACATGCTTTTGGGTGAGGTATATAGAGCTCATCAAGTGAGGATCGAGCCTCAAAACAAAAATGGTGCACCTTTACCCTTGCATGTCTGGGTGTCTTTGGCGGGATGAAGGCCATATATGACGAAAAATATACCAGGTACATTCCTATTCTGCTTTGATGTCGAGCTTAGAACGTTAGGCGCATGTGAGTTACGACTTTACAATATGGTGTCAAGGTCAAACCTAAGCCGCTGCGATAGCAACGCCTCTAACACGTCGCGCTCACCCCCCTTCCGGGCCGTCGGAACATGGTGCAGTAATTGCCCCTCTATAGTGCCGGTTAAATATTGTGCCGGTTGCCCGCTGTATGTAGTGCCTGTGAAATCGCTTGGCACAGATGGGAACAACGACTAGTAGCAGCATGCGGAGTAGTAACGGTTGCCGCTATAGTGCCGGTTTCTCTGGCTGGCACACACCGGTACTGTAGAGGGACTGCTACTACTACTGTACTTAGTGATATGTTTCAGAAAAATGAACGTGAACGGCCGTCGTCGGTATCGAATTTGGACGCGTGCTACGATAGAGGTATCACTTTTTGGATTTTTTGTTTCTGAACGACGGCGCTCCTTAACCCAAAATCGTCAGAATGTCGTCCTTTTTTTCTCAATCTGAATTTTTTCATACCTAAGCCATGGGTCTGTTCATCGGGTTGCACTTTCAGTTTACTCCAAATCATTTTTTGGGTGAGGTTTAGAGCTCCTCAAGTGAGGAGCCTCAGAAAAAAACTAGTGCACCTCTATCGTAGCATGCGTCTTAGCTATAATACGAGGTGGACGCATGCTACGGTAGAGATGCAGCTAATTTTTTTGAGGCTCCTCACTTGAGGAGCTCTATAATACCTCTGCCAAAAACTGATGTGGGGAAAAAAGAAAAATGCTACGTACGAGTACGTACCCGTAGAAAAATCCCATCATGGCGTAGATATTTACAACGAAAAATATTGCGAAAAAAAGGTGACGAAGTTAATTCCGACGATTTTGGGTTAAGGAGCCCCGTCATATATATTCAGAAAACGTTTTCAGCCAAAAAGTGCGACCTCTATCGTAGCGCGCGTCGGTACTTAATAACCCTTTTGAGGACTGCAGAAGGAAAAACGGTACAAAAAAAGTGACGAAGTCAGCATCGGCCACACGAAACAGCCCGGGCGGCTGGGGTAGGGGATACCTGGTGCTATAACAACAACGTATAACAACGTGTCCGAAGTACAACGGAAGAAGAGCACGGTGCGCAGCATGATGATACTTGTACTGCTGCACGCTCTTCCTGGAAGATTGACAAGACCGCTCTTCTTGTCGCTTTATAGGTTGCAATGACGGGAGTCCCAACACGGATACCATATATATGTATAACACGCAAGATATCTCGGACGAATTTCTATGCTGATTTTCTCGACAACGGGGAGAGTGCAAACGAAGAACGATGCGTCTATGGAATAACCTCCACGAGATATTTCCAAAGCCAGCTTTTTCGTTGTGTGTGCCCCCCTATGTTATGAAGAATATCGGCTCGGGAATTCGTCCCAAGGGGTGTTTTATCTTTTGGTGTTACACGGGAATATTACGGTGGCGGTCGATGCAACACTTGATTGTTGCCCCCCTCTAACAAACCGGAGCTTCGCGTGGTACACAGGAAACAAGTGCGCTGACTGTTGCCGCCCCTGATCTCCACCGCCCCTTTCGGCGCCGTACGCAACGGAAAACCAGTTTCAAATCATCTTGGGTGCCCAACTCCCAGGAGGAGGCCGGAGCCATCCGTCTACCACCGATATCTGGAACAACACGCGCGTACTCCCAGCAGCAATTTCAATTTCCAATGCACGTATAAAATGTATTGTCTTAACATTTGTGTAGTTGCAGTCCAACTACGAGAGCGCTCGAAACATCAGCCCACCTTGAAGAGTCGCTGGTGGGGGTCCCACGGCGCTAACGGAAAGTGGAAAGCGGTGTGCTTTACAGTACTACCCGATGAAAACAGTAACAACGAACAACTCTATACAGCACCCGAAAGCGGCAATACATCAACCAATCAACCGCACGCTTCCAAGGAATACCCATGCCGACACCAGCCCACCAACCGGTTGCGAGCCCTTTCGGATTACCCACACACCAACACCACCCCAAGGTAAAAACAAAAGGGTCGTTTATAGGTGCATAAAAAAACCTTGACCGCGAACACTTTGCCGCAACGACAACCAACGAGAGCAAGTTATTTCACTTTCCTAATTTTGACGGCGCAAAAAAATAGGGAACCCTTTCGGGTTAGTTGATAAAAGCGTCCGCCGTCCACCAACGCACACAAGTTGTCGATAGTTACAAATATCCTGCTGCGCGAGTTGCTAGCGACAGCTATACTACCTTCTAGGGACCCCTTTCGAGTTGCCTGAAGCGTACGCCGTACACCAACGCACACAAGGTGACCACAGTTACAGATATCTTGCTGCACGAGTTCCCAGCGACAGCTACACTATACCTCGACCGGGAAAGCGAAAAAGGCGTACATACCAGGTAGGTGCATACCTCGACCGGGAAAACTTTGCCGCAACGACACCCTATCGGCAACAAAAGGTGTTTCATTTTTATCTCGGCGACGCGGCGGCCGCGTTAGCAACGGCGGCGGTGGCGGCGGCGGAGGAGGCAGTATCTACAACCCGAAGCAAAACCGCCTCCGCTCCCGCCCCCACAAGTGTGTCAATCCACGCCTCCTGAGCACAGCTGAGGTCGTCCCCAGGCCCCTTGACCTCGACCCACTTGCAAAAAGAACCTCCCATCGCCACCGCCGCCCGTTTCCCCCCGCCCTTACCACTGTCATGTACCGCCGCGCCTGTACCGCTATCGTATACCTCCGCGCATCTACCGCTGTCGTATACTCCCGCGTCTTTACCGCTGTCGTATACCCCCGTGCCTTTACCGTTATCGTATACCCCCGCGTCTCTACTGCTGCCGTGTAAATTTTCGACCGCTGTTGTAGCGGGAAGCGAGGATTGAGCGTCAACATCCACCACAACCGTGGCCGTCTCCGGGGCGGGTCTGGCGTTTCCTTTACGCGATGAAGTGTCGGATCCGGCCGGTCCGCTTTTTCTATCCGCAGGCGATGAACCCATGGGTGTGGCGGATCCGACGGGTGCAGCGGGCCCGACGGGTGCGGCGGACCCGGCGGGTGCATTGAGAGCAACGGAGTTAGCGGCGTTCGCGGCGTCTTTGCGCCAGAGAAAGAGATCGGGCAAACCGTGTCTCCACGCCCAGTAGTTGGAGGCTAGGTTCCTGGTGGGACAGGGCCAGAGTAACCAATAGCACAGAGGGGGGGCGGGGTGGGGAGAGGGGGGGAGGGGGCAGGGGGTCTGCCTGTGATGGGTTCGTCTGCGCGAGAAGGCAAGACAACGAGGAGGCAAGTCAAGACACGCAGGAACCGAAAACAACCGAACCTTAAAGATTTACACGCCCCCCAAGAATAATACCCGGATTTCGAAAAGTTGTAATATTTGTAAGCGCCATGTACATGAGTTCAGAGTGGGGTTGAGGTGAGGTCAAGACCAAGGATAGGGCGCGTCCTACAGCAGCAAGTTGTATAAAAACGTCCGTAATAGCAGTGGTAGCAGCCTTCTCCACGCGACTAGACAAACCATCTATCCCGCCCCACCCCGTCATGGGCCTCTGATGGGCTCGCCTGGGCGAGGATACAAAACAACCGGTAACCGAAAACAACCGAAAGTTAAAGGGTCTTGGGGCCCCACGCACACCCCAGTCCGTCTTGCTTCACGGGCGGCCGATCATCTCGAGGGTGGCATGCAGAAGCTTACGGGGGCCGGGCGGCCTTTTCTGTCCATAAGTAACAGGCGTAGTGCTAAACAAAATACTACAGCAGTACTACGAAATCGGCGGCATAGCATTGTTCGGCCAGAAATAATGCAGTAGAAATCAAGGGATAGCGACAATAAAAGCGCGTGCGTGTGGTCGTCGCAGAAGAAGAGAGTGTCTGCAGAGAAAAAAAAAAAAGGGCTATTCGCGAAGCCTCTTGGCCGACAATGGAAAACGTTGGAGATTATAGCACTACCCACTATAATGGACAACAGATCCACGTGACTGTAAGCTAGTGGGTAGTTCTATAAAGTATAATCAATAAAATATGCGCTATAGAGCTTGTCAAGTCTCGCAGGGTAATACATAGCACTACACACTAGACCACAAAGTCACGTGACTATGTAGGGCAGTGGCTAGTGCCATATAACCAACAGGTTTCTTGATATTTTATACTACTACAAGGTTCCCCTTCGGGACGAGGTTCACTTGATATCCCGGGGGCGTCCCAAGTCGAAAACGGGGAACACAGCCGTTCCAATGATATGTATGAGCTACTGCTTGTGCTGCTGCTGCTGTTGCTTCGTATACCTGGTATGAGGTCCGACGATTTGTGTTTGTGATTGTCGCATTGGACTTGAAAATGCTGTCGTGGTTCGATATCCTGCTGTTGTGCACCAACCACACATACATACACCGTGACTACTGGCACAAACGCGAGAGCTTGGAGCACGGCTACCGTTGTACCGCTGCTGCTGTACTGCTGCTGTACTGCTGCTGTACTGATGTGTACTGATTTTGTGGCTGCCAGGCTGAGCGGCTACTTTGCAAAAAACAACACGGCTATTCTTGATCGTTTTGTGCGCCTATAACAACAGCACACTCCACGCACACATACAGAAGCGCACACACATACCGAATCGCACACACATACATACAAACAGAGGCACCGTCCATGGCTGTCACAAAGTAGTGCTGCTGCTGCTACTGATGATGTTGTACATGGGGGCGGGAGAGCGGAGCGAATGAAAAAATGTGGGGGCGGAGCGGGCTATATAAAAAAGAACAAAAAATGGTGGGGTTTTCTAGGCACCTACTCGGTTCAGCGAGGCGGAACGCAATCCCTTGAAAAAAAGAGCAAGCTCAGCGACGTTGAATGCTCAAAGCACCGCCACGGAGCTCGGCCGGGATCCAGACATGCGTCGTAGTGTACCGACGGGCCCCTTGCTTGCCCCGCAGCCGAAAGCGCTAGAAAAACCCCTCGGCCGCTAGAGAACAGCAAGCCAAAAAAAAAGAAGTGCATCTTCTACATATACATCTTTCAAATACGTCAGCTGTGAGTTCGGCCAGTTAAGTGATCGACACTCAGCTTTGCAAGCTATTTGATACGTCTTTGTATTTGTGAAGCTTCCTGGTCTATGGGCTAATCGTCCAATCTCTTGGCCAATGGGCTGCCCGCGGCTCCATTTGGCCAATGGGCTGACCATTAAGCCTCTTAGGTTGTTCTTCACCTGCATATACCGGATAATGGACGCGGCCCGATGGCGCAAGCCACTATCACCCAGCCTTCCACACCGTCTGCGAAAAGGTTCCAATTCAGACCTGAGGGCGTGGCACAAGTTAAAGTTTCACACGCCGGACAGATCAGAGCCCCTTTCATGATCAATGCCATTAAGGGCAAATAGATCCCTGGTCTATATTATCTGCACGGCCTACAGATCACGTTGCAGGGTGGGAGCCGTATGATCTGCATGATCTAGCACACATTCCCTGGGTTGAATATGTACTGCATAGATCCTGCACGACATATCATGTCGACAGATATAGGATCTAGATGATCTAAATCGTGATCTGTCCGATGTGTGTATGGTTTGGAGGCGCCAGGCACACGCGACGGGAAACGTACATACCCGGCATGCACACGCCTGCACAGAGGCAGCGGGCTATCGAAATGCCTATTTACACCAAGTGAAACTGTCCAAATACCTCTTTACACCAAATAATTGTATCGAAATGCCTCCTACTGTAGTAACAGTACCATGTGAAACCGAGTACAAGGTCGGCCCAATCGCGCTACTCACTAAGAAAACTGCCGAGAGCAATCGCCAATCGAAGCCGCGACGCGAAAGCTATTTTTGCACACGTTGTCCTTCCTCGACAGCTTGGCGGCCTGCCAAGTGGCTACCATGTCCGCCGGGATCCCGGGAATACACCATTATTTTAAAGCAGGTATATACAGGACACCAAATAATAAGCAAGGCAAATACGAAAGGCTGATATTTACAGGAACATAAGAAATCCGGGAGCCGATATACTGCAAGCTAGTGTAGAACGCAACCCCTCCCAAATAAGAAACCCAGCCTGAGTCAGTATTTCTGTTTCTTAGTAGGTGTCTTGTACTGCTTAGGAGCTCGTTTTACTCATTCCACTTCGCGCATATCATAACTTCGATCCACGAGAATCGTAAACAATAACGGGACCCAGGAAATGGCAGTGCCTACATCAGCGCTCCAAGCAAATTCCCTTGCGTGCACGCTATTATACAGCTCCTCCCCTGTAGGCGCGACACTCGCTCACCCGTGCACGCTTCGCCGTAGTGCCTCAACCAAGTTCGACGGACCAGCGCATCCCCCCTCCCCTGCTCCACGCTGGCAAACACGCCTTCCAACAAATGGCGCCTTCGCCCGGCGAAGGCCACGGTCATCAAGTCCGCGGGCTCGCTCTGGTACGGAGAAGGAAAAGGGTGGTCATGCCCAAACGCGGCGTCTTCTTCCCGTCGGAGGATCTGTGCGTCAGAAGCTCCCGGACAACGCACCACGGGGACGCCGCCACAACCTGCTGTTGAGCGAGCAGGGGGGGATGCTGAGTGTACTCGGTATACGAGATATTTGTGTAACGTTGCAGGGGAACACATAGAGACAATAGGCACGATTCTCCTACATGAATTTCATGCTTCAGGAGGTGCCTACTCTTCCACTCTTATGTTTTGCGATAATATACATCTACCCTTCGTGTCCTGACAGTCGACACCTGTGATCATGGCTTGTCCAGAAGATCGAACCTAACAGCGACATTGTAAAAAAAATAAAAATACAACAAAAAAGAATGACCGCCCAGGTATGAACCTATCCCATCCTGCTCCACGGAACCAACGAGGTACTGAACAAACAGCTGCCACCGTCCGGTCTTGCGCGTCGCCTCCGACAAGGGAGGGTGGGACTTTTATCCTACCGCCACGGAAGCACAAATCCGCTCACCTTCCCCGCAGCAGCCACTTGTAGCCCCGTTCCCCGCGCCCTGTTGCGGTGGTCCAACGCCCCCTGGCCGTTTCGCACGCGCTGGTTCAACATCCTCAGGCCGCTTCGCATGTGCGTCGGAAAGTTCATCCGAGGTGTCGCTCGTCGGTCGCACGTCCGTTGTCTGGGGCTGGGGGCGCGCGGGTGTGACGGGGGAGGCTGCTGCTGCGGGCACGAAGGGCGCAAAAAGAGCGTCCCAACAGAGCAGAGCGAAGAGCCCCAAGCAAATGCTGCAACGCCAAGAGAAGGCCAAGGGAAAGTAGTATGCGGCGAAACCTAGTTCCTGGTCAGTAGTCGGTAAGTAGCAGAATGCACTCGTATGTACAATAGAAGCACGCTACAAGAATTTTTGTCAGGATACTGAAAATGTCGAAGAGTTCCGTTGTTAACTTGTCAAGACGAAGTATCGACCTCCACGAGCACACCGAGAATGGCACAGAGTTCCGTTGCCACTTTGTCAAGAGGAAGCATCGATCTCCACGAGCAAGCAACAAGAAACAAAGCTGTGAACAAAAAAGAGAGTTAGGGGGTGATCGAGTGCGGCCGGTTAGTAGCCGCCCGATTTGTAGTGTGCGGCTCTTTCTTAGCAGGCGGCGTTTTTTTAGCCGGAGATATCGATGTGATTGTCGCACCTCGACTTTTTTGTTTTCGGTCGGAGCCGACGACGAAAGCACAAACACCCGATAAACAGGGGGAAACACATACATGCACTTGCCTATTCTCAGCATGCAACCCTGTCCACCCTGGTCCAAGCTCCGCAAGCATCTTGTCCAGAACAGCTTGCTCCAGGCTCGTTCCCGAGGCAACCTTCGACGAGTCCTCGGAATCCCGTTCTACCTTCAGAAGCCCCCCATTCTCCTGCTCTCCCCCGCGCCCCTCCTCCTCTTCTTCTTCTTGTTTTTGTTCTTGCAATATTTTTTCTTCATCTTCCTCCACCCCGTCGATAATAATCGCATCCACGTCCGCCTTCCCCTCCCCCTGGCGCGCTCGCAATCCCGACCCTGGCGACGAAACAGCGGGACCGCCGAAAATATCTCGCCGCATCATCATCGACGAAGATTCGTCGCGGCGGTCGCCGCTTTTTCCACTACCGTTACCGCTACCCGTACCGCCAATTTTTCCGCCACCGTCATTACTACCGTTACCGCTAACCCTACCGCCAACTTTTCCGCCACCGATACTATTACCGTTATGGGATACGCTACCGCTACGGCTAACGTTGGCGCTTTCGCTGGTGCCGCCACTGCCGCCACCACCGCTACCGCCGGCCCGACGCCAAGACAGGTCCATTCGCACCACGCGCAAACACGCTTTCCTGAGCTGTGGCGGCGGGCGCTTGCGCCACCGGAGCGGCGGAACCGCAAGCCGAATCGCCCGCCGGAGCAACGGTAACGATTCCCCAAGCGGAAAAACTGCCGCCGCCGCCGCAGCAGCAGCAGCAGCAGGAGCAGCAGCCGTCGCATCAGCCGCAGCAGCAGCAGCAGCAGCAGCAGCAGTAGCAGTAGCAGTAGCAGTAGCGGTAGCAGTAGCAGCAGCAGTCGTCGCAGCAGCCGCCATTGCTCCCGCCGAAGCTACAGGCGTTAGCACTCCGTCCAACCCTCTTCGACCCGTGGACGTCGATCCCGAGGGCGGTCGAGTGACGTCGACGGGGGCAGGCGCGCCCGGTTTGCCCTGCACGGGCGCTGGCGCAGCCTCTGCCAACGCTTTTTCGCACGCTCGCAACGCCTCTGTGAAGCGTTTCTTGTGGCAAAGGTCTGTCACAAGGCGCTGCCAGTAGCGCGGGCGGAGCACACTTAGCCTCTGCGAAGGCGCCTGTAAGGAGGCGGGGGGGGAGGGAGGGAGGGAGGGAGGGAGGGAGAGGGCGGCGGCGGCGGCGGAACGAGCGCCGTTTGGGCGCGGGAGGCAGCATGAAAGTGTGAGGACAACCTGGTGTAGCACGCTGCGGGGCCGGAGATCCGCCCCCGACAGACGAACACGAGCGACGAGAGACAAAAGCTTGCCTGCGCGTGCGCTGTGTCAGGAGCTGTGGGCATCCAGCCAGACTGGCGGAAAAGGTCTCAATGGCCCCTCGTAGATCGTCACTCCGGATGTCTTTCGGAGCATCTACCGACCGCAAACGGCACTCACACGTTCACAACTGCAAAAAATACTCAACTAATAGTTCCAATTGGTTTGTGCCGAGCCCCGAAACGGGGGTGCAGTTCTAAAGGGGTTATAACAATTTCGGGACCCATGTATACCGACCAAAAAAATATACCAGCGCGATCTCCTCAGGCGTCAAGGAAGAGCGTGCAGCTGAAGGAGTACCGCCGTGCTGCGCTCGTGTCTTACAGCTCCTTACAGTGCACTTCAACACATCCTCTACCCCAGCAGCCCTGGTTGCGTCGTCCGGCAGGTGCCGTAATCGTCCTTAGTTTTCGACATGTTTCCCCTCCGAAGTCCCCAACGCGAGCCGAAGCCAATCCTACAGCACCACCGAGCGACCCCAAAATCACGCCGGGCAACGCCTCCCTCCGCCACTCCAGCACACCTGCGACCGGCCAACAACGCAGACGAACCCCCCCCTCACCTGCAGAAGGATCTCCAAGTAGTGGAAGGCGTTGTCGTAGTCCTTGTCTCTCTCCATCAGCCCCACCCCTCGCATCACCACGCGCGCCGACAGTTCGCAGATGTCGCAGCAGCGCGGGGACGGGGGCGGCGGCGGATGTTCGCCGGTGGTTACGTCCTGACTGTCGCCCACCGCTCCCCCGCCGCCGCCGCCGCCGTTAACGTTGCCCCGACGACGCGACTGATTGTGGCAGCGGCAAAGGGGGCAACCTGAGGGCAGGAGGGCTGTGCTCGCTTCGTGAAGCGAGCCGTAGGCCAGCCTGCATGGGGCGGCGGTGAGGGGGGGTTGCGCGAGCGTTGGGGGGGGGGGTGGGGTACTCATTTTTTGCTTGCCTTGGTCATTTGACCATTGACCACGCATCCCCTTCGAGACGGAGCACCGTTCCTACTCCTAATATAGACAACTCCAACATTTCGGCGCTCGGGAGAAAAGGATGAGTGGGTCGGGAGGGCTTACACGGGGCTTTGGGGTTCTACAAATGGAGCTTGTTTTCCAAATGGGGGTGCGCGCGATACGCGTTGGCTGCTGTCAAGGTCAGGAAGACCGGACAACGAGCGATGGACGAGCGTGCTCTAATCAGAAGCGTTCAGCATGCCTCCTATATATTGGTCGACCACGTGATTCGAAAAAATGAAAAAAATGTTACTGAAACACTGAAACCGTAAAAAAAAGAAAAAAAAAAACAAGTATCGTACCAACAATAGATGTCTGGTCGATCCACAACAGTAGTGGAGTCCTTTCGTCTCATATAAATCAGGTTTGTCTCCGGAATAATAGCTATGATGCTCCTTCAGAACAGACAAATATTTGAAGAAAACAAGTTTGCTTGGTAGCTCCTCCCGTTTTTTAGTCCTTGGCTCTAGCTTTGCCATCGTTCGCTGTATCTCAGATCCGGGGTTACAAAGCACACCTCCCCCCCTCGGCTACGGCGCGCGCCTAGGAATGTATGTGCTTATCGCAGGGGTCAGCACTTTCTTCGCTCGTCGATTGACTGACGAATAATGTTTCCTTACGTATCACGCCAGAGCTAAGCTGCTGTAAAGTAACTATAGTCCACTAGCCTAACGCGTTAAAACTACTGTAAACTATTTTTTTCAACCCTTCAGACTACCGCCGCGCCTACGTTTTGTGACAATCTACTTGGAAACAGTTGGATTTTTTGCACTACGTACATAGTGAAAGGGTGAAATATAGTGTAAAGTATACCTGGTATATGACACCATGCATGTCATGTGTGCTTTCCGCTCGGTAGGGCCCACAAAAAAAGTCCCAAATAACAATTACCGGTAGAAAATAATAGCACTGACTCACCTCGGCGACAGACTTTGTACTACAAAAAACAACAGCAGCATTAGTATGTAATGCTGTAGACTAGTCTAGTTACTTATGTAGACTATGTAACGTAGTATAGCTTGATCGCTAGAGGCGTAAAGGCCTTCAAACGAAGGAGCAAAGAAAAAAACAACTTGAGGAAAAAAAGGGGGAAGTGAAAATGGGGAGATTGTAAAGATCAAAAACATCATTTTAACGGATTTGCATCATCTGTACAAGCTTCCACGGGGGTGACCTACTTGATCTGAATTATCTATGCACATATATGTCATGTTTCCGCAGAAAAAATCTGCAGTGCGGTCATGTAATCATGAATGTGCCCGGGTTTGTAAGCACATTGCACTCTGATCTGGTATGATTTGTGTGATCTGAATAATAGGATACGCACGGTCTATAACATGTGTCCCCAACCACTGATCTGTACGAACTAGCTAATGCAGTTCATGACCTGTCGGACGCGTGAAAGTCGTCGAAACACCAATATCAATGCACTTTCAAAGAAAAAAAAGTAAAAATTATATTTTTTGAATTATCACTTTACGGTTCCGGAGGGCATCGAACCCTCGACCTCGCGATTAACAGTCGCACGCTCTGCCACTGAGCTACGGAACCAATTTACATCTCTGATGACGATTTCAAGGCAATTTTTTCGATATCAGAATGCCGTTCAATTAGATTGTCGAGACCTCCCACGGATAAAACGGGGCAGTTTGCCACGGCCCGACGTTCCCACCCGTTACCCACCATTTCCCATTTTCTGCGATGATGAGATGCGATATGTTAAGTGTTTTCCCCCCGCATTTTAGATTTTTAAAAAAATGAAATATACAGCAGTACATTTTATATAATTTTTTTTTTCAAATATACAGCAGTACAGGATATGTATTGATAATACGAAACATAAAAAGCCCAGGCTGGATTTCTTATTTGGGAGAGGGCGCGTTCTACACTAACTTCAGTATAACGGCTCCCGGATTTATTATTTTCCTGTAAAGCTGAGCCTGCCTTTTTTATTACAGTACCCTGTTTCTTATTTCGTAAGTGTCCTGCATTGTATATATATGTCAGCTGTGACTTCGACTGATGAATAGTCGATACTCAGCTTTGCAAGCTGCGTCATCAGCACTGTGCGCGATACGTCGGCAGCGCGTGCTCTATATGTGTAAGTAAAGATGCACTCTTTTTTTGCTCGCATGCTGTTCTCCGGCGGCCGAGGGTTTTTTCTCGCACTATCGGCTGCGGGGCAACCAAGGGGTCGGTCGGTACATTATGACGCATGTCTGGATCCCGGCCGAGCTCCGTGGCGGTGCTCTGAGCATTCAAAG
>JAYJMJ010000290.1:3163835-3174554 GCA_036873875.1 Laminaria ephemera
TTTCTCCTTCTCCCTCCCTAGTCGTAACTCAGATCCGGGGTCACTTAGCAGGCTCTTCTCCCCCCCTCCCCACTACGATACGCGCGTTTTATCGCGAGAAGAATTCAGCACTTTCTTCCCTCGTCGAGTCGCGTCGAATTGTGCTTACCCACGCTATAAAGCGCTCTCGGCAGTTGGTGCCTCAGAAAAAGAAATCTCCATACCGAGATTCGAACCCGTGACTCCAATCTTAATAGTTTTCGAGGTTAACCACTTGACCACCGGGGCGTGGTCGTCAAGGTACGAAGTGTATCAAGTTTCGTGCATAGGTCGAGCCGAAAGTTCTTATCATCGCTCCCAATGTATTACGCGCTGTATACGCGAACTACATGGTAGATTGCGGTTTGTGGTGGAGGATGGATGGGTTGATAGATGGATGGATGGATGGATTGGACGGACGGACGCATGGATGAATTAGATGGGTTAATTGTATGAATACGGACTAACAGCGAACGACATCCTAGCAACAGAAACGAACCTCCTGTTCCTGCTGCTGTTGCTTCCACGCCTGGATTCTCCTCTTCGTCTCGTCGTCCGCCTGACGCTGGGCCTCCTTGGCCGCCGACGACGGCTGGGCCGCCGACGGCGCTAAGCTGGTGGGATTCAAGCGCGTTGATGTCGGCGAAGACGCGAACGATGCCTGTCACGTCATGTCCACGGCGAGACAAGGACAAGGCAGGACAAGACAACGCGGGATAGGGTAAGACAAGGCAAGGCAAGGCAAGGCAAGGCAAGGCAAGGCAAGGCAAGGCAAGGCAAGGCAAGGCAAGACAAGAGAGTGGAAGGGCAACACGGAGAAAAACAAGGGCGGGGGAGGGGCCGGTAGCGGAAGACCTGTGTTGACACTCCCAAGCGCTACAAAAATACCAACCGTGTAGTCCAAGTCCCCGAGCAAACCCACCCCTCCGCCACCTTACCTTTTTGAAACATTTTGTTCCTCTCCTCTCCGTTTCCGATAAATATGATTCCTCTCGTCCTTCCCCCTCTCCTCCCCCACCCAGCAAACCAGACAAATCGCGGCAGAGAAAGAAGGAACGATAAAGAAAGAAAACAAAAAGGACAGAAAAAAAAACAAAGAAAAAGAAAGAAAATAACCCCCCCCTCCCCAAACACGCACCTGAGGCGCCGCCGAAACCGCCGCCGCAGTCGGCGTTACAGAACCCTCTCCCATCCCGGCCGCACCCATGCCACCACCGTTTCCTCCGCCTACCGCTCGCTCGTTCTCACAGTGCCACAGGCTGGCGCAGAAGAGCATGATCATCCTGGACATGACCTGCACGATGTCCTCCGCCACGACGAATACGCAGGCGCCCAGCTTGCGAGCGACGCTGATGGCGTACTTGGCGTTGTTGGTCTTGTCCTCGTCGTTGCCGGGCTCCATAACCACGAGGTCCCAGTTCACGACCGATCGGTCGATACCGTGGCACACCTTCGAAAATATGTTTTTTTTTGTGTTGAGCGTTTTTAGATGGTGCGCCGCCCACCGCAGGAGGGAGGGAGGGAGGGAGGGAGGGATAGGCGGAGAGAGGAAGGGGAGAAGGGCGAGAGGCGTTTGGTTTGCTTTGGTTTGGTTGCCCTTCCCTTTAGCTGACTAAAGTTTTTGCCGAAGGTTCAGCTCTGCCAGTCGCCCTACGATGCTCTTACTGCTGTACAACTTCTAAAACAATACCGATCGATAGCTGCGAAAAAAAATGTAAAACAATCGACGGGCCGACAAAATAGAAAACGATGCCACACTCCTACGAAGGTCAGAATTAAAACAAGAACAACAGAGGGGTGGCATTTCTGTACACACTACGAGAAAATACATTTTTTCAAAGATTTTCACTTGGTCTTAGTACAAGCCCCCCCTGTATATCCCTCGGAAATATGGCTGTGGTTTCGGGGAAAAAAAATTAGACACCCTTGAAAAAAAAAAAGCGGCAAAAAAAAGGCATTTTTTTTTGTGCCGTCTCGGGGGCGGCGTTTCTATAAATATTTTTCGTTTCATTCCTCTCACCTGGAGCAGGAACACCCCCGTGGACAGCGATGGGTCCGCGAAGCTTCGGATCCTGGAGCCCTCGACCTTAGAGTTCGCCCACGCCACGATCTGGGGGTCCTCTATCCTCTTGCCCTTCGTTGACAGGCTCTGCACCATTTCGTACGGACACATGGAGTCGGGATCATACGTAACGGTAACAAGAGTCAGACATGATTTGGCTGCCGCCGCCGCGGTATAAGCCCCCTGAAAAATGCAGAGGATTGATGTTAGTGGTCTACACACTTCCCTCGCCCACTCCCACACCGAAACGAGTTTCGCTTCGACATTTCGTTTCGACATCAGTGTTAAGCAAGGAGGCGGGCGGGCAGGCATGTTTTTTCATCAGACGCTGTCGTTTCGACACTTCGTTTCGAGATTTCGTTTCGACATTTCGGTTGGACAGCAGTGTTATATAAGCTGGAGGCGGGCTGGCGGGCGGGCGGGCAGGCAGGCATGTCATCAGATGCTGCCGGTTCGACATTTCATTTGGACAGCAGTGCTATACAGGCGGGAGACGGGAGCGGGCAGGCGTATATATCATCAGACACTGTCTGCTTGGGCGTATATTTTGCATGTGCGTACGCACCATTGCTACTGCAACGAAACAAATACGAAGTATTACAGCAGCAAGCGAGGCGTGTGTTGAGAATTTTACCTCTACTTTCGCGGTCGTAGAATCAGCCAACGGCAGGGCCCGCCCAAAACCCTGATCCACAAGAGGTACAGTTTTTTTCTTGCACTTTCGCAGTCATCTATTTGTTCATTATCAATTTGTTATGCACAATCGTGGTTATTTATTTGTTAATGCTCAATTGCGATAGATACAAGTACGATATCGTTGGTGGTGTGCCCTGAGCGCTCCCCAGCTTTTCTTAGACGCATTTTTTTTTCGTTTTTCGTGCTAGCGGGGGATGAGGTTTACCTCTCGGTCCGAAACTCCCTCATCGTGCTAGCCGACCCCGACTGTACAGACTGTGCCGGGGGCGGCCTCGGCCGTGCTCTTACCGTGTCGCGGTGGGGCGTGCTGTAGTAATTTTTTTCTGGGCGGGGCAAACCGTTTTTTTTTGTTCCGATCCCCCCGTAGCTAGATGGTACCGCCTCATTATCACTACAATAATAGCATGATATTATCAGTCAGGCTGCGATATCTATGCGTTGCTGAGCCTCGAGAGTGTGGTTATGTCACCCATACCACTGCTGTCTGCCGCACGTACTGCTGCTGATGTGCTGCTAGTGCTGCTTGCTGTTGTTTGTCGGTACCTGATTGTATGCGTATACTCGTACATTCGTTGCGTTGCTGAGCCTCGGGAGTGTTCTCGGGAGTGTGGTTATGACCCATACTACTACTGCTGTCTGCCGCACGTACTACTGCTGCTGCTGTGCTACAGTAGTGCTGCTTGCTGCTTGCTGTTGTTTGTTGATACTGGGTGGTATGCATGCACTCGTGCAATCGGGATCGTTCTGATCGTAGTATGACACACGAACGAGCGCATGATATGATATTATACGAGTACTCGTAGTGGTGGTGGTGGTGTTGCTGCTGTGTACAAACGAGTACCACTTTCAAGTTGACCTGAGGGGAAGAAACGGCTAAGGAACTGACTGGATGACAGCGATAGCTGGCGATGGAATTTTAACCATTTGGACCGGCTTCCCTCCATCACGTTACTTCCGAGTGGTCAACTGCTGCGCTACTTTTTTATGGGTTGATTTGCACATTGTGCCTGACACATGATGGCGATCTTTGTTTGTTTTTCCAGTGTTTTATTTCTCTTCGCTCGAGGATGATTTGATTTTAGTGCAGGTCTTGGCAAGTACTCTGTCGCAGTTACTGTCATGATGCTATTAATCCTCGGCCATTACCGGCATGCGCGGAGCCGCAGGCGTGCGTCAGCCCGCCGCGGCGAAGCCCGCTTGTATACATATACGAAGCATAAAGCAGGGGCAAAAGCAATAGTAGCTCATACCTGTGCATATCATTGGAAAGCCTGTGTTCTCCCTTTTCGACTTGCGACGCCCCCGGGATATCAAGTCAACCCCATCCCGAAGGGAACCTTGTATTTTATTAAATTATTTCAAATACGTCCGCTGTAAGTTCGACTAATTAAGTGGTCGATACAAATCTTTGCAAGCTGCGTGATACTTTGCCCGCGCGTTTGTACGAATGTATTCCTGTTCGAGGATATAGGTCAATGACCCCCCTGGATGCTGCCAGGGTCAACAGGACAATTTCTCTATATTCCTCGTGAGTTTTATGCTGTAAGGCAGCGCCAACGATATGCGCTGGCGTGCTGTTCCCCTTTGTACTAATAAATTAAATATTTAGGTTGGACGGTCGTACGAGGAGGTTGTTACCAATTTCAGCAACTGTACGTATGAACGACATGTGCTGCAAATATTGAAAGTTGTAAGAGAGAGGGAAACAAAAGTACCGATTGATCTGGCGTTGCATAACAGTTACTGCAGAAGAGTACTGTATACTGTAAATACCCGATCAACCGGCGACGCGAGCGGACGGATCGACGGCAGTTGGCCGAGCGACGGCGCAAGCGAAAGGCAGTACCACTACTACTGCTCAAACTACTACTTGCTGCCGTATGACATACATGAATAATACGTACAGCAGTTGTAAACGACACGTACAGCAGCAGTAGTTACAGTAGTACGCTAGTAACGCATACGACACAAAGTGCAACTACTGATGTTATGAATGGTACTTTACAGACGTATCGTATGACACAGCAGCAGTACAGCACTACTAGTACCAGCAGCAGTAGCAATAGTAGAAGTATACTACTACAGAGTAAACAGAGTATCCCACTGCTGAACGTACAGCAGCGGCAGCAATACGATACTTAACTGCTGCTGCTGTTAGTACTTTACGTACGTATCGTGTGATGCAGCAGCATTATAGAAGTACTAGCGGTAGTAGTATATCGTATACTACCACCAGGTCGCGTGAGTATAATAGCACCAGTTCCCAAAGGGGTGAGATATGCGTGTGGGGTGTGGTAATGCGCGGCTGCCGGCTGGAGTCTGTGTGTACTGGGCTGTGGGGTTGTGCTGTGGGGCTGTGCCGCTTCCTGTTGGTGGTGGTTGGTGTAAGGAACATAGCGATTTAGATCACTATCACAATGATACCCGTAGCTCTTGTACGTATGACGATACCGTACCTTGCCGCTGCTCTTCGTAACAGTACGGGGTTGGGTGCCTTCGGGCATCATCTTGGACACTCTTAGCCCCACCCTCACAATACAGCAACGCCCCCGCCCTCGCGCCTCCTCAAAACCAGCGGCCGAGTCTCTCACCCGGCATCTCCTGAGCTCGCTGCAAAGTCCATGACGTCCGCCAGGGTGACCAGCCGGTAATACTCCGCGAAGGCCTCCACAGAGCTCAAAATCTGGGGCGCAGCGGGGTGTCGACATCGCGCCACCTCTACCACCCCCTCGCCGTACTCTCTTTCACCGCCCCCGCCACCACCGCCGCTACCGCCGCCACCGCCGCCGCCATG
Source organism: Laminaria ephemera (assembly GCA_036873875.1). NCBI lineage: Eukaryota > Phaeophyceae > Laminariales > Laminariaceae > Laminaria > Laminaria ephemera. The sequence goes on from JAYJMJ010000290.1 coordinate 3,169,406, forward strand.
CCTACCGGCACCTCCGAACAAGACGCGAGCAAGGTCCTCCCGAAGGACCGCCGGCACGTCGTGCGGCCCGTGCCGCGCCGCGGCGAAAAAAGCTACGTGCACGCGGTGGATCGCTTCCCGCGCTTCGTCCGTCAAGCGGACAATGCAAACCTCATCTCGGCCATCGCCGCCACCACCGCCACCGCCACTGTTACCGCGCCCTGTCCGATCCGCCAACGCTCCCCCCGAGGCAACTAGATCCGTCATCTGCCGCACTGCTCGAGCCAACCTAGCTGCCTTCTTGGCCAAGTTCGTGGGACGGACCAGCCACTGTTCGAAGGCCTGGCATGTTTCGTCCTTGTTAACGATGGCGCGCTCGCCACCGCCGCCGCTACCGTCACCTCCACAGCTACCGCTCCGGCCGCCGGCCTCTCGCCGACGTCGCGCCGGGCCCGAAGCGCCATTGGTACCGCCACCGCCGGCGCTGGTGCGAGACTCGCGCACGATAGTCGGCGGGATGCCGAGAGCTTTCGTCAGAGAGCGAGTTTCGACCGCCGTCAACACCTCCCGCGGTGCCAAGGCAGCCAGGGGGTCCGAAATCTCTCCACCACCGTCGCCGCCGCCGCCACCGTTCGCAACCCCCCACCCCCCGCCCCCGTCGCCACCGCCTCGTCCAAAACACACGCTGCCGCCACCGCCACCACCGCCACCGCCGCCAAAATTTGCAGTTCCATGTGCCGAGGACAGCAGAGGGATAGCCAGTCCGGCGTCCAGCAACGCCACGGCCGCGCCAAAGTCGGCGCTCGAGCGCCGTAGACGCTCTGAGTAGTCGGCTTCATCGACAGCCGCGGCGAGGGCGGGGTCGTCCGGGTGACGACGACTCCCCGGGCCCTGCCCCCGCCGGCGCGGGGTGGGCCACCGCGACACCCGCTGCCAGGTCGACCCCGCGTGGTAGAAGCGGAGGGCGAGGGCAACGGGGCGGCAGTTTTCTGCCGGGTTATCCTCCGTTCCCTCCCCCGTCTCGACAGCTTGCGGGGCAAGGGATCTTAGGGCCATAAAGGCGATGGCCGGGCCACCGTCCTGGCGCTCCAGTGCCACCTCGAGAAGAGATTTGGCGCTAGCGGTCCCTTCCGTCGAGGCTGCCACAGCGGCGGTGGTCGAAAACGCCCCCGATGGTGGAAACCCTGGGCGGGCAGCAAGTGTTGGGGTGCGGGCGGAAGCGCGGCAGGAGGAGAGCCAAGATATCATCACCTCAAAATTCCGGAACTGCTGTAACTGTCGGCGTGCTTTTCCGGCGGCAACGGCTTCGGCTGCTTCGGCAGCTTCGGCGGCAGCGGTGGCGGCGGCGGCGCGACGGCTTGCTTCACTTTCGACGCCCCCGGGGTGGTAGAGACCTTCACGCCTAGCGGATGCGCAGTCATCCTCGTCGGGGCTCCATCGTTGGCCTAGATCTAGTTCTTGCTCTTGAACATCCGGCCCGGTGCTGCTCTCACCGGCAGTTCTTCTTGCGGGGGGGTCAAGGGCTGCGGTCGGCGCCATAAGCGCCCGTGCCCCCCCAAAGACTTGGCTGTGCGAAGCCCACCCCCAGCTCACGCCGGTGCTGCCCATGCCTGTGGCGAAAACAACAAAAAACGGCGGGCAGCGGGCGTGGCGGAGCCTTCTTGAATAAAAAACATGGACTGCGCTTTGAATCGGAGCGAGCGTTGGAACGTTTCTGTCGGCGCATTTCTTCGCCGCACGAACACGTTTGCATCGATCGACCGCTACTATCAATGGTAGGGAAACTTAGATCCGGTTGCCCCGAGACGGTGCGTCGATACCTCCTAGCGATACCCTGCAACACTAGGCCGGGTGGGCCACGGCCTTTTTTGTGAGCAAACAAGAAGGGTGGTGTCGTGTCGTACCGCATGCATCGGCACGTTCCACCTAACTGGGCTGTGATCCTGAAGACACAAAAGTCCAACCAAACTCACCAACGCCAGTTGATAAAAAACCCAGGTCATAATTCTTCATTGCTATATGCTGTTTTCTCTTTCTTGCAATTTGTTTGGTGTGCTTTCGTTCTGCTTTCTCGTATCGAGCCCATTTGTCATAGCATTTGCGCATCTCCCATTTATTCGCGATGCATACCAGGTACCATGGTATGTGTTTTCTGTTTCGTAGTTGTGGCCGCGGAAGTTGTATCATATACCTCGAGGAAGAACCAGCACGCACCCTGAGCGTCTTGGTGTGCTGGATGTCGAATATTAGAAAAAACGGCTTACTGTAATGCAGCAACAACAACTGACGGTTTAATGTAATGCGAAGACAACAACACCAACCCAACAAAACAACATCAACAACCACCACCACAACAACACCAGCATCGACAACAACACCAACACCAACACCATCACTAACAACACCAACACCAACACCAACACCAACATCAACACCAACACCAACACCGACACCGACACCAACACCAACACCGACACCAACACCAACACCAACACCAACACCAACATTAACAACAACAACCACGACAACGACGCCACCAATACCAACAGCAACACATAAAACTCCTCCTACAGTCACACAACACGTCGTCGTGCTCTTTACGCCATGCCATGCCATGCCAACTTAAACCAACCCACGAGCGCTGACCTGGCGTCCTTGAGTCTTGAAACAGGGGAGCGTAATTCAGAGAGTAGGACCGTCTCGCCCATGCAGTGGGGTCGACCGGTCCGCCGCCGCCACCGCCGCCACCTTCCTGAAGGCAGCGAAGCATCTCCCAGCGCCGCGCCTTGCGAGGGTCAATCATTTTACCCCAAGTCGGTGCCGGTGGCGAAGCGGCGGCCTGGGACTGTTCGACTGGACAATAGTCCGTCATTGCGGGCTTCGGCGCTGCTAGGGGCGGTACCGATCACGGTTGAAACAGGTAAGGTATGGTAGGGAAACACAAATGACGACAGCAAAATTACGACAGCTCGGTCGAGAAAGCAAACATAACATAAATCGGAAGCAGGACGGTTCAGAAAGCTAAGATAAACGAGATCAAACCAGCAAGATCGACAACTATTAGGGGAAAAGTTTAACAAAAACACAACAGGGAGATCAAGTAGGGTGACGACAACTCGGCCGAGAAAAGTAACAAATACAGTCAAAAACGAAACAACACAGGCCAGAAAGCAAAAATAAAAGGGACCGCAACAACAGCAGCAATAGTTGTGTAGTCTACGCGATCAGCTCCTCCCCCGATCAAATCGCCGGTTGTGTGGCAACTGGCAGGTTCTAGCAGTTAGAAAGAGAGCGCGTCTACCAAGACTGCTAACGCGTGGCTGGTGATCGTTTTCTGAGCGGTACCGCCTGTAGAGCATCTACACGTTGGCTCTGGAGTAGTTTGGACGGCGGGGAATATCTCGGAAGGCGGAGCATTCGGTCCGTTCGCAAAACCGACAGCAGCGGTCGGTCACCCGTCACTGAGCACTCTTGCAGCAACCGTGCGGTAGACGCTGCTACCAATATACACGCGGCCCGCCCACCTCCCTGTGATATCGAGAAAAAACAGAGTGCGTACAACTCGCTAAAAGAACAAAACAATGTATCGCAAGTCCACAATCAATCACATGCCTTCCTAACGAATATCGCAACAACGCCATCCCGCCTCGCCATGTCGCTCTCACACGCGTCGCTAACGAGCGAGCGAGAGAAGGAGCGCACCTGTCTTAACTAACTCATCGGCCTCGCCCAACCTTTTCCGACCCCCGCTCCCACCACTACCCCTGCTGCCGGCGGCTCTTCTTGCGGAGTCCTTCGGCGCTTGCGGGCTGCTAGGAGCCCCGGCACCGAAATAGTCGAAGATCTTGAGTTTCTTGGCCGACGGCGAAGGGCTCGTGAAACTGCCACCGCCACCAACTCCACCACCACCACCACCACTACCACCAGCGGCGGCGGCAGCGGTACTCGGCGTGCTTCCGCTAGCTGGGGAGCTTTTCCGCCCTTTACCGCGGCGCTTGCGGGGAGTTTCCGCACCCGACGACATTCTATCGTAACAATTGCACGCGGGCGGGCGGGCGGGCGGGCGGGCGGGAACAGGAAAACAAACGGCGGAGGGGGGATCGGACAAGGCGTTTTTTTGCGGTTAGTACAGTCGTCGGACGGCTGGAAGCAGCGAGAGGTGGTTGATCGGTTCTCGAGTTCTTGAAAGGCGCACGGGCGGTCAGAGCTTGACGAGGGATCATGAGCAGCAACAGCTGTTGCTGCCGGCGTGTGCTGTTTGCAACAACACGTGTCCTCGCGAAATGTGTACGGTATAGAGAGATGGGCATCAGATTCGGATGACGTATCATAGGTACTGCCTAATATTTTGTTGAAGCTTTTGAGGTTTCGAAGTGAGATTGCTTGTTTGCGGTGCTCAACCGTACGGCAGAATTTACCTTACGAGTACTAGGATAAGGTTGGGTACTGGTACTCGTAGCTCTGGCCAGAACCAGCAATCCTGGCTGCCCCAGCAGCCAGGAGACTGGATCCCAACGGGAACCCCGACCAACACCCCCCCCCCCCCGGCTGATAAGAGGGGGCTGCCGGAGGTGCCCCCGGAGGGCCCAGCTGGAGGCGCCCAGCCGGAGACTAGTTTTTACGCGATTTGGCTCCACTAGAGCTAAAAGGTACGTTGATTTGGGACATGTTTCAAAGGCTCAGGGGTGGTATCGTAGGTTGACTCAATAAAACATCGAAAACGCCGACAAAATGCTGGTGATTGGTGATACCTGTGTTGTACGCAACAGGCCTTATCCCTGCAGCCTAGATTCTACATTTCCGTTGTATTTTGAGGAATTTTAGTAGAACGTAGGTAACTCGTCAATGTACTGGCATCCTGGCAGCTCGCTCAGCCAAAAGTGGCTTGAATTAAACAGTACCAGGTAGCTGGGTGCATAACCTCTTGTAAGTATCCACCAGCCAAACCTCTTAACTTGTGCACAAAGACTGCATGCACGGCGCTAGTACTGGGCTCGAATAAATGCGGTAGTTGATTGAATACCTCTTGTGAGTATCCACGTACTAAACATCTTCACAATCCCGAAAAAACTCGTTAAATTAGTAAAAATCAAAAACTAATACAATCTCCTAACCCCCCCCCCCCCCCTCCCACCCCAACCCCAACCCCCTCCCACCCCAAACTCCCCCC
>JAYJMJ010000290.1:3267902-3286052 GCA_036873875.1 Laminaria ephemera
CTGGTACCTGGTACATACCAGGTACCTGGTCAGAGTCACGAGAACGCCGCAACAACAGCAGTCAGACGGCATTCACATGGAGGCCCGCCCCACAAGGGAATTTACTGGTACGTTGCTACTGTAGGCCTGGGTGGATGTCGCTTGAGACACGGGGTGACCCTGCCCTCGGGGCGCAGGGTTGACCCCAAGCGATGGTGTTGTTGTTGCACAGAGTCTCTGGTCTCTGGTTTTGCGTGGTGAGTGATCTCGTGATGAAACCAAGGAAATAACACATCATCATGAGGAATCCCCCAGAAGATGTGCGGATTTTCTCACAAATTCGCTGACCAGCTTGTCGGTTTCCTTTTTCGTAACAAACTTACGGCTCGCCCAGCGTAGAGGCGCCGGACACCGCGACGTTCCGCGTCCGACATTGGCTCCGTGGTGGCTCCCGTCGCCAGGCTGAGCGCTCGCGTGGTGCGGGGGGGTGTCGCCGTGGTGGACGTTGTCGTGGTGGGGTGGGGCGGTGTCGCTGTCGACGGCGTGTCGGTCGTGGGGCGGGGGGTTGGTCGTGCGTAAGCGTTGGTGGAATGGGGCTCGGTCGGGTTCCACACGTAGCCGCGGCTGGCGTTGGTGTGAAAGTGCCGTAGCGCGAGTAGGAAGGTGTGGGCGGCCTCAATGAACTCGGAGGAGGCACCCTCGATGACGGCGCGGGCCAGGACGAAGGTGATCGACGGGTCACAGTCGGGTGTAAACATCCGCCTCAGGCGGTGTGCCGCTAACGAGACATCCGACGCTGCTGCGTCGCGTGTGCTCTGCATCCAGTGGAGCTTGGCGTCGAGAAATTCCCAGTCATTGGGCTCGAACTCGAACGCTTTCGGTTGTCTGTGCACGGTAGGTATGGGGGCGGCCAAGGGTTGGATCGGCAGCGGTACCTGGGAGATTGTGGTCCCAGACTGGTCCGGCGTCGGCTGGAAGGTGGTGGTCCTAGACATCGTGGTGGACGAATAGGTTGGTCCATGGGGCGGAGCGGACGGCTGCGATTGGGCCGTGGTGGCCGCGGTCGCAGCTGTAGCCGCATAGGTGGGGTCGAAGGGGTTCGAGGAAGGGGTGGGGGAGGGGGGTAGCACGAGTAGGAGGTCAGCGCTTTCCTTCGCTAGAAAGAGGAGCTGCTCGTGGTGGGCTTTGAGGTGGAGAGGGCGGGTGGATCCAGGCTTGGATTGCGGTAGGGCGGCTACAATACCAACAAACCGATCCAAAGGAGAGAAAGGATTGGAGGCAAGAACGTACGATAGGGGCTGGGGGGGAAGGGGGGGGGGGGCGTGCCACGATTTTAGTCCCCGTCGATGAGGTAGTATTTATTTGTTTTTATAGTCGAGGACGTCTAACTCATTGTCAGGCGCCTTACTTTTGATAGACGGTAGTCGCGCCCACATCACTCAAGTGATATCTATTGAACTGAATTGGGCAGAACTCCGTCTGAAATGCCCAATGCTCGTATTGAGATGAGGGCGTGACGATTATTGGGCATGGGCACCGATCGCCCGGGTACAGTTTGTAAGAGTACCTAAAGAAAAACGTAGGTTGGGGCCGGGGAAATTGCGGCATGCCGGCACTATTTGGTTGCCGCACAAAAATATCGGGCGATACCCCAATCGAGAAGGTGGGCAGCTTGTCGTTTCGTGACAAAAATGGGTATCATGCCGGTACATTGCGGGGGGGGTCGCGTAGTCCGGTACGTTGTGAGGTACGTAGGGTATCGTAAAGGTGGCACAAATGAACAAAAAGGAATAGTCCCCGGTACGTGAAAATAAGGAAAAGCGTATCATTCGGCTTCTGTGAGGAAGAAGATCGAATACACTAGTCCGCCGCGATTACATTTTGATTTGACCAGCATTGAGTTATTTGTTTGGAATAGTTGCTGCGCGGGCGGCGGTAAGCATGTTCCGTATTTGAGCAGCACGCCGCTGCTGTTTTTGTGATAGGCTGGACAAACAAGGGGAGAACAGTTGTCATGTTAAACGTTTGTGTAGACTTTGTCCGATTTTTAGGGGTGACCAAAAGAAAAACGTGGTGGAGGCAACGATGTTACAGTTTTGTGCACCATGTACCCTGCGTTATTGTAAAGCTGGGGGGTGAAATGCACTGGAGAGTAACAGCTTGTTGGATTTGTACAACGTCGTAACTAGAAATGTAACGTATACTACTACGAACACATGCTCGTAGTACAAATCATAAGCAATAGAGCAGTACTGTCATACTGCATGTTGTCGGTTTGTTGACTCTGTAGTCGATGGGTGACAGTTTCATATATCAAGATGGAATGTCTACGTAGATCTAGAAGGGATATACGTACGCGACGTAAGTTCAAGATATTAAAACTAGGAAGAACCTACTCTACGATAAAAGTATAGGTACTCATATACGTAAGTTGAACTAATATCGTACGTGGTACACGTAACGTGGTAAAGACCAGTTGAAGTACACATACGTATCTGCCTACGTGGCACTGATCGGTAGAGATAACACGTACTTGTTGAGGTGGATCTGAAGGATCTTCCAAGATACATTGATACAAGTTGAAGTAACGTTCCATGATTGTTGTAAGCTTTGATGATGAGAAGCCCCCACATAAATCACCCCACTTCATTTGATTGCCAACAATCACCGGTCTCATCAGACCAGCAATTAAAACATTTCCAGGGACACCACCTTCTTTCTTTTCCTCGGAGTTCTTTGATCTCCATTGTGCGATCAATTATTTATCAGCGCGTCGCGCCGGATCTATACACAAGTGTATGGCATCTGATTCATTAGTTCAGTTTGATATTTTACTCTCGTTTACATCGCGTGACTTGCTCGTGAGATTGCATCACGAAGTTGCTCTGCTCAGTCGGTATTGTTTTTTTGTCGACGATACACAACTAGTAACTGTCGAAAACACACACCGCATAACGACAAGTACACGGTAAGATCAAGATCAACACCTACCCTACACAACAAGGGAACTACATCTCGACCAGCGCCGGGTTCTACCTCACACATTGCCAGTGAATTCTAACACCGAATTCCAACAGCACCATGATTTCGTTACCGTCGACGCACGCTAAGGCGAGCGGCATTCTGCGCTCTTCGGTGGTGTAGCTGTTGATCGTGCCAGGTGCCACTGCGTGCAGCATGTCGACCACGTCGGTAAGGTCCTGTCGGGCCTCCAGGTGCAACGTGCTGTACCCGTGTTCTTCTCGCGAGGCCGGGTAGGCATCCGCCTCGAGCAGCAACCGCACCAGTTTGACATGGATACGCCCGTATATGCAAGCCACCATGAATGGGGTGTGGCCCCTCTTGTCGGCGACATTGGGATCGGCGCGGGCCCGCTTCAGCAGCAAGCTAGCGACTTCGACGCTGCCAAACTTCATCGCGAGGTGCAGGGCCCACTCTCCAGGCATGACGTCAATATCCGCATTTTTATGCGAATACTCCATAGCGGCAGCAATGTCGGGGTCTGCCTTGTTCTCAAATAGGAGGCTGACCATGTCGTCAACGTTATCCCCAACAGTGGCGAGCATGAGAGGCGGACAGCGTCGCTCTGGGTATCCATCCACGTCCGCTCCAGATGCGAGGGCAGCCTTCACTGTCCATATAGGCTTCTCTTCGCCACCCCCTCAACCAAGGCGTCGGTAGCCTTAGCAGAATACTTCGTACGCACATCATACCAGGAATCTACTGTATCATCAGCAGTAGCGAGGCGCAGCAATTGGCGGCCCAAATATGGCATCGAGTTCCTAACGTGATCTACAGCAGTCTACAGACCGCTGAACGGGAAGTTTGCCATGCTGAGGCTGCGAAGCCGAGCGCTGTGACAGCCACAGCACACTACGCGGAGCCACAATATGGCTGTAGATGCACTTGGATAGATCTCTATAGAAATACCGCTGCCCTGAGCATGATGTATGTATACCATTCACTTCGGACTCTGTACCTACCGTATCTTGTTGCATCTTTGTATCTTTGTACGATCGTATCTCCGATGTCGGTTTTACACAGCAATGAACTGCTGTAAAACCGCCATGAAGATGCGATAATACTAAAAAAAGGGTAGAAAAAGGCGTAACTACCAGGTACCTGGTAATACAAAAATTATACAAAAGATACGGCACGTAGGGAGTTCGAAGTTGAGGGTGCGGCATGTTCGCGGCAGGGGAAAATCCAAGTGCATTTGTGATATATAGTTCCGCACGTGCGTGCATGCTGGATGAAGTGTGCTGTGTGCTGTCACAGCGCTCTGCTTCGCAGCCTCAGCCTGCCAAACCTCCCGTTTGCCAGCCTGTAGACAGTAGTAGGCCACCTGGGAGAACTCCATGCGATAGTTGTGCTGCCAATTGGTGCGCCTCCCTATGGATGCCTGCCATGATATGTGTTTTGCTAATAAGGCTACCGAAGCTTTGATTGATGGCGTGGTGAAGGGAAGCATACGGAGAGCGAAGTCTGCGCTCGCAGCTGGAGCGGACGTGGATGGATCTCCATGGCGACGCTGTACGCCTCTCATGCTCGCCACCGTTGGAAATGACGTTAGCATCGTCAGTCTCTTAATTGAGAACAGGGCCGATCCCGACATTCCTGCTGATATGGAGATTCCGTCCAAACATCGGAATATTGGTGTCATCCCTGGAGAACGGGCCTTGCACCTCGCGGTGAAGATTGGCAGCGTCGAAGTCGCTAGCTTGCTGCTAAAGCGGGCCTGCGCCAACCCCAATGCCGCTGACAAGAATGGCCGCACCCCACTCATGGCGGCTTGCGTATGCGGGCGCAACTACGTCGAACTGGTGCGGTTGCTGCTCGAGGCGGGTGGCGACCCGGCCTCAAGAGGAGAGCACGGGTACACCACTTTGCACCTGGCGGCCCGACAGGATCTTACCGACGTGATCGACATGCTGCACGCCGCAGCACCCGCCATGCTCAATAGCTACACCACCGAAGATAGGAGAACGCCGCTCACCTTAGCGTGCATGAACGGTAACGACAGCACGGTATCCCGACTGCTCTCGCTGGGGGCGATGGAGCAGATGCCCCTGGACCAAAACAACATGTGCCCGCTCGCGGAGGCCGCGATCAGCGGCCACGTAGGCGTGGTTCGGATCTTGATCAAGGAGGGGTTGGATGTGGTTGGGGGCTTTGAGGCGTTACCCAGGGCCCTGTACGGCGCCCTTCTGGGCCGCCAGGCAAAAATCCTCCAGCTGCTGCTCGTGGCGGGCGGAGAGGAGGCGCCGATGATTGACTGGGAAAATTTTGTTATCAACAGGACGAAGAGTCTGATTCACCGCGGAGCTGCCTATTGCTGTCCCGCCGCTGTGAGTGTTCTCCTGCGGGCAGGGGCGGACGAGACGAAACTTGACTCGGAGGGGCGCCTTCCTCAAGACGTCATCGGAATCGAGTGCGGTCTGGAGGAGATTCCGATGGATAGGGGGAAGGAAGTCGCCATTCGCAAGATACTGAAGCAAGGCCCAGCGTACCGAGCACGATCGTGGGCGTGGCCTGCTGATGGACTGGGTGCCAATTGTTGCGGTGATGATGGTGTTGATGCTGGCCTCTCGTCTCCACCGGCATCGCCGAAAGCCCCAGTGGGTGTGCGAATCTTCCGGCCGGAGAGTGAAGGAAAGTTCTTCGTGGGTCTTGTTGGCAGGTGAGCGGTCTTTTTCGTGCCAATGTTCTTGTTTTTCGTATAATACCAGCGCTTGATGTGACATGGAGAAAAAACGTGACATGTGGTATACCATACCTGGTACCTGGTACTAAGTATAGCCTACTGTTGTTGCAGTGTAACAAACTGCTGTTCGCTAAGGAGATACCCGTAGTGGTAGTTTTCATAATAATCACCTTTACTTCCCAGCTAAACTCCTACGAGTCATAGCATGTTTTACCCTCAGCGGTCTTCTGGACAATCCGTGTTCGAAGGTGTCTTCCCTTCTCCCCCCCCGTGCTTGCCTTCACTTCTATCGTGCATAGGGCTCAGCATTCCCACTGTTCGTCTACTACTATTCAATGCTAACAACTCGCGTTCTCGGGCTTTGGCGACACGAGAAAAATGCACAGATATCACCTTTTGGCTTTTGAACCAGCCGAATATCGAACCCCAGCCCTTATGCTCTCGATCCGTGCTGGTTAACGTAGCTCAATGGGTAGTCCCTTCTAACGAACGTGTTGATATCACATGATTATCATGGTATGTCATACTGGAGAATCGTACCTTACCATGTGATACGTGATATGATGTGTAGGGTGGATAGCCCAACACCGAAGTTTGGAAGCGACAAGGAAGCACATTATCTGGCTTTTCTACGGCACTGCTATGGCACTGCCACTGCTGTTCATGAACGCTCATGAACGCTCATGACACTGCCAAGGCACTGCTATGTTGCTGCCATGGAAGTATGAACTTCCATGGGACACCATGGGACACCATGGGACTGCCAGGGTACTGCCATGAAAGTTCCATAAGTTGCCGTAAAGGTTGTCATGGGACTACCATGGGACTGCCATGAGACTGCCACTGGACTGTCAAAAGCATTCCATTCGACTTGAGACTGCTGCCATGAGGTTAGGTTTCGTAACGCTTCACGAAGTTCCACGGGGTCTCATAATGTTTCATAGAGAGACACGAAAGTGCCATGAGCTTTAATGAAATGCCATGAGGTTTCATGGAGGGCCATCAAAACACCGTAAGGATTCATGCCGTGCCATGACGTTTCTTAAAGTGCCATGAGGGTTCATGCCATGAGAGGTTTCACGAATTGCCACACGATTTCATGGATGGCCATGAGGTGCCATGAAGTGCCACGAAATCGCCGCGAGGTTTCGTGAAGTGGTACGAGGAATCGATGAAGTCCTAATAGGTTCATGAGGTGCTGGGCTTCAAAAAGTGCTGTGATGCTCCATGAGGTTTCCTTATGGGGTGCCATGAAGTGCAATGAGGCTTCACAGGGTTCCGTGAAGTTTCATGAGGTGTCTATGGCATAGCAGTGTCCATGTCAGCTCCCTAAACACCGCCATGGGAGCTACCTGAAACTGCCCTGAGCAGAGCATTTTGATGACATCACACATATTCCATGAATGTCCCATGAAATCCCACGAGAGCGCACGAAGGCACACGAATTCCCATGAGATGCCATGAAAGCCCACCATTAAAAGCGCCATGGCAGTGCCAAGAAACCCCATGAAAGTGCCTTGGCGGTCCCATGCAAGTGCCATGAGGTTTCATGAAATGCCATGAAGTGCCAGGCCGAGAAGCGTCGGACATATCATCACGCTATGATAGGGGTGCTGCACCTCTTTTTGGCCAAAACTTTTCTGGCTGACGGGGCTCCTCAGCTGACGCGTGCCACGCTAGAGGTACGTAGCACTTTTCGGCATTTTTGTTTCTGAATGACGGGGCTCCTTAACCCAAAATCGTCGGAGTGTCACTTTTTGTTTTGTATCATGATTTTTTTTGTGTATACCTAGGCCATGGGTTTGTTCATCAGGTTGCACCTTCAGTTTACTCAAAATCAGTTTGGGGTGAGTTTTAGAGTTCCTCAAGTGAGAAGCCCGAGAAACTAAATAATGGTACTGTATACACCTCCTCTATCGTAGCATGTGTCAGCTAACAAACTATATACCCAATGTCGTTGCAATGTGATCCGTGTGTATTCGTTACCTAGGTCGTCAAAATCAGTGCTTGGCTGCGGTAGAGAGCTTCTCAAGCGAGGAGCGTTCGAGAACATTACTGTAGATGGCACCCCTATTGTAGCATGCGCCATCGTCTCACGTCTCATGAGGGTCGTAATACGGGTAGAGGCCGTCGATGGTGACGGTCTTGCACTTGGGTCCCGCAAGAGGGTAGACCCATGCTACTAATAGTACGGTAGGGGTGCGCCTAAATATTATGAGGCTCCTCACTTGAGGCGCTCCACACCTCACCCAAAACCTACCTCTGAGAAAACATGAAAGTGCAACACACGGCCTAGGTATACTCAGCGAATATGATTGCAAAACACCGATGGCATTCCAACGATGTTCGGTAGTTCATTCATTGAGGAGTCCCGTCAGTCGGAAATATTTTTGTTAAAACTCGCTATCCCTATCGCAGCACACGTCGGCGCCCTTCGCTTGGTGCCGCCTGCGTACATCCATCCCTGGCTTCGTGGCGCTTGTCTTGGGGTTGGCCAAGTCGTCGAAGAAGAGTGCGTGCTTTCTGGAGCAAAGTACGAAACGCATTGCTCACACGTATGCACCCGAAACCTGGATGGTGGCGACTCGACAGCGGAGCCGCTGGTTCCGGGCACATCTTGTGGAGGAAGCAATCCCACGTAGGGGTGTTTTTGTACCTGGCACGCAACGCAGTACGCAGTCAAAAGGAAGAAATATAAAAAATCCTACACGTACGTATAGACGTAGAATAGACTCCTCGTATACCCCTTGGCAAAATGAGTTATTTGGTACTGATCATAAACCCAATTAATTATTTTCCGACGTTAGGGATGCGAAATGGACATGGATACGTGTACCATCCTAGGGTATTACATATCAGGTATCATAAACATGACCAGTTTACTACAGTAGTACTGTAGTTTTTAAAGATACCGATCAAGCCAGCTACTTTTTATTTCGAGTGCGCTGAATCGGCTACGATGCTCACGAGTTGTTTCAGATGTTGTTCAGCGCTGGTGCTATAGCTACTGTTTCATGCGGTGGCAATTTCCGTGGAGAGGAATCGATAATCAGTATATACTCGTCGTGTGGCAGCTCTTTGCGGCTTCGAGTTGGCCGGCATGCTCCTTGTCGACTCCACACCGAGACCGACCCCTTTGCCTCTCCCGTGCCCGCCATTTCCGTACTAGGTACTGCCAGAAGGATTAGCTACGATTGGCAAAGTGGTGGCGGGAAAGAGAGTCCTACCTCTAGCTAGAGAGGCTGCTGCTGCTATCTGTTGATGCTGCTGTTTGGGCTCCGCATCGAGAGGTGGAACTAGCTCTTACGCCAAGAGGAAACAACATAGTCGTGTCGATTTTATTGAACTGCCGCCATGATCTTTTTCTGAGGAATGATTTGGTGGATGAATGTGAACGGCCGCAGCGGCTGTCGCTTGCGGCAGATAGGGCTGCGGCAAACACGAAGTCGCACCGAGATAGTACGCGGTATGGATGCCGGCATCGAGTCTAGAAATAAAAAAATCGGCCAAAGGAGTCTTGGGGGGTGTCATGTCTAGATGTTATACTCTCGATGTCCACGCAAACGCTACGTTGGCGATCGCTGGCACTGCTGCTGCTGAGCGTTATCGTCGGAGGCGTGTTACGATAGGGATATCCTAGCACATTTTGACCAAAGCATTTCTGGATGACGGGGCTCCTCAGCTGAGGACCTATACCCAATGTCGCTGGAATCCGATATGTGTTTTGCGAAATGCTTCGCTAGATACCTGGGCCATGGGATTGTTCATGGCGTTAGTTGTGCAATTTTTCTCAAAAAATCTGTTTTTTGGGCTGAGGTTTAGAGCTCCTCAAATGACCAGCGTCTGAAAATTTAGGTACATCCCTACCGTACTATTAGTAGCATGCATCGTCAAGGTTCGAGTGGAGTCGTGGTGCGCCTCTACCAAAGGATGATGGCGCGAAGCAGCACGCAAGGACGACAGATGTTGCATATGGGTCGAGCACGGAGCGGAGGCCTTTGGGCAGAGATGGCATGATGCGGAGAGGAGTAAAGCGGTAGTGCGATATGCGAAGGGTGCAACCGTGACGCGGGCCGTCGCCATCAATGCGAGGTAGGGGAGGGGGCGGTGGGAATGGGAGGGGGGGGGTAGGTGGGGGAGGGGGAGGGAGTGGGCGTGCGTGGGGGGGGGTGGGGGAGGACGGCTGTATACCAGGTACACAGTATATAGTACGGTGCCAATTGCCGTGGAGTACGTATTGTTCTCACACCAGTGAATGTTCGTCGTGTGGCACCTCTGTGATACGACGTCACTCGGATCTTGACGCTGCATTAAAACAACTGTTTTGTTCATAATTCGACAACACAAGGATTGCGTCTTACAGGCCACTTTTAATCGACAATGGCGGAATACAGTACAGGGCGCCTAGCATGAAACAAAAATACTAACCCAGGCTGGGTTTTGTATTTCGGAGAGGGTGCATTCTACACTAACTTTACTATAACGGCTCCCGGATTTCTTCTATGCCTGTACATACCAGCCTGCCTTTCTTATCACCTCGTTTCTTGCCAGGTGTCCTGTTTTGTATATGCGATTAATTACAACCTATACCGCCGCCTATTATCTCGCTATTGACAGCGGCCGTTCATTCACATCTATCTATCAATTCAACCAAGGTGTGTTTAGTAGGGTACCTGGTATGTATACACTTTGAGGTACCCCGGATAACTACCCCGGAATAATCCACCAACTGGTACATAATACCCATGTTACTGTCCTCCGATACTACACCCGACCAGTCGAATATTACAAACCTGAGCGCGAGGTACTAAACCCGGACGTGTTGCTAGTCTGGTTCTTGACCCAATACCATGACCAAATACCATTACCTACTCTCTACCTACCCTGTTTATCAAGATAAATACTACGAGGTATGAGGTACCCGGGGCATCTACCCGACCAAGCAGAACCTACCAACGGGTATAAATTGCCCATGGCACCGCCCCCCAGTACATGCGACTCGCCGAACACCACACGGCGCTTTGCGTTTGGTGCACGCAATGTCTGCCTGGTCTGTGAAAACCCAACGTGCTCCATCCCGGCATTGTAGGGATGTGAGGGTCTACGGACTACGGCTATACATAGGATGATTATTACATCCCCAGTACTGTGACCGTCGACAGTATTACGATCCCTGGACCAGGGGGAAGACACCCGCATGTGTTCCTAAATTTAGCATTGAGCCCGCGACCTACCCGTAAAACTACCTACCCTAATAACACACCCCTTGTAATAATGATATACACAAATATCAAGCCACGACAAAAAAACACCTAAAGATTAAAAGGTCTTAAAGGCAAGGTTCACCTTTCCATGCGAGATCAAAAGTCAAAACAGCCGCAGCATCGCCTGGACCTCGATGAAGCATTTTTTTGCCCGCAATTCTTTGCCAGTAGCTAGTCCTTCTCGCGATACCTGGCACGGAGGCAACAGGCACCAGAGGGGCACGACTGTTGGCCTTTGCTGTGGAGTCGAGAGGGATCATGTTGATCATATTGCAGCTGCACAATGCTATATATATCCCAGGTACGCATACAAACATACCGGTAATACTGTTGTAAGGCCGGTTGTCCACTACTTGGCTGTGTAGTGTGTATGTGAATGTCGTAGATGTATACGACAAAGCATTGCAGCGCTAAAATAGACGAAACAACTCGAGCATAGAGCATCGTACAGTAGTGCATGTACTCGTACATACCTCAGCGCGCTCGAAAAGAGCCAACTCCGACAAACACGAGAAAAACACCGCTCACCAGCCAACGAGACTACTCGCGAAGAACTTCCTATCGCCCTTCGACCGGAAGATTCGCACACCCACTGGGAGTTTTGGCGCTCCTGGGGGGGCAGACGAGAGGGCAGCGCCACCGTCACCGCAACCATCGCCATCCGCTTCTTCGGTGGGCCACGCCCACAATCAAGCTCGGTACGCTGGGCTTTGCTCCAGCATCCGGCGAATGGCGACTACCTTCCCTCGGTCCATCTGTACCCCCTGATCGAGATCCATCCCAATGGCGTCTCGGGGGAGGCGCCCGTGCAAGTCACGTTTCGCCTCGTCTGCTCCCGCTGCGAGGAGAATACTCACCGAGGCGGGACAGCAGAAGTCAGCGCCATGGTGAAGCAGACTCGTCTCATTGATAATAATGGTGTTGGCCAAGTTAATCGGCGTCGTCTCCCCCCCGTCCACCGCCAGCAGCAGCTGGAGAATTTTCGCCTGGTGATAGCAAATGGCCTTGTACAGGGCTGCGGTCAACGCCTCCGTACCCCCGAGAACCCCCGGCCCCTTGTTGAGAAGGATCCGAACCACGCCTACGAAGCCGTTTCTCGTGGCCTCCGTGAGCGGACACATCCTGCGCTCGTCCAGAGGCGTCTGCTGCATCGCCCCCAGCGACAGCAGCCGGGACGCCATGCTCAGGTGACCCCTGGAGCACGCCACGAAGAGCGGCGTGTAGCCTGCGACGGTGGAGTATTGGTTCAGTGTGGCGGATGCTCCGGTATACAGCATGTCGACTAAGTAGGTAGAAACACAGTATCGCGCCACTAGGTGCATTGCGGTGAACCCCCCGCACGGCTCTGCCACGGCTGGATCGGCGCCCGCCTCGAGCAGCAACCGCACCACTGCGACACAGTTATCCAGGGATACGCAACCCGCCATGAGCGGGGTACCGCCTGACTGGTCGGTGGCATTGGGGTCGGCGTGCGCTCGCTTCAGCAGCAAGCTAACGACTTTGACGTTGCCTCGCTTTGCTGCAAGTGGCAGGGGCCGTGCGCCAGCCATGATGGAAACGTCCGAATTTGGTAAACGCACCTCGCGATCAGCAGTAGGCTTGTTGGGATGTTCTCCTTGCTCAATTAAAAAGTTTACCATTTTGATGCTGTCCCAATCCATGGCTGCCATGATAGGGGCATAGGGTAGCTCTGGGCATCCATTAATGTCCACCCCAGCTTCAAGCGCAGCCTTCGCTCTCGTCGTGTTTCCAGCAATCACGTACTCTAACGAAGCTGCGGTGGCTTTTTGGGCAGATTCCATATGACGTGTCAATTATTGGCGGCACAAATGTCGCAATCCCTCAGGTATTCTACAGGCTGACGAACAGGAACATGTCAAGCTGAGGATGTGAAGCGAAGCGCTGTGACGGACGCAGGCCAGAGGCTGAGGCAAGCTGGGCTGCACATGTGTGCAGGAGGCGACATGCATGCGGGCGAACGTGCTCCGACTTATCCCCGCCATTAAAAAATGCCATTATCTTCGAACTCCCTACGGACGCGGATTGAAAAAATCCTATTTTTTGTCAAATTTAATTGTCAAAATTTCAATTTTTCAAATTTATTTCAAATTTCAAGCCAGTTGAAGGAGTTCGAAGTTATTAATAGTGGCACACAATGTTCATGGCGGGGATAAGTCGAAGCGCACTTCGCCATCTCGTACAGCACAGCGCAGAGCGCTCGCCTCGCTTCACAGCCTCAGCTTGACACTTTCCCGTTCGTCAGCCCGTCGATTGTCTGGAGGTATTCGGTGCGACAGTTGTGCCGGCAAATTGCTGTGCCTCCCTGCTGATAGACATGGGATCTGCCAGGGCCAACGCAGCTTTGTTGGAGAATGTAATTTGTGGAAATACGATGAGAGTGGAGGCCGCACTTGAAGATGGGGCGGACATTGATGGCTATCCGGAGCTACATTCTGCACCCATCCTGTCCGCCGTTGCTATGGATGGCGTTAGCATGGTCAGGTTTTTAATCGATCTAGGCGCAGATCCCGACAGGCCTGCTGGTCGCGAGATTCCAACACCAATTTCAGACTTTACCATCATGCCTGGAGAACGGGCGCTGCATCTCGCGGCCAGGCGCGGCAACGTCGAAATCGTTAGCTTGCTGCTCAAGCGGGCTCACGCCAACCCCAATGCCACCGGCCATATGGGTGGCACCCCGCTCATGGCGGCTTGCACGTGCCCGGTTAACCATGTCGCAGTGGTGCGGTTGCTGCTGGAAGGAGGCGCAGACCCGGCTTTGACAGAACAAGATGGGTTCACCGCAATGCACCTAGTGGCCCAACACGGGAGCCACTTAAAGTTGGTGAAAATGCTGTACGCTAAGGCGCCCGCCACCCTGGACGCCTACTCCAACATCGAAGGAGAATCACCGCTTTACCTGGCGTGCGCCAAAGGCAACGAGGACACGGTGGACCAGCTGCTGTCACTGGGGGCGATGCATGAGGAAAGATGCAGACTGTGTCCGCTCGCAGCGGCAACGATCAAAGACTACGTAGACATTGTTCGGATGCTGCTCGAGGAAGGGTTGGGGGTGGTCGGGGGGGCCGAAGTGTTGCCCACGGCCCTGTTCACCGCCCTTCGCTTCCGCCGGGCGAAGATCCTCCAACTGCTTCTCGTGGCGGGCAGAGAGGAGGCGCCGATTGTGGGCAGAGAGGGGGAGCCGGTCGAGTGGGCCAACGTCGAACTCAACAAGAAGAGTCTGCTTCACCATGGCGCTGGCTTCTGCTGTCCAGCCTTGGTGGGCGTTCTACTCGCGGCAGGGGCGGACGAGGAGAAAGGCGACTTGCACGGGGGTATCCCTCGAGACATCATCGGGGTGGAACTCAGGATGAAGGGGCTTCCGATAGATCGGGAGAAGGAAGTCGCCATTCGCCGGATGCTGGAGCAAGCCTCAGCATACCGAGCTCGATCGTGGGCGTGGCCCGAAGCGGATGGCGGTGGTTACGGTGATGCTGGTGACGCTGTACTTTCATCTCCGGTAGCAGCGCCGAAGGCTCCCGTGGGTATGCAATTCTTCCGGCCGAAGAGAAGTAGGAAGTTCTTCATGAGTCTCGTTGGGAGGTGAGCGGTGTTTTTTTGTTTTTTGCGTGTCTGTTCAAGTTGGCTGCGCACGCTGTACTTCCTTTTGAGTGCGCCGAGTCGAGTATTTGCACGACGAGTACTTCTTTGCTGTACTGCGTTTTTCTTTTGTTCTGGCGCTCATACTGTTGTAGAGATGGCGAATTTTGTTGGTGCGTATTGTGCCATGTATATATTATTGTTTTGCAGGAGTTTAGCAGTATGTGAGCAACCATCCATCGTACTTGGTAAGTAGTACTGCGACAGCAGTAGGAATACTCGTACACATCACTGCAGCTCTATTCGAGTGCGCCTATCCGAGTACGGTGCTACTGGTAGAGCTTGATTTTATTGGAATGCGTTGAGCCTTGATCTGGACTCCTTCTATATAGTACGTGTCTCTGTGTTAGAACAGGGGCTAGGGGGTGTTGGTAGTAACATTCCTCCACCCCCGGCTATACAATACAGTACCAGATACGTCAGTGTCTTCGAGCCCGTTCTTCTTCTCAGATAGTAGTGTGAGATAAAGCAGAGGCAACACCTCCCGCGGCCGGTGTATCCATCAATCTCCTGCTTCAGTACGATTATTTATCCTATACTGCTCACGGTATAAGCATCGGCGTCCCCGATGGTCTAGTGGGTTAACCGCGTAACCACTCAAGGTCAATGTCACGGGTTCGAGCCCCCCCGAGTGCATACTCGTACGACTCGTTGGGACTTTTTCTTGTGCTAAAAATTGACTTGCGGAAAGCGCGAGAGCGTGAGTTAGCAAAAAAATCGATGAAAATCGACGAGCGTTGGGAATGCTGAACCCTCTGCGCGATAAAAATATGAAGGCACGTACCGGGGGGAGAAGGGATGACACCTGTGACCACGGCTTGTCCAGAACCTGGAAAGTAAAAAAGTGAGAAAAAAAAAAAAAAAAGCTCTCTCCGTCACGTGCAGAATTCTCAAAAACCTAAGTTCCTTCTTGTACGTAGTATCGGTGTTGTTCTACTACTACTGTAGGCTTCTAGCGCTGATACTACTGCTGTATCATACGGTGGCGATTCCTTTGAAGTACGCACGAGGTATAAGCTTACCATTGTACAACCGCCTACTACGAGTACAGCAGCAGCAGTACTCGTGTACCAGCTCTCTTCGGTTTCGAATTTTACCGTCATGCTCCTCGTCGCCTCCACAGCGAGGCCAACACTCGTGCCCCTCTCGTGCCCGCTGTTTCCGTGCCAGGTATTGCGAAAAGGACTAGCTAATATGCTTCATCGATTTGCCAGGTATTGCGAAAAGGTTAGCAGCGAGCAAGAAAATAGTTCATCGATTTAGAAGGGATGCTGCTGCTGTTTTGGCACCGCGCGGAGAGGCGAATCTTGTTACAACTTACTACGTCACACGCCATGATTTGTAAAACGGACAATTTTTTATGAACGTGAACCACTACTGCTGTTATGATATCGCCCACCACGAGCTTGTGAAAGAAACGGTCCAGAAGCATGAATGGCGTCACGCCAACTTAGTCTAGGATAGGGTAGGGACGCGGTATCGAACCCTAATATGTAGGTGTAACACAAGGCGCCATGTGGGGTGTATAGTATAGGTAGATGCTTCTTGATAGTGTAGTGCGGGTTGAGGTGGAAGGCCGCCAGGAGCTTCCAGGTGTCGTCGGACAACCACGGAGCGCTCCACTCGTTGGAAAAACGGTGGACGGCTCTTCGATCAAGAGGTATTTTGTATTTTGGAGACTGCGTATCAACATATTTCGTTGTGTTGTCTCTTGCTAGGAATTCGTTGCGTTGACGCTTGCAAGTCGTGGTGTCCGCGCTCATTCTGCGCCATTTGAAGGAGAGCCTCTGGATCGATACTGTATTATACACACCGTCGTCTATATATTGTATATATCGTCTTGATTTTGGTGATGACCTGTACGAACATGGTGCACCGTGCTATTTATAGTCTGGATAATTTGATGTTTTTTTCCTTGCTTGAAAGTCCATTTTATTCCTCGATAGAAGAATGTAGGAAATGGTATTATACTGGTACTATTTTCACGTGAAGGGAGGCAAGTGCAGGGGGGGGAACAGGGACGACGCCTGTGACCACGGCTTGTCCTGAAGGCCGCTGAGTCTAAAACCTCATGTGATACGAGTTGAGCCGGATAGTAAAAGGAAAGACAACAAACGCGTGTATATGTATGGAACCCCCCAACCGTCTGTGAAGTGCGGGGAAGATGGCCCCAAGTGTTCAGGGGTTATCAGCGGAGTTAGACACCGGTAACTGACTTTGCCTTCGACGTCATTTAGGCAAGAAGGTACAGGAATATGGACTTTGAGGTCCATAGGTATCTATTAATAGTTGATGTGCAGTCACTATGCACGAGTGCGCTGCTGGGTATGTTAGTTTGGATATTGGATACATGCTTTATGCGGCGAGATTACGATATTGTGCCCCCTCGTCATCCGGTACATTGTACACTATCAACTTCCCTATGAGGAGACGTTGGTGTTTTATTGCAGGGCATCTAGCTTGCCACCATAGGCACCAGGGAATGTTGTTGTAAGACGGCCTGCCAGCCAGTGCAACAGCCCGTAGAGTACATCTTCCCGTAGCGCGGGCATTGTCCCATGATGATCAGGTGATGGCGACGCCCACCTCGATCACTCCCTTCGCCTTCTCCCC
This sequence comes from Laminaria ephemera, assembly GCA_036873875.1. NCBI lineage: Eukaryota > Phaeophyceae > Laminariales > Laminariaceae > Laminaria > Laminaria ephemera. The sequence goes on from JAYJMJ010000290.1 coordinate 3,285,123, forward strand.
CGTTACCTTTCTGTTCTCTTCTTGGTTTCCACATTTGGCCAGCTAAGCGCCTTTTCAACAAATCTATTTTCTTCTTCACCACAAGTGTTCTTCACAGACACCCGGTGTAGACTTAACCTTGTACGCACAACCCCAAAGGCTACATATTGACATGCCACAAATAAGAATTCATACCAGTAATACTATGGGATTGCAAATATATTGGGCAGCCCCTCCGTTGACGAGTCCCGTCAGTCAGAGGATGTTGGGCCCAAAAGTACCCCCCCCACCGGAGCATGGCTCAGGGGGCGAAAGGTCTGTCCATCCGTGTTATAAAAATGAGCGCATATCGCACGAACGGCGCGGGCGAGAAAGGGGCTGAATGACGAAGACTGCGGCAAAGCAAAGCCAGCCGACGCTCGGCAGGGGAACTGTCTGTTTTGCTTCACAAGAACTTACCCACCACCCACGACCTCGGACGGCCTATATCGCTTACACGCATAAGGCTTACTACGGCACAAGGGATACATCGGGGGGATTCGGGAGTCTTTTTTCGAGCACTCTACGAAAATCGCAACGCAGACAAGCGCGGAAAACATAAGGAGTCCACAGTGTCTCTCGCCCCGCGGCGATACCGATGGCAAACGCATACGGCTTCCGGTAACGAAACCCAGGGAAGCCCCTAAACACAGGCGACTTATTACATGTCACCCTTCCGCGGCGACACCGAGACCGGTGAAGCCCATGGTATATCATTTGGCGTAACATGTCGCCCAAACAATAGTTACTACACCTTTCGCTAAATATTGCGTTACAACACGTCCAACCCTACCCTGTCGGTACTCGGACGCATGCCCGGGGCGCTACTCGTACACCTTAAATACCACATTATCGTGCGTGTCACCCCCACGATAACGCCCGCCTGCCCTTCTCACACACAAGGCACAGCGG
>JAYJMJ010000290.1:3355458-3365954 GCA_036873875.1 Laminaria ephemera
CTACTACTACTACTACTACTACTACTGCTACTACTACTGCTGCTACTACTATTACTACTACTACTACAGTAATACTACTACTACTACTGCTACTACTACTGCTACTACTATACGAAGTATCATGTGTAAAAAAAAAGATGAACACTACAACAGTGGTACCGGGGTATGTACTCCCTATTTTAGGGCTTACTCTAGCGTCTCTGCTGCCAACACCCCAAGACCGTTCTCGGTACTCAAGTGAAAACGCGTTCTCGATGTTGCTTGGTTTCAGTACATGTGAAAGTGTCGATTGGTACGTTTGGTGTTATACACTTGTTCGGCAAGAAATACTCCTGGCGTGCTGGATTGCCTGGCATGATGACCGACAGAAACAGAAAAGCACGAGTCGTCCCGGGCGAATAACAATTTATGGCTTCTCTCCATTTTATCACGAAATAAATGCGTTTATGCGGAGGGAGGGGAGGGATGTGGGGGCAGGAGGTTGCAGCAGCAACGAACTCACTACACAGATACTTCGTACACTACAGGTCGTCTCCGGATCGAACCATCACATCAGTCGGAACGGGGCACCGACGGCGCTTGCGTGCACTGCACGCGGCAGCGAAGGCGTGAGTGCTTCAAGCAGCGCTGGGAGCCTAGGAGGACCGACGGCACAATGAGGAGACGCGAGTGGCCAGCACTTACTTGTTGTTCGTGGGGTTCGAGCTTTTGTCCGCGATAACAGAGACGTACTCGAACGCGAAAACGATTTGCTCCCACTCGTAGCTCGTCTTCTTGGAGATCTAGGTGCTGGGTCCTATTTTACCTCGGAAAATAACTCGAGAATGCCCACGCGCTGCCGACCCAAGATAACTAGACACAGGCGTCATAGGAGTTATAGGAGTTGAAACTTAGAGAGGGTCAGTACGGTGATGATATATGGCCAAAGGCGGAGTGGATGTTTGCGTCGCCAGGTGGCCTGGATCGAAAATCACGAGAAGAAAGTGGTGAAGTACGGCCAATGGAGTGGGTGTTTGCGTCGCAGGGTGACCTGGGCCCACAATCCTGAGAATCGAAAAATCGAGAGGGTTCCAATACGAGTGGACTAACTGGACACGAACGAACACACGGTCACGTGCTGCCGACCTAACACAACTAAACGCAGGCGGCGCCAAAGGAGTTGAATCTTCGTGAGGGTTAGTAATGGGGTTTGACCCAATAAGCGAATGAAATCGGGATTTTCTGCGACTTTTTTCGGGGTCGCATAATAAGCGACACAGAGAGAGGTGATTATGCGGGCTAGTCTAGCGATTTTCGCATGATTATTCGACCATTATGCGAGCCAAATCCGCTCTGTTTTGGCCTCATTTCAGGCTTTTTTCCATGGTTGGTTATGATCGATGTATGCCAATGTTAGTACCACGTATGTATGTATGTCGGTTTTCTTAAAACATCTCATTTTTGGTTGAAAATGTGCTTAAAATTGGGGGCCCTGGTCCGTGAACCCTGAATCATGAATACACAAATCGCCGTGATCCGTTCATATCTATTGCGTTTGGTGCTGTGTAAGTGTGTCTCGCCCTCATTTTGAACGTACCTGCTCGGCATGCCAACCTGATTTATGCTCAAAATCGCTGTTTGTGCGACCTTTTCTGCGAATAAGTGATCGAATTGCGGTCGCATAGCGAATTTTCAGCCTAATCGAGTGGTATGCGAGAAAACCCCAGAAAGAATTGCGCGCTGATTGGGTCAAAGCCTAGTCAGTAGGGTCATGAAAAATGGCCAAAGGGGTAGATGCTTGCGTCGCAGGTTGGCCTGGACCGAGAATCCCAATGATCGAAAATTCAGGTTGGTCCCCCCAGGAGTGAACTAAGCGGACACGAACGAACGAACGACCGAACGAACACACACGCTCATGCGCTGCTGACCCAACACAACTGACACAGGCGGCGCCAAAGGAGCTGAAACTTCGAGAGGGTCAGTAAGGTAGTGAAAGATGGCCAATGTAGCGAAGTTTGTGTCGCAAGGGCTCCGGGACCGATAATCGAAAATTCGAGAGGATTCCCCTAGGAGTGAAAGAAGCGGACATGAACGAACCAACGCCCAAACAACCAAAAACAAACACGCTAACGTGCTGCCGATCCAACACGACTAGACACCACGTGCAGCGCCAAAGCGGCCGAAACTTCGTGAGGGTCAGTAAGGTTATGAAAAATGGCCAAAGGGGTGGATGTTTGGGTCCCAGGGAGGCCTGGACCGAGAATCCCGATACTGTAGTAATCGAAAAATCGTGAGGGTTCCCCTACGAGTGAACTAAGCGGACACGAACCAACGAACGACCGAACGAACACACGCTCACGCGCTGCTGGCCCAACACAAGTAGACAGACGGTGCCAAATGAGCTGGAACTTTGTGGTGTTCAGCAAGGTAATGAAATATGGCCAATGGAGTGGATGCTTGCGTCGCTGGGTGGCCTGGAGCGATAACCGCAAATTCGAGAGGGTCCCCCTAATAGGAGTGAACTAAGCGGACACGACCGAATGGACACGCTCACGCGCTGCCGACCCAACACAACTATATACGACACATGCGGCGCCAAAAATAAAATAAAAAGTTCCGAAACTTCGTGAGGATCAGTGAGGTGAAGAAAGATGGCCGATAGAGTGGATGTTTGCGTCGTAGGGTGGCCTAAATCGCGAATCGAAAATTCGAGAGGCTTCCCCTATACGAGTGAACCAAGCGGACACAAACGAACGAACGACCGACCGTTTCGGAATATTGGTCTGCTGGAAGATACCTTTTTAGGGCCAAAGTCTCTCTAAAGGAATACTAACAGTAGAAGTAACGCAAGCAATAATAGCAGCAGCAGCCGCAAGTAGCAAAATCGCGATAATAGCAGCAACAGCGGTGGTAGCAAGTAGCAAATGCTATAGTAATAGCAGTACCACGGACATAATCCGAGCGAATCAGCCGCAAAAAAGTGACGGGAACAAAAGTCGTTCTCAACGTGAGGAAGAGTTTTCCGGCCAGCAACATGAATATTCAAAAATTAAAAGGCTGTGCCGTCCGTACGTGCTAAATCGAAAACTTCGTAGCTTTCCCAATTATGCCCGAATGACCGCCACAGCAAGCAGAAGTAGGTACTGCTGTGACACCTCTCCTTCGCGAGTCTAGCACCGTGTGACTATAGGAACCGATCGGCATCACCACCCCACCGGCCGCTAAACAGCCACGACAGGCGAAGCCTTTTACCACGGGGAGAAAGTATCCCACACTAATTCCAAGTAGTCTTTCCCCAAAACATGGGTGCGGTTCTAAAAGGGACTAACAACACACCTAACTTCTCACCCGAATGGATAGAAATGGTCACGTATCGACACCAGCATCCGCGATAGTCTTCTGATGATACCAAGAGTAGCCTAGCCTTTCCGTTATAGATGATAGCATCCGATGATATAAGAGAGGATCTGATGACAGATGATAGCAGGAGCGTAGACAGCATCTGATGATAGACGATAGCATGTGAGTGCTCCGTTACCCGAAAGACCACCAGGCACCGTCTCTACCGGCGGGCCTACTACAAGGCATTTATTTGCCGTTCACGAGACGCGGTGACCAAACAAGTAGACAACCGCGCACGCGCACGTACGCGATCAACCACTCCCGCAGACACAAATAAAATAGGACACGGAGAAGCAGAGCGCCCGAGGGGGCAAAAAATCAATTCACCGCGTGGACGCGTGTGGCCATCCCATCGATCGCACGGCAAAAAATGAAGGTACCAACGCAACAACAATAAAATATTAAGCACTCATATATTGTGGATGTGTGTCCGTCCGTTGTGCACACTACACATCTCAACTGCACGGCGCGGGGAAAAACGCCCTCCTCACTGTGTCAAAACTTTTGAGAACGCCCCCCCCCGCTAATACCACCAAAAGGAAACTCGAGCATATGGTCGCCAGGGGACATACCGGTTACATTTCCGGGTTTCCACGCCTCTGACAATAAGCTTCAGAACAGCTACGCATCGCCTGGAAGAGGGACGTGCGGGTAGGCTGTACCCTTCTCAGACTGACTACGGCAAGGAAAGCGCAAACCACAACATCCGAGGAAATGTCGGCCCTCGACTCATGGCCAGCCTCTACGTACGCTACGTAAGATGTACCAATCTGTCCGTACATATAAGGACCGTTTTGGTACTGATATAAATATCCAAACGGTACTCACATTTCCGGACAGAGTGGAAACAAATACCTGCTACGATTTACGCTTGAGCGGCAGCGCCTTTCTCACCACATGAAAAAATAAAAACGCGTTCATACCAAACTTTGTATTTTCGCGAGCCATCTCGCTTGCGTGTGACGCTATCCGCACGCTGCTATCCGCGCGTGGCGATAAACCCGCACGTTATTCGGCGCACTTTTTCCGCCGTGTCCTAATCGCCAGGGGGCAGCCGGCCTCGCGATGCCCGCAACAGGGTATGGAAACTAATATTAGCAAAAAACCAGGACAAAAAAAAAACAAGCCTCAAGCTTCATTTTTACCTATACGCCGGAGGATAAAAACCAAACAAAAAAAAAGCTTTCGCGACGATAAGGCCACTACAGTAGTTGGACGCCTATGGTACTATTAATAACAGCAGTTGTGCAGCTTTTTTCTTGCGTCACTCTCCGGTCACACCCATTTTCAATAATTTGCTTGCTGTATCGAGAGTACATGGCTGGCAACACCGGGCAAGACAAAAAAACAGAGCCCATTTAATAAACGTCGCCAGCGGACGGAAGTCTCCGCACACAAACCGATGCGAGAACTAGTAAGACACCAAATGGGGTTTACAACGCTCTAGAACGGCATTATTGAAGGCGTGCCACAGCAGTAACGCAGGCATTGACGTTTGCCGCGGTCTCCGGAGACCCCAAAAAACGGTTCGTCGCAGGCGTTTCCACCCCCCCCCCCCTCCCCTCCCCGCCCCCCCCCCCCGGAATTTCCACGTGCTCTTCTCGAAGAGCCTGTCCGCTCGCTCGCTCCATCCCGTCTTGTTCGCTACGCCTCGCTTACTCCACCATGCCAAGAAGCCTCGCATTCTCCACCCCACCCCGCTCACTCCACTTCGCGTCTCTCCACGCCGTGCCGCTCGCTCCGGGCCATGTCATGGAAGTCAACCATCCGCAAGAAGGCTTCATGCTATCGACGGGTCAGTCAACCATCCTTAAGGCGGCTTCATGCTAAGGACGGGTGAGTTAACCATCCGAACAAGGGCTTTATGCTAAGGACGGGATGCGCATGTAGGCGAATGACGGAGAGGACTTGTACCCGGCAAAGAAGCCTACACCGGCCGCAAACACGCCACAGGCACCCGCCAGGGAAAGGAGGGTCCCCGTGCTGACACCACCAGAGGAGCTGAGGAGATGCGCAAGCAACGCAGGGGAAAAATCCGAAAACAACGATAAGGACAAGGATCAGGATAAGGATAGCGACAGCGACGACGTAAATATGTGTTGTTAAAAGAATGAAAGTGGGGGCTTTTTTATGCCGAGGAATAGCCTTGAAAAGCGACAAAGCGAACGGTCTCGGTGCCGACACCACCAAAGGAGCTGAGGAGACAAGCAACAAAGGGGCAGCGTCGAGAACACTAACCACGACGACAACGACAACAACAATGTTAACGACAACGTAAACGACAGCAACAACGATAATGACAACGACAAAGACAGTGGCGACGAAAACCAAATGTGTTACAAGAAAAAATCAAAGTACAGAGGGTTGTAACCTTTTCAACACTCCAGATGTTAACCCACACTAAAAAGCGTCAAGGCTCAAATCTTGTTCCCAACCGCCAGTACTGCTTGTGGTGTTTTTGTAAAACATGCCGGTATCATAGACAGACAAATAGACACCATTGCCATAATATATCTGTAACTTGATACCTGGTAAGCGTACCAATAGGTAGACGTGCATGGCACACGGCAAAAAGCCAAAAACAAACCCTCTACATAGCCAACCTAAGTAACTCATGACACAAAACACAAAACATTCTCAAGGGTACACCTGGGGTTCGATTCCAACCTCGCTAGTATTGACCTTCGGGGCGCACCTCTCTCCCCGCGCTATACACTCCGCCATTTAGTCGAGACCAGAACTTTCGAGCCTTTATACATCCCTGAAAAAATGGCAATGCTGGTGGGAATTCCCCTACCGTGCTTAGAAGCGGACGGACATCTACAACTACGCAGTTATTTAAAGCGACTGCGCAAGCCGACGATTGGGAAGGACGCGGACACGCGGACACGGGGGTGCTGAACGCTGAACAGTAGCCACTGAAACAGATACACCACAGCGCAACTTCCACAAGGAAAGCATCGTTCAGCATTGTTCGGGGGAGAGGGTAATCACACTGCACAGAAAGTTCTCTCCTTGACGAGCAAGGGTTAATAACCACTGAAAAAAGGTCTCCACTCTAAATCCAAGTAGTTTGTCCCCCCAAAAAGGTTGCAGTTATTAAAAGGTTAATAGGAGCGACGACGCCACGACAATCGGGAGCCGAAAAATCGCTCGGGGCAATGACCTCTACCGGCATCAAAATACCGGTACCAGATAGGAGGAGCCTACAGAACGTATTTTTATGAAATATTGAAAATAAACTACAGCTGTGAGATGGAGGATTTCGTCGAAACTCGTCTTCGCAAGCTGTGTGTGATACTCCGATCGCGCGTGTTACGGGATGTTTATGTCCTCATGAAGGATTATAGGTCGGCGACTCCCCTCAGTACTAGTTAGCACCAGGGTCAGCAGGATGATACGAAGACGTCGGTCTTCAATCAAGCTGTGCACGGAATCTATAAACTTCTTAGAGGGGGACAAAATCTGACAGCTATGGAACGCAAAATCTGACGGCTGTGGAACGCACCAGCATTTATGTGGATAGCGGGTTATCTTTCCATGTTTCTTTGGAAGCGCTTGGGGGTGGCGAATGGTCGTAGTGTGACGGATATGCAACAAAAGTAATATAGAAATATTGAGCTTGGCTTCCGCGGCCTTGCTTTTTGAGTGGCCACGTTTTTGTTGTCGTACATTTACGTTTTTGTCGTGCGTAGCGGTCTTAGTTTTCTGTCTCTTTGACATTGTTTTGTTACTCGCGCAGCACATTGCATTGTCGGATGGAAAATACGTTAGTAATGCTGTAGAATAAATGTGGTCATCGCATTTTGTTTAGTTTTGCGTTCTGGCGTCAGCCGTCAGCCCTGTTACGTACGTACGTAGGTACCAGGTATTAATTTAGGGCTAATATTGTGACCAAACAACAAATTCGCTTCGACCGACCCTTCCGTTGTCGGATGGTCTTGGAATCGCTTCAACTTAGCGTTGCGCATCAGCGCAGAAACCTTGTACAGTATACGAGTTGATCTGGAAAGTAAAAAGGACGATTAAAAAAAATACCGTATGTACGGTACGCAGCAGACAATATGCCGACTCTATTTCAGATCAGACGCATGGCACATCTCCGTAAACAAAACGAAACTCAGCGCGCGAGATACCAGAAAGCAGCAAGAACAGAGTACCACGTACATAGGGTACGGAGCACACGATTTGCCGACTAATCCCATCATACGGAGCTCTATACCGTACTCGTACCGACAGGGTCTCTTGTTGCATCGTATCGGTTAGATGAGATACATGAGTCAATGGACTTTTGGCCGAATATCGTAGAAATACTCAAGATAACACCCCCTCTCGGACGGATTTCCCACCTCCTGACTCTCGACAACGGGGAGTGACGCGTTCTACGATAAGAGGTACCAGGTATCACATTTTGGCTTTTTTGTTTCTGAATGACGGGGCTCCTTAACCCAAATTCGTCGGAATTTTTTATATTGTTTTTGCGATAATTTCCGTTGTATGTACCTATAGGCCATGCGGATTGTTCATCGGGTTCCACTTTCAGTTTTCTCAAAATCATTTTTTGGGTCGGGTACAGAGCCCCTCATGTGAGGAGCCTCAGAAAAAAAGTGGTGTTACGTCTGTCATAACACGCGTTGAGTGCAGACGCTGAGCGACGCGCCTTTATGGAAATATCTCGAACGCGCAAGATAACACACACCCTCAGACGAACTTCAAAGCCGAGTTTCTCGACAATGGGGAGAATGCAGGCGCCCGAGCGACGCACACCTGCCTCTACGGAAGTATCCCGACGAGATGTTTCCAAATGACACGTTTGTTTCCAAAACGACCAAAGTGTGGACTATCAACCATGTTGTCGCACCTGGGGCAGGTCCTAAACACTCGTATTAATCTACTATTAATAACTGTACCAACAACTACTCTTTCGCTCTCACCCCCCCCCTGCTCTTAACCTTGCTGCGCTGTCGAACGCGATTACCGCAGCTCATGGCGGCGGCGGGGGTCGTCCTTCGAGCCGTGCGCTGGGTCACCGACGCGGCTAGCGCTGCCGTTGCTGCACGGAGGCGGGACGACAAGGGGGGGGGGCGTTGGCGAGAAAATAATAAACATAAGGACGCCGTGGCTGGGGCGGGGGTGGGGCGGGGGGGGGCGGGGGAAAGGCTGCGGCGGACGCGGGAGTCGGTGACGCTGCAGGCGGAAGGGACGCGCGTACCTTTGGATGTCATTCCCACCCTGGACGAGGCCGAGCTAGAGGTGATACATATACCTTGGTATCTATATATATTTATTTCCAAAGATGTTTCCAGGGAAATTTCTTTAGGGATTTATCCAGAGAATGGGCAAAGATAAATCAAGAGAATCTTCATTTTTTATACTGAACCCATTGTTTTCCAGGGAAAATTCCGGACAACTTTGCGGGACAGTTTCCAGGCAAACTAAAATAATTCACTTTATCCAGATTTTTAAAGGGATTTTTGAGATAAACTTTCCAGGGAAAACTTGGCAGTTACGCGCGCATGCATGTTTCTGGCAAGCCCAAAAATAGCCACCCGCGGTACTGCTTGAAGGCTTGCTTCGCTTTTGGTGCGAGTAATGCCTCCCTTATACCTGCAAAAATGCTTTTGGACGATCCAGTACTGTTCCTCTACAGTGCAGGTTGAGTAGTGCCTCTTGCCGGTATAGTGCCGGTGAAATCGCTTGGCACGACTGGAACCCGCTATACTAGTGCCAGTATCGGTACTATACCCAATACTGCCCGTGTCCGGTATTCTGCCGGTATTGTTGGCTGGCACATACCGGCACTATAGGGAGCCCGCCACTGCATCCTCGATCTCACAGCTGAGGTGTCTTTTATGGAAAAATAGACAAAACACTGCACGCGCCAGTATGTATGTACCACATTCAGTAGGCGTTACCACTTAGTCCACAGTATGGCTAAACGCGCCCTGTGTTCGAGATGAAAAGGGCTAGCCCTAAACATTGGTTGATTGAGTTAGGGTTAGGGTTAGGGTTAGTTATTTTCGTATCGTACACAGTGACCCTCAACTGTAATGTCGAATACCAGTAAGTGGCAAGGTGCCCTCACCACGTTGTCGAATTTTTGTATCCATGGTTGATGAATATTGCACACGAACTCTAAGTTGAAGCTTGATTCCAGGAAAATTCCAAGCTTGCGATCCCGTCCGTTAGGTCTCCACAGAGTTTTGCCTCCACAGCGATATTACTCGTGGAAGATTGAACGTATTATTGGAATATGGGATATGGGGTTTGTGCGGCAGCTCTTAACCCATTCACCACCGCAAAAAAATAATTCCACACTAATTCCAAGTAGTTTGTCCCCAAAAGCGTGGGTGCAGATCTGAAGGGGTTAATGTTGATCAACTAGGGGACACGTATTGGATAGACCCGAGTATGATTGAAAATACTCTTGGTATTGGCCCCAATACCATAACCGCAAATGCACCTACCCTGCTATTAATAAACCCACCCTTGCTCTTGTTCTGTATAGGTCGCGGCGGACCTTGTGGACTGTGACGCGCTGGACGTTACGTTCGAGGACATTGCTGGTATGGAAAGCGTCAAGCAGTCTCTGCAGGAGATCATATCGGAACCCCTCGACTTCCCCCCGGACCTCTACCCGGTGAGAGGGTTAGGGTAACAAGAGGCGTTTCGTGGGGGGGGGGGGTGAGGGTGGTGGTGGTGGTGGTGTTGGTGTTAGTGTTGGTGGTGGGCACGTGCGTACAATAGGTGTTTCGTGGTGGTAGGGGGATGGTGGAGGGATAGTGGTGGTGTTGGGGGTGGTGGTGATGGTGGTGGTGGCGTATGCATTTGTTGCCTCTTTTTGTGCTGTGTTTTTCCTGCGTTTTTTGTGCTTCCGTTTGGTATTTTTCGCATTTTTTGTATTTTACTGTTTGGTGTTTTTGTTGCCTGTTTTTTCCCCTTTCAGGCACGGCTGATCAAACCCTCAACCGGGGTTCTCGTCTACGGCCCGCCCGGCTGCGGCAAGACGCTCCTCGCTCGCGCAGTCGCCAAACAAAGCGGCGCCGCCTTCATCAGCGTAAAAGCCTCCACGCTCGTTAGGAAACCCCAGTCCTTCGGGGGAGTGGCAGGGGGTG
>JAYJMJ010000290.1:3389971-3402959 GCA_036873875.1 Laminaria ephemera
TCGATTTTCATCGAATTTTGCTAACTCACGCTCTCGCGCTTTCCGCAAGTCAATTTTTTGCACAAGAAAAAGTCCCTCCGAGTACGAGTATGCACTTGGGGGGACTCGAACCAGCGAAATCGGCCTTAGTGGTTAAGAGGTTAACTCACTAGACCATCGGGGACAATAGTCTGTTCAAAGCCAAGTCAAGCAATCGTAATATATGTGCTGATTGACACATTTCACCTTTTTGGGACCTGAGAGGGAAAACGTGTCGAAGTAAAGTGACGATTTCATCGTCGACCATTCGAAGCAACTCGGGCCGCTGGTGTAGGGTATCAAAAATGGAATACCCCGAACACCCGAACTTCAACGCAAGGAGATGCACAACACGCACGATGCATGGTATACTTCTTGTACGGTGTGCTCAGACCAATGGGGACGGCTGATAGACCACACGAATTGTTGTTTTTTGTTGTTGCTATACCTGGGTCTCAAAGGGGTTAACACCTGCTTCGTTTATCTCACCACGGCGTTTTCATACTCGATCAGATGTCTGATGAGATTGTGCTGGGGTGGCGATGCCTTGTTGAAGATCACCGGCACGAGCTCTCCCACTTCCACGCTGCCGCTCATATCCTAGAGAGGGGGGGAAAAGGCGTTTTGTACGCGGGCAAGGGGGGGGGGGGTCATGCCCTGCGGAGGGACGCAACAAGGTGTATATCTACGCGGAGGGGGAGCGAAGGGGTTGGAATTAGTGTGATTGCAGGGAGCTACGCCCATGCTACCGCTCGTGTACCCGGGAGGGACGCCAGAAGGCGTATATTGTGTGGGGGGGGGGGTTGAGATGGACACGTTTGCAACTCTGCGCTATATAGCGCTCATATCCTGGGGAGGGGCGCAAGCAAGTGTATTGTATGCGGGGAAGGGGAGGGGGTGTGGGCGTGACTGCGAAGAAGGTGGACACGATTTTTTCCCGCACCGAAGACGTATGCATGTGGGGAGGGGGGGTGGGGATGGTTGCTGTTGGTTCTTGAGCACCACCTACGAGCCTGTATATATAGCTGTTGGCTATACAACACTACCCAACTAGCCTATATAGCTGTTGGTTATATAGCACTACCGACCAGCCTATAGGTAGTCACTTGATAGCGATCACCTTGTCCAGATGAAGGAACATGCTGCGCATCATGTTGATCACGGCGACCGTGCTCTTGAATCTGTCCAGCACCCTTCGCCAGTACGTTCTGGTTGAAAACGATCTTCTTTACCGTCTATCTACATCAGAGCAGTGCGGTAATCTGGTTGGTAGCGATTACCTTGTCCAGATGCAGGAACATGATGCGCATGTCAACGACATCGGCCTAGGTATAAACGAGCACTTCTCTTAAAAACACAAATTATATTCCAACGACATTGGGTAGCTCCTCAGTTGAGAGACCCCTTCGGTCAGGGATGGTGTGGCCCAAACGAGCTACCCCCATCGAAGTAAGCGTCAGTGTGGTTCATAGCGATCACCTTGTCCAGATGCAGGAACATGCTGCGCATGTTAATGACTGCGACCGTGCTCTTGAATCTCTCTAGAAGCCTTCGTCGGCACGGTCTGGTTGAAAACGATCTGCTGTATCTTGCCGTCTATCTACATCGGTACGGTACGGTGGTCTAGTTGACAGCGATGACCTTGTCGTCTATCTACAGTATCCGATGCAAATCGACGAGCAGCAGCGGGTCTGCTGAGCCCTCCGCCCGATAAAAATGAACGCACGCACCGGATGTCGTGTTTGACAACGGCTTGTCCAGAAAATGAAATGTAAATGTGACAACCTTGGTAAAAATGAAAATGTGTAGTCTAATTGATACCCTGGTAGCGATTACCTTGTCCAGATGCAGGAACATGCTGCGCATATTGATCACGGCCACCGTACTCTTGAATCGGTCCAGGAACCTTCGCCATTCTTCCGAGTCGAGGCAGCCGCTCATGTCTTCGTCCACGAAGTTAAAAGCCGCTGATATTCAGAGAATTCCAAGCACAATTGTGAAGAGCAGAAGTAGATGATCATGCAATGAGAAGGAAGGACGGAGCAAGAGCAGCACATGTATTATATCGATGCTGAGCCGGAAGTAGGTACAGAAGGGAGGTAGAGTTCGTGCATACCGTAGGTTTCCTTTATTATGGGTTTTCCTTGTGTTTTTCTACTTTCTGGGAATGGTTATGGGTGATCGACGTTGAAGCAAATAAAATGCTGCACATTATTAGAGGATGGCAAACATAATAATAATAGTACCACGAATATTAAGCAGACTTTGATCAACGTGAGGCATGCTACGGTAGGTCAACGGTAGGGGTACACCTAAGATATATTTTGCTCCTCGCTTGAGGAGTTCCATACTTCACCCTAAAAACGACTGTGAGAAGAAAATGGCTAATGCCGACAGACAATCGACGTCCCCGATGGTCTAGGGGGTTAACCTCGAAATCACTAAGGCCGATTACGCTGGTTCGAGCCCCCCCGAGTGATACTCGTACTCGTAGGGACTTTTTCTTGTGCAACAAAAATGACTTGCTGAAAGCGCGAGAGCGTGAGTTAGCAAAATTCGATGAAAATCGACGAGCGTTAGGAATGCTGCACCCTCTGCGCGAAAATAATGAAGGCACGTACCGAGGGGGAGAAGGGACGACCTGTGACCACGGCTTGTCCAGGAGCTGGAAAGAAAAAGTGAGCTAAAAAAATAATAAGAATAAAAAATCCCATGGGGTAGATATCTAACGAATAATGCAGTTAAATGAATATCGAGTCCAATCGTTTTGGATAGCTCCTCATTTGAGGATGTCAGTCGATCCAAACCATCAAAATTACAACCCCCACCGTAGCATGGCTTGACGTTGAGGTCGGTTTGCCACATACACACGTGCACAGTTATATGTTTGCTTACACACGGCAGTCACAGCAAATTGCACCGTCAGTACTAATCAAAACAGTTATCTAAACAGTCAAAGCACGCTAAACATCTACGTAGGATTCGTATACAGGCGCGTTCAAACCCCTCCAGCCGCCAATCGAGAAGGGAGGGGTAAGGGGAGGATGCCACAACTTTCTCGACCCGCCATGCCATTCTACTACACAGTGTAGCGCTTACCCGCGGAGTCCATGACAGCCAGCGACACAGGGTATCATTTTCTCAGTTGAGGAGCCTCGTCATTCAGAAAACGTTTCAGACAAACCATGCTACCCCTATCGCAGTGTATGACTCCAGTGACTTCGTGCTACGATAGAGGTGGCACTTTTAGGCTGAAACGGTTTCCGAATGGCGGGGCTCCTTGAGCCAAGATTGTCGGAATTTTGATGTTGTTTTTGCAATAATTTTCATCGTATACCTAGCCCATGGGATTGCACTTTAGTTTTTCTCAAAATCAGTTACTGGGAGAGGTATGGAGCTCCTCATGTGCGGAGCCTCAGAAACAAAAGGCCAAACCATGCTACCCCCATCGCAGCACGTGTTGACCCCCAATTCTGTAAGTGGCGCCGGGTTTCTCGCACATCAAATGCATATATATATATATATGTTTAGTATCAATTTATTTTCCAGCTTCTGGACATGCCGCGGTCACAGGTGTCGTCCCTTCTCCCCTCCGGTACGTGCCTTCATTTTTATCGCGCAGAGGGTTGAGCTTTCCCAACGCTCGTCGATTTTCATCGAATTTTGCTAACTCATGTTCTCGCGCTTTCCGCAAGTCAATTTTTAGCACAAGAAAAAGTCTCTAGTACTACGAGTATGCACTCGGGGGGGCTCGAACCAGCGAAATCGACCTTCGTGGTTAAGCGTATAACCCACTAGACCATCGGGAACGCTGACATACGTGTGGCTGATGCTTTAACCGTAATTAGAAATTCTACTGTACCCGTGCTTACCCCTAAAGTCCATGACAGCCTGAAGTGTGTAGTGTGGTCCCAGCTGTCCCGGCCTGGGGCCCTTGGCAAGCGGCTTCTTAGAGATCTTGTGTCCGCGCCGTCGCTCTTGCGCCTCCCTAAGGTAACAATCGAGTGTATATATATACTGGTATGTGGCGTTTGGGGGGGGGCTCATTTGTTGCTTGCCTTAATAATTTGACCATTGACCACGCATCCACGCATCCCTTTCGAGACGGGGGGGTTGTCCCAACGCGAGTCTCGATCTAAGCACTAGAGTTTAGAGGGGTCCTAAAAGGGTTAGTATCAACCCATTATGCTCGCCTGCCGTTTTCTGTCGCGGGTGTGGCTATAACCCCCCCTCCCTGATTTCCGACTATTATCGTAGAATAATCTTTACCCACGCCTAGTTTAGTAGCTGCCACGTCCGGGGTGGGATTTATGGGTTGATCCCTGTAGAACCAACCGCACGCGCGTTTGGTTAGACAAAACTAACTTTGAACTAGCATGGTTTTGTTTTTCGAAGTAGTAAAGAAGTTAGACTAGGCACCCACGTTTTAGGGAACACAACTACTTGGAATTAGTGAGGGACGCGTGCTACGATAGTGGTAGCACTTTTCGGCTTTTTTGTTTCTGAATGACGGGACTCCTTAACCCAAAATCGTCGGAATGTCAGTCTTGTTTTGCAACATTGTTGGTTGTATACCTACAGGAGGCCATGCGATTGTTCATCGGGTTGCGCTCTTTTTTGCTTCTCACAATCATCGTGATTTGGGAGAGGTATAGAGCTCCTTGAGTGAGAAGAGCCTCAGAAACAAACGGTATCATTCACCCCTACCGTAATATTTTCAATAGTAAAAGGGTTAAACCTCCGACAAAAGCTACGACGCGTGCTACGATAGAGGGAGCATTTTTCGGACAATTCTGTTTCTGAACGACGGAGCTCCTTAACCCAAAATCGTCGGAATGCCATTCTTGTTTTGCAACGTGAATATTTTTTATACCTAGCCCATGGGTTTGGTCATCGGGTTGCACTTTCAGTTTACTCAAAAACAGTTTTTTGGTGGGGTATATAGCTCCACAAGTGAGGAGCCTCAGAAAACAAAATGGTGTACCTTTACCGTACCATGTGTCCCAGAGCAGCAGGGGGGGCACCTATGTTTTCGAGGCTTTTCACTTGAGGGGCTGTCTACCCCACCAAAATTCCTGACTGTGAGAAAAATGAATGTGCAACGCGATGAACAAGCCCATGGCCTAGGTATCTAACGAAAATATTGTAAAACACAAAACGATGTTGGGGAGTTTTCTTAGTTGAGGAACCTCGTTGCTCAGGAATGCTTTGGCCAAAAAGGGCTACCTCTGTCGTCGCACTCGTCTACCCCCCGTTTTCTCTGTATACCGAGTTTAGGCCATTCGCGCGCGTGACTCAGCGCCTCTCTAAAAAAACGGACTTCAACAGTTTTTGTTGGCGCTGTGGAACAAACAGTTCCATGGCAGCGGCGCTTATCGCGAAACCGAAAAGGATGTACTTCGTAGGTAGCGACACGCGCGGGTGAAAAGAGAGGCCCTAAAAGCCACCCCCTGCCGTAGCCTTCGTCGTCCTTCAACCGGGGTTGTTTGTTTACCTCCGTCTGGCGTGGTCGTTTCCTTTGACGAGCAGCGCGATGATCTTTTGCTCTAGCTTGGCGAGCTTCCTGCTTCTCTCCTGCACCTCAATCGGCACCAGGTGCGCCATGCCCGTCCCGTCGCCCTGTCCAGAGATGGAAGGAAGATGGGACACCAGATAGATGGCCAAAACAGGATGGAAGCTTAAAGGTGCATATCATACCTGGTCTTGGAACCATGCCACGGTGGAGGGCACACCGTTTGTTTTTCTCCGGTTCCTAACATGAGGAGCTCTACCTCTACACCTTAAGGGTTCTTTGCCCGTCCTATAAAAGGAGAGGATTATGCCGTTTCAGGGAACCGATGAGGCGTAATCTGCCGTTTATTTGAACGCGGGAGAATTAAGGTTGTGGTTCCATGATCTGGTACCACCATCGGTGGTTTGGGTTGTGGTTCCACGCTGTGTAGGCGGCCATGAGGGGTGGCTGATGTAGCACTGCTTCGAGGGTTTTGTTTTGTGGTACGTTTCCTAAACATGGCTTAACTGTCACGTGCCATACGTTTATCGTGATTTATGAATTCACTATATTGGCTTTGCAGAACCATAGTCGTGCCAGTTGAGGAGCCCCGCCAGTCAAATGGTTTGGCCGAAAGGTGCTACCTCTATCGTGGCACGCGCCTCATTCGGATAACCCCACCCCCCACCTTCGGCCCTAGCGGGCTCCTCTGCAACCTCTTCTCCTGTCTAGCTTCTTCTTCCGCCGTTGGCTTCACCGTTGACTTCACCGCGCCCCCACCCCCTGCGCCTCCAACCCTCGCCCCCCCCTCCAACATCCCACCTTGCGCCGGCACCACCGCACCACCCGCTAACCCTGCTGAACTCCCTCCAACCTTCTCCTCCACCATACTTAGTTCGTCCCCCCCTTCTGGTTTCGCGTCTACTGCCACTACCCGCGGTCGAAGTAGTGCGCCGGTAGTAAAAGCTTTGGAATCTTGCATGGAGCACGAGGAGGGTGCTCCGGAGAAGGATAGCGCGGTGTCAATTTTTCTGAAGAGGGATTCCACTCGATCAGCGTGCAGGGCGGACACTGGGCGCTTGTGCCAGTCCCAGTTCCATTTTTCGGGGGGTGGGGTCGCGGAAGGGCACCCGCGAGCAGCCTGTGATTTTAAGCAGCAAGGGGGGTTCGGAAGGCCAGCGAAAACTTTTAATTTCCAGCGGAAGCATGGTTCGGAAGGGGTGCACCTGGCAGATGCTACCATAGGGGTTGCATCATTTTTTTCTGACGCTCCTGACTTGAGGAGCTTGACACCTCACCCAAAACCTGGCTTCGAGAAAAAATAGGACGCGTGCTACGATAGAGGTAGCAACGTTTTTGCTGAAACGGTTTCTGAATGATAGGGCTCCTTAACCCAAAACCGCCGGAATTTCAGTTTTTTATTTTTACAACAATTTTCGTTGCATAGGCCTAGGCCATGGGATTTTTCGTCGGGTTAGAACTTTTATTTTTCGTCAAATCAGGTTTTGGGAGAGGTACGGAGCTCCTCAGGTGAGGAGCCTCAGAAAAAAAGTGGTGCATCGCTACCGTAGCATGCGTCATAGCAATCCCATGGTCTAGGTGTATTCACAATAATATAATAAAACACAAACGATACCGCGTAGGTCCTTAGTGTAGGAGCCCCGCTGATAAGAAATACTTTGGCCAAAAACTGCTACCTCTATGGTAGCACGCGTTGCCTAAATCGTCCGAGGCTCCTCATTTGGGGAGCGCCATACTCCACCTCAAAACGAGTTTGTGACAAAAAGTTGGCCTGGGGGGTTTAACGAAAAGTATTTCTTAAACAGAATTGGCAATCCAACGATATTGGGTAGCTCCTCAGTTGTTGAGGAGCCCCCACTCCACGTGTGCATCAACTCACATTTCCAGCAGCGTTACTCTTGCTTGCCGCTGCTCGGCGTCTCATAGCGCTCCGGCGACAAGCGTACGTCTGCTCCCACCCCGCCCCCGTATTCTCAGACGACCGGTTCGCACGATTGGCCTTGTCGTCACGCCCATGCTTCGTCAAAACCAGCCAGTCACTGGCTGCACTTGTACCCCCCCTTCCCTTCCCCACTCGATAGCAACCGCCACCGCTACCACCACCCCCACCACCACCACCATTACCTCCGCCTCCACCGCCACCACCGCCCGCCCCACCCGATTTATTGTTGTCATCCTCGCTATGGTCTCCGTAACAGTCATGTCCCGGTGCTGTCGCATTTCCCCCTCGCGCTTCCTCCCAGGGTGATGACTTTCCTCCTCCCGACAGAGGGGTCTCTACCGCTGGGAGTTCCAGTAGCGTGGAAGGCGATGACCAGTCGGCGTTGCTGTCGCCATGGAGTGTTTCCACGCTTCGGGACTGCAAGACACCCCTCCGCTTGCGGGAAGCCGCCGTCTGGGCGATCGGCTCCAGCTGAAGCTCTCTGCGCGGGAAAATCAATCGACAGACGAGATCAGCAAGGCCCACGCAACGACACACCCAACGGCCGTATAACATGCAGTAACACACCCCCTGTGGTGATTTTCCAAGCCGATTTTCTCCAAAACAAGGGTGGCACACACAGCAAAAATGGCGGCTTTGGGAAATTCTATTCTGTAGTCGAAATCTTTCCATAGACGCATCACTCGGTGTTTGTATTCTCTCCGCTATCGAGAAACCCAGCTTCGAAATTCATCTGAGGGGGTGTGTCATCTTGCGTGTTCTACAGTATACGGCACGAAAGCAAACTAAATATGAAAGGTTCCGTATAGCGACCAGGAGCTTGTGTTTTTTGTCAAAACGCAATGGTCGAGAGGGTAAGCTTGGGCCCAAAACGTATTTCCGACTGACGAGGGTCCTCGAGTGAAAAAATGCCAAGTATCGTTGCAATCCTAATTGTATTGCTAAATATAATGTAATTCCAGTTGTATTACTTACAATATTCTATACGTGGTTTGCGCTTACATTTGCTTGTCGAAATCGTGTTTCTATATAACAATTACAGTAAAACTACGCCGTGAGCCACAGCTCAATGCGTAGGGTAAGGCGTGTACTCCCACAAGCTGAAGAGACTTGTCAAAGAGTTTTGTCCCTCACGAGCTGACCGGGGAGAATTGTTCCGGGTATGACATTGAGTAGGTGTCATTTTATTGCTATCTACCCCTCTACGCAGAACCACGTTAGTATGGGGAAGCTGGCCGGCTGGAGATCGAGAGATAACCAGTCCGCGTGCGTGAAGGCCTTGCCTGTGTGAATAAATAGAAAGAGTACACCTGGTGAGCGTGAGGACAGAGATCTACCTAGGGCTCTTCGGTCCCCTGAAAAGTACAACAACGCCAGCTGGGAGTTCGAACGATTGAGTGGTCGATACTAAACTCTGAAAGCTGCGTGGTTTGTGGCGAGGTATATTGATCTCTTCACGTTAAGAGCACCAAACAAAGCACGCCCCCCCCCCCCCCCACCGTAGCTCGCCTCAAGACTCACTTCCACATGGCTTGCCCGGCGCTGCAACCCCTCCCGTACTCACGCGCCGCGTTACGATACATCTTCACCGCCCGAGATGGCGAATCCTGTCCCAATGTAACACCCATCACGCTATTTTCCATGCTCCGTCCTCGGCTTTTACCCCTACGTGATTCATTCTGAACCGTACGCGGTCCCGCCGCATTCTTTCCCGTACGTGATTCGTTCTGAATCGTACGCGATCCCACCGCCTTTTTTTGCGATCCCGCTGGTTCAGCCAATGAGTTTGAAGCTGTCTGTGGGTCCGCGAATGCAGAGGGGCTAAAGGTAACGGCACTTCGCGACGCCGGGGAGGATGGCTTGTTGTCCCCGGGGGTGTGGGGGCTTGTGTCACTGCCCCCATGTATCAACGTCGGCGCGGATGCTGAGGAGCACATGGTGCGGTGGGGGTGGCGACTGATAGCGGGTGTCGTCGGGGCGAAGGAAATCTAGATCGAAATTTGGAGGCACGATGGGAGGCATTTTGACGGGAAGGGGAAGCGTTGGCCGGGGACAGAGGGACAGCTGCAAGGCAAAACCTGATACAAGAAATGAACAAAGCTAGCAGCTCCGCATAGGAAATGTACGTAAAGAGCCGGTAAAACCGGATAATTTCTTTCAAGTTGTTGTCCCTTTATCAGCGTCCATTTGCTAATTGATGACAATAGTGGTAGGATAGAAGTAGCACGTTTTGGCCGAATATTTCTGATTGACGAGGGCTCTCAAAGGAGGAACCACCCAACATAGTTGGAACACCGATTGCGATTTTCAACAGGATTAGCTACATACCTAGACCGTGAGATTGTTCATCGGGTTGCGCTTTTAGTTTTCATCAAAGTCAGGCTTTGGGTGTGCAAAATGTCTCATCACATGAGGAGCCTGATTTACATTACGTGCGCTCCTATCGTAGCATGCTTCGTCGCTTTCCCTGCAACCGTGATCATGGCCGTGAGCGATCGCACTGAAAATTTTGCTCACTAAGGTGGATTGTCTGCAGGAAAATTCGCACAGCGATACTCGCTTGACGCGGGATGGACACAGAGACCATCGCCTAGTTTCTTCAGGACAAAAAATCCCGCTTCCTCTACGAATCTTGCTCTCGCTGTTGTTCTGGCTTGCTACGCATTCGCGCAACAGCATGAGAAGTAGCATGAGTCGTCGAGGAAACCGATTTTTTTTATCTAGAACCAGCACGCCACACACGTTTTCATGGTGACGCCTATTATGCCGCGCTCCCTCTCACCTCAACGTCATCTTCGTCTCTTCCTGCACCCCCCCGTTTGCTCTTGATGATGCGGTTGTACGCAGCGATCCTACTAGGGTTCTTCGATATTGCGAAGAGTGTACTCACTTCCTCCCGACCGTAGTAGCCCATAATTGCTCCCGACCTCACAGACTGTGCGCTGAACGCTGCCGACAACTTAAGGTTAGCCGCAAAACTCGGTATCGTTGATGAGGAGGCTACGGAGGGCGCGGGGGGGACAATACTCCCCCCCCCCCCCCCCGAAACACGCGTCGCGGAGCCGATACTGCTGTCGTCCAATCCGGGCGGAGGACTTCGGCGGTTCTCGATGGTAGCTAGGGCCGCTCGTCTGTGCTCGGCCTTTATCTTCTGCTTAGCTTCCACCCCCGTTGCACCTTGCATCGCCACTTGTGTCGCTGCTGAATCTCCTGATGGTTCACCCCCCCCCGGATTATCGCGGTTGTCTCCTGTGCCCACGACTCCCCTCCTGAGGGTCCCACTCGAATTTACGAGCGAGGTATTTGATGGGCTGGTGTCCGCAGCGGTTGCTGTCGTGGTAAGGAAGGCGGTGACGGCGTGTATTCTGCCACCCGGGACCTTACTTGGGGAGGCTGTTGTTTTGCTGTTGTCGGAGAAGCCTTTATTTCCGCAGGTAGTTATAGTAGATGTAGCACTTGAGACGGGGGCGATTGTGGTGGTGGCGGCGTTGGTGGAGTTGGTGTTGGCGGTGGTGTTGGCGGTGGTGGTGTTGGCGGTAGTGTTTGTGTTGGCCGTGGTGGTGTTGGCGGTGTTGGTGTTGGTGTTGGTATTGGTGTTGGTGTTGGCGTGTGCGTCGATGTTGGTGTTGGCAGTGGTGTTGGCGTCGGGGATAGCGTTGGTTTTGGGGGTAGCGTTGGCGGCGTTAGCAGCGGCGGCGGCCACCGCCGCTGCCACCGCCGCTGCCATTGTTTGGTTTCCCGAGTTCTCAGAGGGACGCTGGTACGTTCGTCTTCTACCCACCTCTTCCAAGAGACTCGCAGTCATCTCCTCGTGGAACGGTCGCACGCGAACTCCGTCGACAAGAAAACTCCACTCGGGTTTCTTGAACAGTCTACGCTGATCGGTGATTGGCGGATGAGTAACCGATCAAGTTGGGCATGGGAGAAACGGCGCATCGGAGAAACAGCGAAGCAATTAACGCCGTACTTTAGTACAAGCCGCGATTGTTGTGGACCACGCGCGGTAGAGGTGGTGGAGAAATGTTGGGAGGGAGAGCGAGACAACGCAGCGAAAGCGAGAAGGCTGGATGAAAGCGAGAAAGCTGGATTCTGCTGTTGTTGGCGTTTTGGGTTTGGGAAGGTTGCGAGGCTGGACAGCAGCGTGGAGATTTCGTGTACACTCGAAGCGTTTCTGTTGGTTATACGGCACTATCCATTAGACCACTGAATCACTTTGACTGCTCTAGGGAAATCAAGAACCTTCGAGATTTTTCCAACCCAGAAAAAATGATTGATCGTGCCGAGACTTGAACCCGCGCATACCATGCTGAAAAACAGACGATCTACCCACCAAGTTATTGCTGCCTCTTGGCTTGAATCGAAAATACTCTTGTGCTGAAGAATGTGCCGGAGGAGTTCTCTTCCGTTGGCCATAAGGTCGATCAAGGTAATCCGCTCCCCCACCCCTATAGTGGTTACAGTAGTGGGGCCTACATAAGGTGGTTCGAATAAGGCCGCCACTCGATATAGGGCGGTTGAAATCGGTTGGCACGACTGTAACTCTGAATACAACTGCCTATACGAGTAGGGTGGCCTCTCGATATAAGGTAGCTAAAATCCCTTCGCACTATACCGCCTTATATGGGCCCCGCTACTGTAGGGGATCGTAGATTGTTACGATAGGGGTCGTAGCACGTTTTGACTACAATAAGTTCGACTGACGAACCTTCTCAACTGAGGAACTACCCCTAGTATTATTGGAATACTTTTGTGTTCAATTAAGTTATTGGTTTTACCTAGTCTATGGGGTTGCTAATCGAGTTGCACTTTTCGTTTTTTTCTCAAAGTCAGCTTTTGAGTGAGGTATGAAACTCCTCAAGTAAGGAGATTCAGAACACTTATGTGCACTTCTACTTTAGCGTGCCTGCAGTGGTTCTCACATCAACGATAACCACCTCTTGGCCTGAGTTGATTGTGCTCTCGTGCTGAACATTATGGCAGGGATTTTCTCTTCCGCTTGCCATAAGGTCGACGAAAGTCACCCACTCAGTCTCTATTCCCGCGCCCTCTCCAACCCTCCTCCTCCCTCTGCCTGATCGGTGCAAACCTGTTTCCTGATGCTCAAGGAATCTCAAAGGCTTACCCGCCGGCGGACAGTAGCTGGGTGGAGGGGTCGGTTGCCCACAGAGAATAGTAGAAGTAGCACTATATATTAGCTGCGCTCCTCAAGCGTCCACGTAGTCATTATCCAAATATAGAAGACATGTACCTGATATATATTATTATGTATCTCCCGAGCACAGCGTAGAGTGCCACGGGAAAAGAGGAAGTGGCAAAAAAGACAGATGATAATTCCGGCAACTCGGGGATGTTCCGCCGTGTACTTCTCACTACAATAATCCCAAACTACCCTTGGAACTCCCTATTATCGTCAACCATTGCCATATCCGTACCACGCATCAAAGCACAATCAACAGCCTCCCTGCTTTGTAATTGGTACGGCATGACACCATATTATCATTTCCTCAAGGTAAAAC
>JAYJMJ010000290.1:3403059-3413111 GCA_036873875.1 Laminaria ephemera
TTCCCGACGCCCTCCCCCCCCCCCCCCCTCCCCTCCTACTCCTCCCCCCCTCCCCCACCATTTATTCACCTTAGATGTAAGCGCTGCGCACAGGGCAGGAATGCTGGGCAACTTAAGCGCCACCGCTGATACTGCGGGACTGGCGACATAACCCGACATGATTTGCTTCAGCGCCGTCGTGTCCCGACATCTCAGTTCTTCGTAGATGGCGGTCACGGTCCAGGGTTCCCTTGCGCTAGGCCTCGACAGCATGAACAGCAACACCACGTTGTTCTGAAGAAACTCAAGCACCGGACGCGGAGGCGGTGGGTGGTGCGGATCATACTGGAACCTCACATGAACCACACACGGACCACACCAGATTCCCCAAACTCCATACTTGACCCCCAAACATCACAATCCAGCAGTGTGGTGAACGTGGCTCGTAGCATGCGTCCAGTCCAACCCCTCACCCTAGCCTCTACCCTAACGCGCTGTAAATATTTCTACTGCACCTACCAGCTGGCCTAGCCGCGTCTTGTGCGCGACATCGAAGCGCTTTTGAAGCAAGGAGCCTCAAAATCAGGGTATCTCTCACCGTAACAGCACGCGTCCAACCCAACCCCAACCCCTCTAACCCCCATCGCAAGGCGCTGAAAATAGTACTGCATCCAAACCCTCATCCTGCGGCATACGATAGGGGTACGAAGCCCTTTTTGGCTAAAACGTTTCTGAGTGACGGGGCTCCTCCGCTGAGGAACTGCCCACTATAGCGTTGAAGTTTCACTGATGTTTTACAAGTAACGTTTGTCAAACATACCTAGGGCATGGGATTGTTTTTTTTTCGGGTTGCCCTTGCTTTTTTTTTTTTCAAGGCAGTGTTGAGCTCCTCAAGTGAGGAGCCTCAGAAAAAAAAGGGATGCACCCCTCCCGTTGCATGCTTCCTGCTGCACCCTCACCAGCTGGTCTTGTTGCGTCTTGTGCGTGACGCCGAAGAGCCTTGAGGTGACCACAGAGAAGTTAGTTGCTGCACCTTAACCCTAAACTGTAGCTTAAGGCGCCGCAAATACTACTGTACTACTCAGTTCTGGCGCCGATCAGTTAATGTAAAGCATTGGATTGGATGTGTCTCGCGGGAAATACCTCCGCGCTGAGCAAGCGCGGTGGCAATCCTTGGAAATGAAACAACAACGCACTCACCAGCTGGTCTTGTTGCGTCTTATGCGTGACGCCGAAGAGCCGTGAAGAGGACACTACCCGCTGGTGCCACGCGGGCGCTAGGTCGGCCGCCCCCTCGTTGCTGATCCGCCGAAAGCGTAGGCTAGCTCCAACGCACTTGATGGACGATACAGCGTGGGCCTGTCAAATACACCACAACAAACGAGGGTGTTCGCTGATAAGCACATACACACATACAGATTAGGGTTGGAACCGGATGCAGGCGCACCATCTTGGATTGTATAATACAACAATTATGTACGTCATATAGATCATTCAAGAGTCACCTTTGGTGGGAAGTTGACCGACCAAAAGGGGGACACACAAACACAGACGGGCAGACAGATATACTTATGATATATGCGAGGTTTCCAGCGTGTGTTCTCCTCGCACCCACCGGCGCGTTTCGGCTCTCCTCACTCACCTTGAAGGCCATAAAAAAGGTCGAACGCCAGCTACGATCGTAGTGGTCCTCTTGTCGTCCTTGGTGAGGCCGAAAACCATATTTTCGAGGCCTTCTCATGAAGCTCGAACATTGCTTTGTACTATGATATATATGCACATAGAATATGTGTATCTGTATATGGGTTGCAGCAAGTATTCTACCCGCATCCACCCACGGTTTTAAGCTCTCCTCGCACCTTGAAAAGCATCGACAAAGACCGAACGTCTGCTACGATTGCGGTGACCCTCATGTCGACCGTGCTGAGGCCGAGAACCGTCTTCTCTGTTGTTGTGTATACAAGTTGTACACACATTCTGGCATGTTATAACATTAACCTAACGTGTTGTAGCTAGAAATTCGATCGATTATTTAGAAAGCTTTACCAAGGGTTTAGTGTGGAATGACACACGTATATGCCTTGTATGTATGTGTGTACTCTCCTCGCACCCACCCGCGGTGTCAGGTTCTCTCCACCCACCTTGAAGGCCATCGACAAGGACCGAACGCCTGCTACGATGGTTGTGACCCTCTTGTCGACCTTGGTCAGGTCTAAAACCATTTTTTCGAGGTCTTCCTCAAGGCCAGCTTCCATGTTGTACACAGAGTCGTCGATCAGAGCAGCCACGTTGCTGTACGTGTCCTGCACGCAGTCCACTAGCGCTAACGCCTTCGCCTAATACATGTGCACGTCAATCGGCCAGCCCAGGTGTTACAACAAAATAACCCATTCATGCCATTAGCTCTTGCCTTGATATGCATATGAACCAGTCAGCGGCAGCTCGGGCGTGTCACAACAAAATAACCATTTCCCTTGTAACGATCGACGCGTGCTACGATAGGGATAATGTACCTCTTTTTCGTAGTGCTTCTTTTTGGAAGTACCTCTTTTTGGCAGTACTTGTTTTTGGCAGTACCTCTTTTTGACAGTACCTCTTTTTGGCCAAATCATTGCTGACAGACGGGATTCATCAAGTGAGGGAACCACCCAATATCGCTGTAATCCCGTATGCTCTATATTATTTTTCATGTGGCAGCTATTAGAGCATAATAGGCCATGGGATCGTCCATCGAGTTAATCACCGTGTTTTCTCTAAGTCCGTTCAAATATTAGGAATAGAGCTCCTCAAATGGGAAGCCGACGCGTGCTACAACAGAGGTAGCACTTTTTTTGTCTGAAAAAAAATCTTGAATGACGGGGCTACTTAACCCCAAAATCGTCGGAATTTCAATCTTTTTTTTGGCAAAAATTTTCGTTGTATACCTAGGCCATGGGATTGTTCATCGGGTAGCACTTTTACTTTTCCCCAAAACAGGGTTTGAGAGAGGCATAGAGATCCTCAACAGAAGAGCCTCAGAAAAAAAACGGCGCACCTCAACCGCGGCATGTGTCAGCCTCAGATCATTTAGGGTGCACCCCTGCTGTAGTATTTTCTGAATGACGAGGCTCCTTAACCCAAAATCGTCGGAATTTCGTTTCTTTTTTGCAATAATTTTCGCTGTATACCTAGGTCATCTGATTGTTCATAGGGTAGTACTTTTGTTTTCCCCCAAATCAGTTGTGGGCAGGAGGACAGAGCTCCTCAAGTGAAGAGCGTCAGAAAAAAAATAAATGGTGCACCTCTGCCGTAGCATGCGTCTTTTTTGTGACGCGTGCTACGATAGAGGTAGCACTTTTCGGCGTTTTTTGTTTCTGAATGGCGGGGCTCCTTAACCCAAAATCGTCGGAACGTCATTCTTGTTTTGCAATATATATTTTTTGGATACCTATTTACGGAGGACCGTAGTAATCAGGACCCACGATATATACAAAAACCTATACATTGCACCGTTTTTACTATATCATATTTGGTCCTGATTACTATGGTATGTTCCCCCGTAAATAGGCCATACCAGGTAGGTTTGTTCATCGGGTTGCACTTTCATTCTTCTAAAAACAAAATCATTTTTTGGCTGAGGTTTAGAGCTCCTCAAGTGAGGAGCCCGAGAAACAAAATAATGGTACTACACCTCTATCGTATTAATAGCATGTGTCTACCAGTAGAACGGCTTCCGGATTTCATATATTCCTGCAAATATCAGCCTGTCTTTCGTAGATGTCCTGTACTGTACTGCAGAGTCAGCCCCACGCTATTAATAAGTAGGCTGTGTCCCACAAGGGGGGTGGGGTTCGAAAGGCGCGTGCCACGATAGAGGTACAGCTAGAGCTGTGAGTCGACAGGTTTTCACGACTAATAACGAACTAGGGATTAGGGCCGGCCCCCCCGCTCAAATGGCGGCGGGGCCATATTTTGGAACAAAACGGTCAACCGGTTATCATGCATGACATGCCTATACGTAGTTGGCGATAGTCCTAGCTAAATGAGGGGATATCGTAAGAGTCTCAGAAGTAAAGGTTTTAAACCGTAATTGGTCTGTGAGTCTTGTGGGCCGTTGGAGGATGAAAGCAGTCGACAAGATATATAACTCTAAGTTATTCACATGCATGGCTAGCCTGCTTACAGGGAGGTGCGAAGCACGTGGACCCGTGCCGCAGCGGTGTTGTTGTTGTGTTGTCATTCGTGTGCATACTCGTACGAGTAGGGCATGCTTCAAGATTGCAAAGATACTCGCAGTATACTTAATATTTTTAAAGTTTTTGGAGTGTAGTCTTGCGTCTGATCTACATTACTTGGTTTACCTATGGCACGGCTCATCGGTCGTGCTATATATAGCAGCCTATCGCACGACCCATGAGACGTCCCATAGTATAATTGCAGTAGTATATGAGGGTAGAAGGGGCCGCCGGTCGCCGGCTCGCGCGATACCAAAATGTTAGCAGCATTGTGGCGAAGGATGGAGGTCAGACGTATTGCCAGCAGTTGAGAGCACTCTACACACTTGCCGCGGAGAACAACGGTGGCTGCCGTAGTGAATGTGATACTGCTGCAGTACACATGCGTATGTATGTGTGTACTCTTATCCTGGTGACAAACCTGACACATGATTTTTTGATGACTTGCCCCACAGCTGTCGCTGCTGCTGTACAGCTCTGCCTACTCCGCGCGAGCGGTTCGACCGCTCCCCCTACTCGCCTCCAAGACAGACGAACAACCGTAACTCATTGCCGTAGTACTGGTACATGTGTGTATCTTGGATACTATGTGGTCACCTATCCAACCCCCGTAATGAACGATTGCCTGCGGCGGCTGCTGTTATATGTACTGATACATACCTGGTACGTATCTTCGCTATGTATCTAACGCACTTATCAGAAAGCAGCAGCTGTTGTTGTTGCTGCTGCTGCTGCTGCTGCTGCTGCATCTCTGCGCCTCCACCTAATTCCAGTTCCTCGCCAACAGCCGGCTCAGGGACCAACGGTACGGTCTTGTACACTATTTATTTGCTGTTCTCGTGGAGTATTACGGAAGCTTCCATGCAAGCTTCCACACTGCCATGGAAGCTTCCACTACCTCCATTTTGGGATTTTAGGATGTAGTAGAAGTAGTGGAAGTAGTGGAAGCTTCCACGAAAGTTTCCATGGAAGCTTCCACTACTTCCACATAAAATGTTCCATGGGAGCTTCCATCGTCTTCCGTTGAAGCTGTGTGGATGTAGTGGAAGCTTCCATGTAAGCTACTTCCATGGAAACTGCCACTACTTTCATGGAAGTGTAATACTTCTACCTTATACCGGTATGTATTTCCCTTGAAGCTTCCATGTAAGCTGCGTCCACGGAAACTGCCACTACTTTCATGGAAATGTAATACTTCTACCTTATACCGGTATGTACTCCCCTTCAAGCTTCCATGGAAGTAGTGGAAGGACCAATGGAACAATCTCCCCCTGAGCGAACGGAAGCTTCCAGAGGACTGTTATGGAAGCTTTCATGGAAGTACCGGAAGCGGGTTCCATGCAAGGGCTGGAAGCTTCCATGGAAGCGCTGGAAACTTCCATGCAAGCTTTCATGGAATTACTGGAAACTTCCATGGAAGTAGTTTGGGTTAGGGTTAGGTTTAGAGTTAGGGTTAGGCTTATACCACTTCCGTGAAAGCTTACACCGCTTCCGTGGAAGCGTCTAGCACTTCCAAGGAATATTCCAGTACAATCAGTACTTCCATGGAAGTTTCCAGTACTTCCGTGAAAACTTCCAGTACTTCCATCGAAGCTTCGGATGAAAAACATGGTAGCTGCCCGTACTCTCGTGGAAGCTTCCTTGGAAACTTCCACCATTTCCATGGACCCTTCCAGTAATTCCATGAAACGTGCCAGTACTTCCATTTGTGTGGAAGCTTCCACCACTTCTATGGAAGCTTACACCACTTCCATGGAAGCTTAAACCACTTCCATGGACGTTTCTACCACTTCCATGGACGTTTCCAGTACTATCAGCTCTTTCGTGGAAGCTTCCAGCACTGCCATGAAAGCTACCAGTAATTCTACGGCAGCTGCCAGTATTTCAATAAAAGCTTTTAGTACTCTCCTGGAAGCTTGCACCTCTTCCACGGAAGCTTCCGCGGATGGATGTAGTTCAACCTTCCTTGGACGTTCACGGAAGCGATTCAAGCTTCCATGGAAGCTTCGGTGGGAGTGCACTCAAGCAGGAAATGCTTCCGTGAGAGCTTCCAAAACTTCCGTGGGAACTTCTACTGCTTCCACGGAAGCTTCCGCCAAATTTTCATGGAAATACATAAATAGAAGCTTCCGTGAAAGCTTACCTGACTTGCATGGAAGCTTACCTGACTTCCGTTGAAGCTTCCGTGAAAGCTTCCACGGAAGTGTCCGTCCACGCTCAGCTTCCAGTACTTCCGTTGAAGCTTCCCTAAACGTTTCCACTGCTTCCATGGAAGCATCGTCCGTCGAAGATTCTACACCTTCCATGGAAGCGTCCATGGAATCTTTTACCACTTCCATTGAAGCTTCCGTAGTAGCTTCCATGGAAGCTTCAACGGAAACTTCCATGGAAGCGTCTACGCTGGAAGTTTCCGCGGAAGTCATGGAAGCTTCCACTGCTTCCATGAAAGCTTCCACTCCTTCCATGGGAGTTTCCACCGCTTCCATGGAAGCTTCCACCTCTTCCATGGAAGCTTCCACCACTTCCATGGAACCTTCTGTCAACTTCCACCAGAAAGACAAAGAATGGACAAGACCCCATGGGTATGGGTCGGAAAATATACATATGTAAGGATCGGTTTGGTGTTAATATTCTGATTATACGGTCGTTACGTTTAGGGACATAGGCTCGAGGTCAGAGGATGACATCAAAGGAAGGCACGATCGATCGTCCCCGCCCGTGGTGTTTCGTTCGCCCGCGCAAGGGCCATGGCAGATGACGACGACAAATCCAAGCATATGCCGTTGTCTCTGTTGCTCGCGATGCCCTACATCGCAGTCCAGCGAGGTGCGTAAAAACACACTTAATCCAAGATAAAGCCATCCAACAAAAAGGGCATCGTTTTTGTTATTTTTCAGCTATTACAGTCTTGATTAATCGGTAGGTGCCGTTAGCCCAGTAATTGACAATAGTCGGCAAGTCGGCTGGCGTAGCCAGCTGTTGGCAACCGACTTGCCGACTTAAATCAGGCGAGCGAACCGAGCCAAATATGATCTCTCCTGCCGAGGGGGGCCCGTCCCCAAAAAAAAAATGCATCCCGCATTCAACAAACCTTCCTACACGGGTGGAATCCCAATAAGTCGGATAGTCGGCACCTCCAGGAAACGACTGAGAGTGCGACAAATAACTAGTTGGTGACTTAAGCCGTGCCGACGCACAGCTCTAGGTACAGCAGTATCATTGTTTTGGCCTAATCTTATCGGACTGACGGGACTCCTCAACTGAGTAGCTACTGAATATCTTTCGAATACCTATGTCATGGGGATTATTCTTAGGGTTGAAGTTTCTGTGTTTGTCAGAGTACGTTTCTGGGTGAGGAATAGAGATCCTCAAGTGAGGAAACTAAGAATAGTGTGATGCATCTCTCCCGTAGCATGCGTCGAAAGGGCGTAAGACTGCCAGCTGTTATGGGCATTTGTGCCGGATATTTGTTTTTTCTCACCGGACATCGTCGCTTACATGACCAGGCGGGATATTTGTCCCCCGCTCATGTGATCGTTTCCGCCATTTTATATGGCGTTCTAAGTTCCTCGAATTGGACGGGTCCACTTGAAGGTACCTTGGGTCCCTTGAGCGGGAATACCGTATATAAAATAATATACCCGTTTTCAACTTGCGGAGAATCGTCCGCCACCCGCCGCCTGCAAGAAATCGCACACTGCTGTAAGAATGTGTACACAAATCATCGATGTTGCATGTCGCCTTGGTTGAGTTCTGCGGCTGATCCTCTCCACCCGGTCCGTTTTAACGTGTTTCTCGTGTTTCTTCTTTTTCCTCATGTGTACATCCCACCCTCCGGACCCAACGCCAAACGAATCGCCCACCGCCTGCAAGAACACGCACACTATGTGCGCGTGTATACCAACCGTATGTATTGCACACCACCTTTGTAGAGTTCTGCCCTTATGCTGCCCACCCTGGCCGTCTCCACGTGCGTATGGTGAATATATCGTGTGTCGATTCTTCCATTTCTCCTTTTGCGCACCCCAGCCTCCGGACCCAAGGCGAAATTCGGGTTTGAACCGTCCATCTCCTGTAAGAAAGCGCACACTGTATGCGCGTACGTTCAACATGTACTGTAGATCACAGATCACCTTGGTTATGTACCGCGGTTTATCATGTTCACCCTTCCCGTTGATACTTCATTCTCATTTTGCTTTTACTTCCCCGCGCTTGACCGAACCCTTTTTTCGTATCGTGTTGACCTCTTCGGCCTCAATGTGCTTGTCATGTTTTGTGTTCCCTTGTGTATATCACACCACCCAGACCCATAGTGAAATTCTGTCTCGAAACGCCCACCGCCTGCAGGAAAACGCACACTATATACGTGTATATAGAAACCATATGTATTGCGTACCACCTTTGTTAAGCTCTGCTCGTATTCTGTCCACTCAGCCCGTCTCAACGTGCGTATGGTGTATATATCGTGCTACTCACTAAGCATTTAGTTCATCCCACCACCCGGACCCATCGCGATATTAAGGCTCGAAACGTCCACCTCCTGCAAGAAAATGCACACTATATGCGCGTGATACAAATCATGTGTATTGCATGCCACCTTTGTTGGCTCCTACCCTTTATGCTGTCCACCCTGCCCATGTCAACGTGCGCATCGTGTTTCCTTGCGCGTTTCGTCTGTTTCCCCCCTTTGTGCACCCCACCCCCTGGATCCAAGGCGAAATTCGGGAGCAAAACATCCACCGCCTGTAATAAAACGAATACTGTATGCGCGCATGCAAGATGTATTATTGCAGATCACATGTCAACATTTTTGGGTAGTGTAGATCTTTATCTGTTCGCCTCGCCCGTCTCAACGTGCTTCTCACTTTCTTGTCTGTCCCGGTGCTTTTGCGCCATTTGTTTCTTATCCTGTTGACCCCTCCCGTCTCATCGCGCGCATCACTGTTGCCCCCTTACTCCCTTCTTGCCCGCCATCCTCACCCTCGTCTCCTTAAACAGGTAACCTATAATTATTTCAAGCGGTGGTTCAAGGTAAATGTTCTTTGCGGAGTAGGCATACTGCTAGATACAGCACACTCATTTGCCGGGTAAAGAGCTATAACACAGCAGAGGTCGCGCTGCTCCGTCTTCATCTCCTTCGCCGCCCCCAACATAGAGGCGAACGCCCGCTTCTGCCGGGCACACATCTCCTTCGCCAGCGCTAACTTAAGGGCGAACGCTCGATTCTGTCGGCGGACCCATTGCTTCGGGTAGAGCTTATACATACGTATTAGCTTCGGATAGAGCCAATATTTGCTTGGGGTGGAGCTTACATTTGGTTGAGGTTGAGCTCATATTCACTTCAGGTAAATAAAGGATAACTACGTGGCAACAGCACTTCGGATTTACGATGAAGACCTACGCAAAACGTGTTGCGGCGAGTGGCAACGTCGTCGGTGTCGGTGGCGGTTTCGGTGTCATCCAAGGACAGCCGCGGACGCCGGTGGTAACGGTGGCGACGGACGGGCACTTCAACGGTGGCGGCAGTGCCACAAGGAAGCGGACGTGGTGGTGCCAGGATGGACCCGTTGATTCGTAAGTTGACGCTTGCTACGATTGAGTGGTACTTTTTTTGGCTGAAGCGTTTTCTGCATGACGGGGCTCCTTAACCAAAAATCGTCGGATTTTCTTCTTTTTTTTTGCAATATGTTTCGTTCTACACCTGTAGGCCATGGGATTGTTCATCGGGCGTCACATTTATTTATTTTTCCCCAAACAGTTTTTTATAAAAAATTAAAAATACACAGCAGCTGTGAGATCTAGGATTTCGTCGAAACTCATATTTGCAAGCTGTGTGTGATACTCCGATCGCACGTGTTA
>JAYJMJ010000290.1:3497800-3514097 GCA_036873875.1 Laminaria ephemera
TCGAAGGTCAATCGTGGTTGTTGGACAACGCTGACCGAGGCTAGATGAAAATTGACGAATTGGGCCGCTTGACCAGAAAAGAGCCAGAAAAACACAATTAATCATTTTTTCCGCATAGCGACCGTACGAGAAATCTTTCAGCATACAATTCTAAAACAAAGTTTGGAAACTTTTTTGCTAAGGATCGGCTTGCCATAAGCACCGGTCTTACAGAGAATGCAGATACTACATTAAGATCTTGGGACCTTTCGAGCCTTTCAACGCATTTTCGGGACTGTTTAGTGTTAGGAATAGAACCTCCCAGGAAACGATATTTTTGTTTTCCTTCAGGGTTCCATTCTCAACCCCGCGGGGTCGTGAGGATTGTTTGATAGATGCTGTCTGGCAGTCGTGTACAACGAACGGGACCCTCTGCCGGGGGTAACGTCACTATGTTCGTCCCCAGCACCCTTGGGCGTTCGAGCCCCACTCAGAAGGCTAGCGCCTCATCAACACACGTAACACCCTGCTCCAGTACCTTACGTGTTAGTCCTTCTTAGTTCCAAAACGCCCATGGTTGTCAATCCACTGATAATGTTACCACGAAGTACATCTTCCGACATCTTAACACTGCACATACGGAACACAGAGCATTCTGTATGTTCCAACGTAAATCGGTTTACTAACTGTAGCCTCAAACTCTGCCCGTACGCTTGTCGTTACAGGAAAATAACGCCGTCGTGAAGATCGACATCAAGGACTGCGAAGTCAGCCGAATGTTTCCGCTCGGCTACAAGGTACAGTGATATAGTAGGTGCTGGGGCCAGTGAAACACAATTATGCCTATGACGAGGTGTGGTCAACGGCCAAATAAAAAATGACTTGCGCTTTACCATGTCGCTAAACGTCCGCAGCATCTATGATTCAGTTCTCGAGTGCTGTACCAAGTACCTCTCGACGTCGAACGGCCCTGCGATGTACCACGTACCTCCCAGCGTCCGCGGTCTTTGTCAATTACGGGGTGTTGTTTTCGCTGGTTGCTTTAGCGATTTTTGTCAGGTGAATATGTTGAACGAGGGCACGCGTCCGAACTTCCTTGGTGGAACGGTGGTGGGGATGGCGATCTTTAGCAGCGCAGGAAGCGCTCTTCTCTTCAAATTTGCGTGCGGGAGGGAGCTTCGGTCATTCTGGCACTGCTTCCGACCTATAGTTGATTTCTCAAAGCTGATATCGGTCTATCTAGCAATTTTCTGGGGGTAGGTTCAAGTCACAACCTCGGGATGTTTTCTAAGCATGTCCCAGTTGTTAAGAGTGAGCTTCCGAGAAAGGCACCAAGAAAACCAAGTAAAAAGCAGCACATCCTGAACGTCCCGCGTGAACACAATGGCTCTGGTTTGGTTCGGCGTTTGAATTATTTTTGTCCATATTGCAGAAGTGGGGCAACGGCATTAAATTCGATGCGTCGGACAAGGACGACGCGATCAACCTCCAGGACTGGCCGACGGTGAAGGGGATGTATCAACCTGACTCCATCAAAACCTTCAAGACGGGAGGGACGCGTTGTGAGTACGGCTAAAAGCAAGGCAAACGGCCAAGCGCTAATATCAACATCCGTTCGGTCTCACTGGTTTGGCGAAGAAATACGCGTCTTTTCGTGATTTATCAGGGGCGTGTCCATACAAATGCTACAGACGTTTGTACTGCAGGACAGGAGAAAACATTTCGAAGCGGGAACGAGGAGGCTACTTCAGCCCACGGTTGGTGTCCTTCTTGTTAATTATTTGTTTGGCGTTCTTGTAACGTCTTGTTTAGTTAGTTTTTGAACAGCCCGGTACGCCTCTGCCCCCCCCCCTACTAGCCACTCCAACCCCGGAAGGTCACCCAGCCCATTTCTTCCTCATACCTGGTAGCATATACCAGGTGTAGTAGCCTCTACACGCCAGTGTAGACGGGCAGTGAACGTTGCCAAGCTTTTATTTTCCGTCTAAGACGACACTCAGTGTGTGGGGGTGGCCGGCGCACGCAAAGCATCTGTCGCAAGACCCTTCTAACACGAACTTTGACCGAGGAGTAAACAGCTGGCTACTCTCCGACGAAAAGAGCCAGAGCCGGTTGGTTCTGTGGCAATATATTATTTTTTTGTTAGCGTATCTTTCTTCCGTAACTCTCAGTCTCTCTCGCTCTTGCAAGAGTATCTAAATAGCGTAGGCACGGAGACAGCTATGGAGTCTGTTTCACGAATCACGTTGTCGCCTAGTTCGTAGGCCACAAACGAAACGGGTTCGACCCCCCCTCCCCCCTCGCTTCCGTTCCGACCCCCCTCCTGAACAAAACACTGCCAAAGACTTTGTTACTGCCAACGAGGGCGACGGCCGCGAGTTTGGTGAGGACGAGGACGACGAGGACTACTACACCGACGAGATCCGTGTCGAAGCCTTGGCCGTGGAACTCGGGTTTGACGCCACCGAGTCGCCATATGATGAAGCCAATCTCGGCAGGCTGAAGGTGCGCAGCATGCTAAGGACACAAGACCATATGGCAGCAGGATGCGTTGTGATTAGGCAGCTTGAAATGTCTAGGGCCTATCTCGTAAACCCGATTTTTATTTTGTACGTATTGCCTTGTAAACAATTAAGATTTGTGGCGGCCACGTATCCTTCGCGGAACCCGCTGTCAACGGGACCTGGCTCGGCGGGGCCCGGGGTAGAGATAACGCCCCCCCCGGACCCCACGACGGAGTACATCTGTTAGATGTGTGTGTACTACCGTCTTCGTTGATTAAGTCGGGTGGGGGTTTGTTGCATGACGCGCTGGGGAACAGGCTGAGCATGTGTCGTAGTGTGGTAGCCCCACCACACCAATAAAGATCCGAGACCCGTGTGTGCTTGCGTGCATGCGCCTTTATTCGTGTGTTTCCTCGTGCAGGTGACGACGACGGCCCCCTTCGATGGTGACATGAACGAGCTCTATGCATTCGGCGGCAGGTACAGTTGATGATACTAGGATATGAGTACGAACCGAAAAACGCCTCTGTCCGTCGACGCGGGCTACGATAGATATATCACTTTTTGGTGGATTTCTTGTTCTGAATAACGGGGCTCCTTAACACCAAATCGTCGGAATTTCGTTCTTTCCCCCCCCTTAATTTTCGTTGTTTACCTAAGCCATGGGATTGTTCATCGGGACCATTTTTAGTTTTGCCCAAATCAGTTTTGTGGGAGAGGTATAGAGCTCCCCACGTGAGGAGCCTCAGAAAAAGAATGGTGGACCTCTACCGCAGCATGCGCCCGTAGGAAGAAACCTCGCGGTGTTTGGTACGTAGCGCACACAGACGGCTATCAAAAAGTTGCAAATACCAGAGTGAGTGGAGGCGCTTGGTACGATAGTGGTGGCTCCTTTTGGCAAAAACAGTTCTGACTGGACGATGCTACCGTAGAGGTGCATCTTTTGTTTGCTGAGGCTCCTGACATGAAGAGCTCTAAAACTCTCCCAAAAAATTATGTTGGGGAGAAGTAAAGGTGCCATCCGATGAACAATGCCATGGCCTACGTATACAACGAAAATTATTTCAAAACTCATACCTGAAAATTCCAACGAGTTTGGGTTAAGGAGCCCCGTCATTAAGAAACGTTTCAGCCAAAAAAGTGCAACCTCTATCGTAGAACGCGTCACTGACGGGGCTCCTTGACCGAGTAACTGCCTAACATCGTTGGAATCCCATGCGTGTTTTGCAGCAATATCCGCTGCGTATTATGAGCCATGGGTTTCTTCTTCGGGTGACGGGGGCAATTATTATCATAGTTAGGTTTCAGGTTATGTATAGAGCTCCTCAAGCGAGGAACTTCATAATCATTTGATGTACCCGCTACCGTGTCATGTATTTTCCAATCATTATTCAGTCCTACCCCGGGAAAGGCGGGTGCGCTGGTTCTGTTACCCCTCGGGTAAGCCGAGACCGACGTGTCGTCAATACAACAGTGGTGATGCCCCTGCAGCGAGTGCAGCCGCTGTGCTGGTCCAGGGTTCGCCACACATTTCTGGTAGAACCCTTCGCTTTTCTCGGTACTCATCGATTGAGCAGCGCTTACAAATCTCACGGAACAAAATCTTCTCCCGAAGCTTTCACAAGGGCGGAGACGGGCGGCAGGCAGCAGAAGACTGTCGTGGAACCAGCGGGGTCTTGTTGGAACAGCTTTTCGCAACCAGCCCCCAAACGCTACTGTAGAGGTTCTGCCGTAGAGCCACATTGCATGCTTTCGTATTTGCCTTCTGTTCCTTGCATGGCAACCGTTGACCGCTGCCAACGCGGACAACTGCTGACCACCTTCAGTACAAACGAAACATGTTATCGGTTGCCACCGCCGATCACCTCCGGTCTCGCGGCCTCGGTATTGCTACACAGACCACCCCCACGCCGCTTGTCACACAATTGCAGCAAACCAAATCCAGACGACTCGCCGCACCATTTGAAGATTAGAGCCCCCCTCGTGTTCCACAGCCCCCGCGGTTTAGCCATCCACATTATTTCCCGCCTCGCTGTCTCATCGGATGCCCAGATCTATCTCGATATTCAATGGCAGTTCAGGTAAACTGGTGTGGGACAGCGGAGACTTCATCGCGGCATACATCGCCGACCCGGACAACGGCTGGAGCGAGCTCTTCAACTCCAAGGGAGGTAAGCAGAGACCCAAATTGATGGAAATCGCCTTTTTTGTGTAGTTACGGGCTACGAAAGGAGTAGCTCGGTTTGGCCAAACCATTTATGACTGGCGGGAGTCCTCCACCGAGGAACTATCCAATATCGTATGGGTGCCGTTTGTGCGTTACCACGTTCTTCAATGACTGCGAAGACCATAGGGTTGTTCGTCGCGCTGTACTTTCGTATTTTCTGAAATATACTGTTTGGGTGAGATATGGAGCTCCTCAAGTGAGGAGCCCCAGAATTTTGAGGTGCCCCCCTGCCATAGCGTGCACGCCAAACGGTGTTGGTATTGGTCCTATTATTGGTGGTGCTACCAGTAGTGGTAATGCGCCAGCTCTCAGCAGCTGGATCCAACCAGTGGAGAGCGATGCACGCTTCGTACGCCCGCTAAAGGCCTAAACCACGCGTCGCACAGTGTTGGTGTCGGTTTGTAGTGTTGGTGGTGCTAGCGGTGACGGTAGTGAACATGTTTTATTTCCTTGATGATCATTTTACCCCGTGGTTAAGCCATGCACGCAGTACCAGGGGTGTACCCCGTGTGCAGTGTGTGTCGAGAGGAAGCCCGGTTTACGGTTGGCGATGAAAGTAAGCAAAACTGGCAAGAGAACGCCCCTATGAGGCCATAGGTGGACCGGAGGGGCCAGGTTAGCAGTAAGCAAAGATAGGTAAACCTGCCGAGGCTTCCGGCCTTGGCACGACTGGCGTATTACGGCCCGACAATCGGAATTCGCGAACCAGAAGGGGGAGTGGTAGTTGCAGGAGTCCCTGAGTATTCCGTCCAGAGGCGCCTCTGCGAGCGCCTCTGTGAGATGTTCGTTTGCCTGCATTCTGCGACCTATTGCTGCCTTTTCTGTGATGATAGATTTGACGGTTTGGTTGGGTGACTGTTCCTTATCAAATGTTTTCAGCATTTCTGTGACACTGAATCAAGATTGTTCATCTTTCCATTTCCGTATGGTGGTGTTGACTACTTACTGTAGGAGCCAACAGTCGAGATGAACTACACTTGTAAATGTGTGTATGATCTACACGTACAGCAGAGGCAAAGGGAGCAGCAACATCAGTATGGTTGACTGCACCAGTCCTGTCATCGGTGGCGGCAGCAGTGCGTGTAAGAGGTCGCACTGTTTCGAGCGCGCAGCACATCGACGATGTGCAATGTTGTAATATGGTGCCCAAACCTAGACCATCACCGCTCCGAACGCCACGTTTACCTAACCAAACTGCTGTCGTGCAGACCCTCCTCATGCCGAGCGAGCACACGCAAAATGATCCACTGCTGTGTTCCCACTATCCTCAACACCGTTTTGACAGATGCCGACTCGTTCGACGAGCGCAGCGACGATAAGGGAGCGGAGCCGGAAGGACTTGCGATAACCGAGATAGACGGAAGGTCGGTACTATGCAACCGGCCGGCTATCCGGCCTTTGGCTGAGAGATTGCAGCGGCTGGTGTTTGTTACTTACGGTTGTGGCATGTTTTATGTCCGTTGTTCTGGAGACTTTAGCTTTTCCTCGACCAGCTCGCATTTCCCCCGGTTTGATTGAGTTAGCGCTCCGCAGGTGAGTCGCGGCACGACGGTATGCGGCACGAGTTGTAGCTGCTTCCTTCTCGCTGAGTGGACTGTTTTCAAAGCCCCCGCTATCCTTGCCCGCGATAAGGAAACCATCCATGCGTTTAAGCGTACAGGTATCCCCCCTAGCAAGTCACGTCGCCATCCTTTCCCTTTCCCCGTCGTGGGAGACAAGTAGCCAGGTAAAACATTCCTTGAATAGTGCTAACGCCTCTCAAACAATTTCTCTCCATATTCGCTCCACAGCATATACGTGTTCGTTGGACTTGAGCGCACCGGGGGGTGGATGTGCTGGGACGTCACCAACGCCGAGGCACCGGTATTCCAGGTAACTGCTACATATGACCAATGGCTTTGTTGGGCGGTGGCGAAGGGTCAGATAGTCGGAGAGGGGAGTGGGGTTTGCCATTGTCGTGATTTTGTCTGTTTATCGTCGAGGAGTTCCAGTTTGTTTCGTACACTTCGATTCGACCTATATCTGCTACTACAACAGGATCACACACAAGGCAAACACAGAGGGAAAATCTGTCTCCTTCATGGCGATTCTCACTCCCGATACTGTCCCTCTGTTTTACTCCTTTAGCTTTTGATTGCCACGAGGCAAAACGTTCACACCCCACCTCCATATTTGCGCCTTTTTGTCTCCCGCACCGTTCACCCGTTCCTGTTTGGTTACCTGCACCAACGCGCTCGCAAACCAAAACGTTGTGTCTGTTTTCAGTCGTATACGAATTCGTACGAGGACGACGTTGCCCCCGAGTCAGGAGCGATCATCCCCGCCGAAGACTCACCGTCCGGAAAGGCGCTGCTCATCGCTGCCTATGAAGAGAGCAATACCCTGGCCGTCTTTGAGATCACCACGGACTAGAAACGGGCAATTGCTTCGTACGCCAGTTCCAGCTCTAACTAGTAGCGTATGTAAGATCGATAAGGTTGGTTGTCCCTGATTCTCGACAAGTGGGGGCGAACCATCGCCATCACAGGGTGGCAAAAAAGAGTAAATACGCTCATATGTAAGATCGACAAGTTTGGTTTACCCTGCTGCTCGACAAGCGACAATTACCTGTCAGAAAACGACATTGCTTGTGGGGCTTCCGTGCACATGCGCAGTTGCAGCCCTCGCGACTTTTGTGTATGAGGTTCGGTTTGTTGTATTGTATAAAACAAACGATGCAAATACGTGGCGAGGCAGTCCAGCACTCGTTCTGGCAGGAGATCCCTGTCGCTGTTTCATGTTTTCACCCAGCAGATAAAAGTATTGTAATGCAGAACCTTTCTGGCTTGCACATTTGCCCCGGTCTACCTGTTGAGGTGCTGCTGGGGAGTGTAGCAGGTGTGGAGACGGCTTCTGCGCGCAGGTGGTTTCCTTGCAGTTCGCGGAACGGGCCTGGCTGTATCTACTCAAAACGTATCAGGGTATTTCCCATCGCCGTGTGGGAAACCGGCGGACATGAAGCGATAAGAGGCCTGAGATCTGTATCCTCCAAACCGCTGAAACTACGCTGATGTAGGTAGTAGATGCGTGGCATGAACTCGACATGATTGTCGTGAAAAAATTGAAGGTGTGACATTGGAACGTGCGGTACTGTACAACCGGAGACCATCACTGTTGTTGCCGGTTAAAGAATTATGCTTGTCAGCCAATAGCATGCCTACACGGCGAGGGTGGCACCCATAGTGGGCATCGACACGGGCAGGCGGCGGGTTTGTAACAATCGTGTAGCATCGGTTTGTCGGGCGTGTATGTGTCTCGTTGTGTGCTTGTGCGATAGGTCGTGGAACTGGCTGTCACGATAGGACCCCAACTGATTATAGTATGGTTTGCTGATTGTGGTTCGGTTTAATTTGCTAGCCGCCTGTAGAACCCTCGTCGTGGTTTTCCGCGATCATGGACTCGATAATGGTAATGAGTTAATGTCGAAATAGGGATGCGTGACGAGGCTCTGCCTCTGTGATAAGAGATGCAGAGGTGGTACCACCGAGGTTCTGTGAAGAACACTTGTGGTGATGGATACATGAGATAGTTTGGAAAGGCGCTTATGCGGCCAAAGAAGAAACGAAAAAGAAAAGTAATGGGAACAGGCGAAAGGGGGCAAGCAAGGTACGGGAGGTCGTGACGTGATCATCATGGGACAATGCCCACGCTACGGGAAAATGTCCCGGCTACGTTTCCTGACACTTGTGGTGGTAAGCTACTAATATTTATGCTACAATACGATCAACTTCCCGATGGAGGTAGGTTGGATATACGAGTCTAATGTGGAAACCAAGAATAAAAAGAGAAAGGAACAACACATTCACGCCTGTGTCTGAACAGCGGCAATATGGGTGAAGGCATGTCACAAATACTCGTGGTAAAATTCTGGCCTACTAGAACAAAAGCGCAAACCCGTCTGCTGTATCTTCAACACATGCGATAAACTATAACTATGCATGGGTCGACAGGCTATGCGACAAA
The DNA here is from genome assembly GCA_036873875.1 of Laminaria ephemera. Taxonomy (NCBI): domain Eukaryota; class Phaeophyceae; order Laminariales; family Laminariaceae; genus Laminaria; species Laminaria ephemera. Next base: position 3,506,513 of record JAYJMJ010000290.1, read on the forward strand.
GGCCAAACACCACCAACCGCTGCATACAGCAGATACGGCGCGGCCTTTTTCGGATGAACCGGGGCCGAGAATGCTGCTGTTTCCGTGGTCGAAGCCCGTGCTTCGTTTATGTGTTACAACTCGACGCCGAGCGTCGACGACAACAACACCAGGCGGCATGTTGACGTTGTATCCTCTTTCTGTGCACACCATTGCAACACGATTTATTTCTCGAAATATTCTGAGTGCTGCCTTGCGTCGTTAGAATATGGAATTTTGAAACAGTTTGGCGTAGTGCGCACTCTATTTCAGATAATGTTTTCTCGTCTGTCCGTCTGTGGCCCTTTTTATTTATCCCAAGTTACCTCAAGCGTGACTCCCCAAAAGGGTTGCGTCTTGCGACACCGGACGGTTGACCCCCGCACGGCCACAAGAATCGATAGCCGCAACAATGAGGTTTGTCACGCGCCAACTCCTACTTTCTGGGATTGGGTGCCTTGTGTGCCGAGCACCACCATTTGACTGAAAAACTCGCCTTGAAGCCACTGTCGTGGTACTTGATATGATACCACCCACAGCGTTTACGTACGGGCCTCAAGTGCCGTACGTACTGTTTGTTTTGCGCTGTTATTACTCTTGACTGGAACGCTTGGAACACCTCACTGCCACCGCATTCTAGCCTAACCCCCACCGTACTCCTCAACTCCCTATGGTACCTCTTATCAAGTCTTGATTCTCGTGTCCTTGTGTTACAGCAAGGTAGAGCTCTTGGCCAACAAGTAGGTCAATAGTCGCTACTACTGCTGAGGCCATGTCAATTTCACTCGCCCGCTATAGCTCCTCAGAGCACGAGAGTCCCTCAGATTCTCAGTTACGGTCGTTACAGCAAGCAACGCGGCCGATTACCGAGGCGCCAAGCGCATTGCGGGCGATATGTATCCACGACAGGTGGACATGCCACCGGTGGAACTATCGTTTAACAGGTAGACAGGTGGTTTAACTTTGACTTTTCTTGTAGGGGTTGTATTGACTACGCACCAGGTGCATGCCGTTTTGCGTTATAAGGGCTTTCCGCAAGCACAGGAAAGCGTTTTCATCTTGGGAAACTATCCTCCACACCTCCAATGTTACGGCAGTCTCAAGACTTACGACAGAGAGTCTTCCGACTGCTCGATCCCTGCCTACCACCACGGCTGCGGTAGGAGGGGTCTGATGCTACGGTAGGGGGGCCACCGCCATTTTCACTGCAGGGTGTAGGCCACTCGCTTGAGTGGCTCTGATATTCAATTTGTACTATTGGTGGAGCGTAATAACAACAATTCTACGGTGGATTGCGGTGTATATCGCGAAACCGAAAAAACCACAACCCCTAGGACCGCAAAGACAAAGGGTAGCCATTCGCGCCGAGTTTCTCGGGGCCGCTGCAAAAAGAGATGACCCCCCTCGCCGTAGCGTGGATCGGGGCCACGTTTGGGACTCGTACGACTCGCTATACTATTAAGTTTGCAATCTTAAGCTTTTCTGCCGTTCGGTTTCGTGATAAGCACCGCCGTCATGGGATTGATTGCCACGCCGCGCCGACCGTATTTTGATTCAAAGCCTGCTTTTGAGCGAGATACAGAACCACTCGGACGAGTGAACTTTACCCGGTAGTGAAAGCGGGGGTGCCCCCCCCTACGGTATGCTTGGTCCTGCATAGTGGACCCTCCACGTGGTACGGGTTCAGACAGTTACCTTGCGCCCGTTGCTGCAGCACTTGCGCCCGCATCATGACCAGCATCGACGAGCATCGAGTCGATTTGGGCGAGAAACGTGGCAAATATTTGTCTTTCCAGCTGAGAACGAACGTCGGTGTCGGTGGAGATTCAGATGCTCGCCGTGCCGGTCCCCGTTTCCTTACTCAATGACCCGCTCAACAGAATACTGAGCTCCGATGAAGCATGCTACGGTAGGGGTGCACCAAAATGTTTATGAGGATCCTCACTTGAGGAGCTCAAATACCTCTCCGAAAATCTGATTCGAGGAAAAAAAAAAGTGGTGCCCGAAGAACAATCCCATGGCCTAGGTATACAACGAAACATATTGCAAAACATATCGAAATTCCGACGATTTTGGGTTAAGGAGCCCCGTCATTCAGAAAACGATTCAGCCCAAAAAGTGCTACCTCTATCGTAGCACGTGTCCAACCGCAGGATTCAAGACGAAAGTGACTGTTGGTGGCAGTCCGTCACACAGGTAGTAGAACAGGCAAAATTGTGGATAATGCAGCCTTGTAGACGTAGTGTTTACAGTTGTGTTTAGGATATTTCAGGAGCGAGGTCGCGTAGAATTGCAGTTGCTCCCGATGTCCTACCGGGTGATTACCCGGAAACCTTAACAGTTTACAGCGGGACACCAGCCAGAAAACGGTGGTCGCTATCGTTCTCTCTGTCAGTGTGTCGAACGGTGCTTAGGTAACACTAGTTTATATACTTATTTCAATTACGTCAGCTGTGAGTTTGACTAATTGAGTGGTCGATACTCCTATTTGTAAGCTGCGGGATACTTATTTTGTTCGGGTCACTCAAAGCGCCAGACCGCTGAGGCAGGGCTGGATTTTGCGGGGATTCCGACGTCAAAGCCGCGCACGGGACCCGTGTGGGCGGGGCGGACGGATCCGTGGCGCCGGCTGGTGCACACGAAGCGGGCGCGCGCGCCGTCGAATAAACCTCGCGCAAATAAGGCGGTCGGCAGCGGGAGAGATCCATAGAATAACTAATACCAGCTGCGCATCAATATTATCGTTGGTATATTTCCATTTCTTTTTAGTTAGTATGCCCGAGTAATAGCACAGGGTGCGAATAGAATACGGCCCATTTTCCCGCTAACAGGGATGATAGAGACCCATCTCCTGCTATCATTAGAAACCTTCGGGTTTTAGGGTTAGGGTGTTGCGGCTCTTGCTAGCGGTTCTCGCGCCTAGTGGTCATTTGGCGGTAGCACCGGTATCTGGTATGTTCCTACTCTCAATTAGGGTGACGCGCATACGTATATACTGTAGTGCTGTGGTACACCAAACATATTATATTGTAATATAATGCACTATATAACCTATGACTATCATTACGAACCTCTATCGACACGCTGCTCCTCTTGCAGGAAACCATCAGAAAATGTTGCCGTAGGACGGACTGTCGGCCAGTACAACTGCCCACAGAGTACACCTCCCCGTAGCGTGAACACTGTCCATGGTCAGGTGACCGTCAAACCCACCTCGATCACTCCCTTTCGTCTTCTCCCATTATCTTTCTCTTTTCTGATTGATTTCGACATATAGCCATAAGCGCCTTTTCAGCACACTTATTTGTTCTTCATAAGTGTTCTTCACAGACACTCTGTGGTGTCACCTCTGCATATCTTATCACAGAGACAGGGCCTCGACGCGCATCATTCTTTCAGGTTATGAGCCTCGTCAAGCAATATTATTGCACCCCTGTATCCTCGCTGTTTTAATCGGATATAGCTCACGTCACTGCTAGTTTTATTAATAGTAGCCCACCTTTCCCACCACGAGTTTCGTCGGCTATCTGGCACGCGGCTGCCATTGTTGCTCGTGTACGTACAACTCAGAGTCTGTCGCGCTACTGCTGCTGTTGCAGTCTATCTATCTCCTTTATATCTACTACGCATGCACTATTTTTTTCCCGACTATGTGCGGCGTATAGTCCGACGTCTATCACTCATTGGCAAACATATCGTCACATTGCACAAAATTCATAATAAATGCAGTAGATGGGTGGAAATATCTGTTAAATGTGAAGAAGACACACACTGTACGGGGCACCTAAACAGGAAACAGAAATACTATCCCAGACTGGGTTTCATATTTGGGAGAGGGGCCGTCCTATGTTGTTAGTAACTTCAGTGTAACGGCTCCCGGATTAATATTTTTGCTGAATGTACATCTCAGCCCATCTTTCTTATATCCCTGTTGCTGACTATATACGAAACAACATTATACACAACTAGGAGTGTGCGCATATAAGTCATGAACACCTACCTCATATACTGTTCTTACAGTGGGGGCTACGGTTTAAGAGCGACCGGTTTAAGATAAATACTTATATAAGAGATATCAAAATCGCTTCGTACACCTGCACGTGTTTAAGAGAGGGTTTGGTCAAATACCCCAGACCCCCCTCTTATATCGAATTTATCCAATGAAAACCCCTGAAAACTCAAGCTCAAGAGCGCGAAAAAAGTAGATGGCAGTAGGCGTGCAGACACAGGACCATGCCTCGCGCAATAGGTGCGCGCTGCGTATTGAAGCCTGACCATACGCTGCCCCCCGCGCAGTTTGTTGGGCACGCCACGACAAAGGCACCAATCGCACATCTCTTGAAATCGCTCACAAGCTCACTAAAACCCATGTATTCGGTTTAAGAGAGGAAATGTCTTAAACCGAGCGGCCGAGCGGTCGGTATAAGAGAAAACCTCCCCTATACCGGTATAAGAGAAAGTCGGTTTTAAGAGAGGTGTAATTCGCCTGGCACACCCCTCGCTTAAACCTGAGCCCCTGCCGTAGTAGCGTATTAAGTAGGTGTGCATGACTTATATGCGCACCTAGGTGTTTGTTATTTTTTTTGTACCGTATAGATGTCCCGTACTGTGAGAGACGGCCTCATCGTTTTTCGATCCACCAAAGGCTACACGGAACACTCCCCATGGCAGTTTGGAGTTGAAACCGTACTGTGGGTCCATGCAGCAAAGAAGGCGGCCCAGTGGTACCGGGGGGTCCTCGAAGCAGCCGAACGGTTCGTGGCCAGGTGGCACGTAGAGGAGGCAAAAAAAAGCTCGTAGCGCGGCGCAGCCCAGCTGCTTGGCGCCCAAAGCCAATTGGGGGGGGGGGAATAGGGAACCCGCGGTTGAAGAAAGCAAGAAGGAGACGGCAGACAGGGTAGCAAGGCACCAGGCCGATTAGTAGGTAGAGCCTGTCTAACTACCAGGTACATAACTTCAAGCTGTTGCGACTACCTCGAATCTGATTCGTTTTGGCCTTGGTAGAGAGCCTGTCGCTTACCCGTGGTGGTTTTATTTATTTTTTGTCTTTGTTTTTGGGTTGCCTGCTCCACCCCCCTCGGGGGGGGCAGTGCCGGCCGATACAGGACGCGCGTGCTACGATAGAGGTAGCAGTTTTGGACAATTATGTTTCTGAATGATGGGGCTCCTTAACCCAAATTCGTCGGAATGTCATTCTTCTTCTGCAATATGAATGTTTTTTTTTACCTAGGCCATGGGTTTGGCCATCGGGTTGCACTTTCAGTTTACTCTGAATACGTTTTTGGGTGAGGTATGAAGCTCCTCAAGTGAGGAGCCTCAGAAAAAGAATGGTGCACTTTTTACCGTAGCATGTGTCCCAGTCTCCGGTGGTCTAGTGGTTCTTGCTGCACCGGTTTCCCTTTTCGTCCTCTTTGTCCCTTTCTTTGTCCCTTTTATTTTTCCATCTGCTTTGCCCTTTATGTCTCCTTTTTGGGTACCCCTGGGGGTCATGGAGGCGGCGATGCTGTCGTGGACACCGTCGTCGTTATATACAGTAAGAAGAGGACAGACCAGGCAGCAATAGTGAATGCTCCTAACCCTTTAACAGTTGCATGCGGAACCCAGTTTGGGTGCTGCCTCGACGCCGGCTGGGTGGTGTTATCTGCTTTGTTGCTGCTGTAGTTTCGCTTGGTTTATGGTTTAGGTTCGGTTTGTATTCGTTACGGGGGAGATAATGGCGGTATGGGCACCGCTGTAGTCAGAAACAGTACGCAGGTGACAAACCATGTGGCAACGCTCCTACTCTTACTGTAGGTGCATTCGGAACCTAGTATGGCTGCCTCCCCCGACACTGGTTGGGTGGTGTCATCTGCTTTGTTGTTTGTTGCTGGCTGTCTGTTTTGCTTAGTTTCATTTTTGTCTTGCCGTCTTGTTTCACTCAATTTTTGTATTTTCCTGGGAACCTCTTCCCTCCCCCCCTGCGTTCCTTTCTCCCTTTTTCTTTCCATGTTTTCCCTTTTTTTTTCTTCTTTTTTCTTCTTTAATTTTTTCCTTGCAAATAGACTGGTGGTGTGCTGGCTTTCATGTGTCCCGCCCTCTTACTTGTATCCATTGCGTTTTTGCATTGCATCGCCTAATCACCTTGCTGTATTTGCAATGTGTACCTCTCTGTCTTGTAGTTTGTGACCACAGAAGAACTGTCTCTAGGAGGAAGCATCGGCACGGACACTGGTTGTGCTTGATGTAAATGGGCGGAAAGATCAGTTTGATATAAAGAACACACACTGTAGCCTATACTATACCTGGTATGATATTAAAGTTATTTACCTGTTCGTCTAGACTGATGGCTTGGAAATGCTATGGTTGAATATGTATCGTAGATATTCATATTCCCTCCGTCAGTCGTTCGTTGTACAGTATCAGTAGTAGTGGTCCCTCTAACTGCTCTAATTGCGCCGGTATGTGCCAGCCGGCAATGCCGGCACTTAAATCGGTCGCCGCCGTATTCAAGTGGTTAACCTCGAATACTACTACTTACAGTAAGAAGGTTGGAGCCAGTGGTTCAAACTTCGGTATGGAAATGTTTACTTCTAGACACACCAACTGCCGAGAGGAATTCTTCTCGCGATAAAACTGAAGACGCGTACCGTAGTGGGGAGGGGGGAGAAGAGCCTGCTAAGTGGCCTCGGATCTGAGTAACGACTGGGGAGGGAGAAGTAGGAGATCGAAAAAGTGCGAAGATAACAGGTGGCATGAGCAAAAAAATAAATAAATGACAACCGGCACTACTCCGCTTACTGCCACTACTACTTGTTGTTCCCATCTGTGCCAAGCGATTTCACAGGCGCTATAGCGGGCAACCGGCACTACTCAAGCGGCACTATAGAGGGATCTCTACTGTACCGCCATAGCTCATACTACCAAGGTATGCCATGTGCAGTGGTGTATAAGGAGGTAGTGAAACTAACTAATTAATCCCCCCCCCCGCCCTCCTTTCCCTCTCCCCCATCCCACCCTCCATGGCGACCACAACACCCTACGCTTCCGACAAGATCGGCTTTACCGGTACCCGTCATCTCCTTTACTCTCGTGTACTGCTCGTGTACTTCTCGTGTACTTCTTCCAGCGAGTCTGACACCACGGAGTTGACCCTTTTACAACTGCAACCATTATCCCACACTAATTCCGAGTCATTTCCCCCCCCCAAAAAAACGTGGGTGCAGTCCAAATTAACAGCGAGGCCAAGCACTCTTCGCACATAAATACATTGAGGGAAGGCATGTAAACCGGAGCAGTCCGCGTGCCGCCTTTCTCCCTTTTCACTACCAGTATGTACCAGGTAAATACCACGTTGGAATCTCGTGCCCTGACACGATCTGCAATAGGGAACATAGTAATCAGAACCAAACATGTTTAGTAAAAACAGGGCAATATATAGGTTTTTGTGTTTATCGTGGGTCCTGATTACTATTTTCTTTTCTTTTTCCTTTTTTTTTTGCTCTATTATATCTTCGCACTTTTTCTTTCTCCTTCTCCCTCCCTAGTGGTAACTCAGATCCGGGGGCCACTAAACAGGCTCTTCTCCCCC
>JAYJMJ010000290.1:3520249-3539222 GCA_036873875.1 Laminaria ephemera
TCGAACATCAATACGGACTTTACATTCTGTTCGTATTACAGTGGGTACCCCGATTTAAGAGCACCCAAGACAAGGGCATTCGGGACTTACGAGCGGTCAAATGGGCATGTCCCGGCATTCTAAAACATACCACAGTATATCTTGCCCACTGCTGATAAGAGCAATGTGTGTTTTCGGGTTGTCACAGGGTCCTCGGTTGAGGGGCCCGGTCAGCCAGGAATAGCTGTCCAAAACATTTTCTATCCCTATCGTAGCACGCATTTCGTACAAAAACAAAAGGCCAAACTTTGAGCCCACCTGGCTCCTAACCCTTGTTCGTGTTATTCTCATGTTCACTTTATATTCTCTTCCCACCCATTCCCAGAACCAATGCCGTGCTCATCATAAGGTTAGCGCAGGAGGCCACCCCATGCCACTTCCTTCCTAAGCCCGCCGACAAATACTATCCGCGAATCTTCTTCTATCGTAGCACGTGCCTGGTACCGACTAAAAATGCCAAAGCTAGAGCCCACCAACCTTGTATCATCTGTTTTGTTCTCCCTTTTCCCTTTTTTCTCCCACCCACTCTCGGAACCCAAGACCTTTCCCTTCCGTATCTTCTTCCTTCCAGTCTTGCATCCAAACACAATGTTAAATCTTAGACCTGAGCCCCCCCTCGCCTCCTGTCGTTTTCTCTTTGATAAAAAACATCCTTTCCCTTTCGTCCCACCCATTCTTGCAATACATGCCGTCCCTAGTCTGCAGGTTCTTCGTCGTGGTTCCCGACGCAACCAACCCCATGCCACCGTTTTCCCAAACCAGCCGAAAAACGATTACCGGCGACTTTACCCCCTGTCGAGGCGCGCGTGTCGTACCGAAAACAAAGGTCAAATGTCGCGCCCCCCATCTGCCTCCTGCCGCTTTCCTCGATTTTATGAGATTATCTTCCTTTCTCGTTCTTCCCACCCCCTCTCGGAAAAACCGCCGTGTCTCTTACCGTCTTCCCCCGGAAGAGAAAATCCCAAACATTGCCAGTCACATACACAAACAAAATATCTAACATTATCCTTGAACCCTCACCGGCTCCCCGTTTCCAAAAAAAAAAAACAATTTCTAATGTTTTTATCTTTTTTTCTCACCTATACTCGCAACCCATGCCGTTTCTCTTCCCTAGCTTTTTTCTCGTGGCACCGGAGGCAACCCCCTGTCACCTTCTTCCTAAGCCACCGAAAAGGATGACCCGCGAATCATCCCTATCGCAGCACATGTTTCGTATTGAAACAAAACGTCAAGCCTTGAGCCCACTTGCCTTCTAACCTTTATATTTTTACTCTCTCCTTTCACTTTGACGCCGCACGTATGCTCGAACTAACCCCCCTATTGTTCCGAAGCATCTTCCTGCCAGGTTCGTGCTGAAATAGAAGGGCAAACACCAATCTTGAGCTCCCCCTACCTCCTAACGTTATTTTCGTGATTTTCGGTATGTATTTCTCTTCCTTACCAAGGTTTTTCCTCGTTGCACCGGAGGTAACCCGGTTCCAACTCCTTCCCAAAGCCACCGAAAAAGATGACCCGCGAATCAGTCAAGCAGGGGAGGATGCTAAACCGTGCCCACGAGTATTGGCGTTCCCGGATGACGGGTGGCCGAAAGGAAATGGTGGTGGCGGTGAATTGAAACGGGGGGCACTGCTTTGATCGTCAGGCCACTGGATTTATGGCCTATCTCGCGGTGGGAGGGCTAGACAGTGTAGCCCCGACCAAAGCTACAGCAGGGAGGGGAGGGGTTTACTCATTTCATGCATAGCCGAAGTCGCATGACCATAGACCCTATGGTAGGGGGGTCAGTTCTAGAGCCCATGCCAGCGGCTATGTACCCTACAGTGAATGAATGCAGCCTTAAGAGCTTTTGTGTCTTCCAGTTTCGCGATGTTCACCACCGCCATTAAATTGTTTGTTACGTTGCGCCAACTAAATAGGTTAAGGCATGTTTCTGAGTGAAGTACAAAGCCACTCAAGTGACTGGCAAAACCGGTAGTGAACATTTAGTTGTAACATCCTCCCTATCGGGGCCTTTTTGTTCCCACAAATTTGTTGCTACCCACCGAAACAGATACCCCGCCGGTCAGCCATCCGGGAGAGAGTGGCGACCGCTGTCCAAGGGCGTTGGCGGCTCTAGCTGAAGGTTAACCGGGAGAAGGTATCGACGGTAGCGGTCGAGGGGCGGGGGGGGCACTGTTCTAATCGGGGAGCGATTTTCGCACGACGTGTGCGCGCGAAATGCGGATACAACCCATGGCAGTTGGTGCACTTTGTTTGGGCGCATAACCTTTTGCTACCCACCGAAAACGATGACCCGTGAGCCAGGCATCCGGGAGAGGGTGAGGAGCGCTGCCCGCGAGGGCTGGCGTTTCTGGATGCAGGGTGGCCGGAAGGATATCGTGATGGCGGTGAAGTGACACGAGGGGCACTGTTTCGATCGCCATGCTGCCGCCTGAACTTCTCGCGTACTCCGCGGTGGGAGGGCCTGTGGTTATTCAACTAGGTTAGTGTCTCGCTTTCTGGAGGGCGGAGGATTGTCACGCGTAAATTGATGTGCTGCGAGATGGGTGCGATATTCGTAGTCTGGTGGTCAAGAGACCCTGCGGTAGGAGGGGTTGTCGTTTTACAACTGGATTTCGGGGTTGGCCTTTCTCGATGCCGGGTAGCCGGGTGAAGGGATCAGTTGTAGTGGTCAATGGGAATGAGGGAACCCTGTTCTAATGAGCCAAGCGCGAGACCCTTTTTTATCGTGTGGCAGAATACTCTCTTCAGTGCTGGGTGCGCCGTACAGGGTTCCACTCTTTTGTTTCTCTTGTCTTGGTTGTTCGCGGGCTCGATTTCTTGTCTGTGTGTCCGCCGCGTCATGACGTAGGTTCGAACGTAAGCGGGGTCCCAACGATGTTTAGTAGTTCCTCAGTTGAGGATCCCTCAGTCAGCTGCACTTGTCAGAATGTGCAAAGAATACCTCTATCGTAGCACACGTCAAGGCTCCTACTGTGTCTGCCGCCGGTGCGTGCATACCACGGCCCACCCCCGCAGGCAACCCCGTCTCAAACGAGCGATGACGCCGTCTCTTGTAGAGGCATCGCTCCTTGCCACAACCAGAAATACGCGTCTTCCGTTTTCAAACGCTCATCTAAAGCACCACGCGGCTTTACAGACTTTCGCTCTGTTATGGGTACCACGGCCCACATCCGCCTGTGTAACGAAAGGTAGTACAATGTTGCAAAACATATATTTCACCGTGACCGCCCACATACCCACCCAGACGCAACCCCGGGTGCTGTGGACCTCCAGTACTTGAACTAGGTCCCATGTATACAGATACGAAGTGTGACAATCTGGAGTATAGACCCAATGGACTCGGCCTCTGACAGGGGTACCGCTGCTTGCAAAAAAAATGGAATTGAAAACATTTAATTTTGAAACGGTCAACGGAATCTCCACGCGTGTTTATGGGGCTGCCACTGCGTCTACTGCTGCTGTGTGCAGGGTGCCATGGTCTCCTTCTCCGCAGGCAATGTCGTCTCAAATGAACGAACGACTCGGTCTCTTGTGGAGGTACCGTTCCTTGCCACGACCACAAACATACGTCTTTTGTTTTGAACCGCTCAACGTTATCACCACGCGGGTTTACAGACTGACGCCGCGTGCAGGGTGCCATGGTCCATCTCAGCAGGCAACGATGGCCTCACACCCAGTCTCGCTCGCATTTACAGGGGTGCCAGTGCGTCTACTGCCGCTGCGCGCAGAGGTTTACGATACCTCCCCGTACGTAGGAAAGACCATCTGAAACGACCAGTGGTAGCGTATTTGAAAGCCGTTGCCCGTGACCGCCCACAGACCAACCCAGCAGCAATGCCGGGCATTTTGGACCGACGGCGCTTAGATTAGGTTGGTTCCTCATACATAGACACGAACTATTTCACACCAATATAGAATTAATCCATAAATAGACGCGTTTCATTCGGCCTCTAATAAAGGTACCGTTCCTTTTCCACCAACGAACGGAAACCAACGCATTTCGTCGTTATGAAACGCTCAACTCAAACGGCTCGCTGCAAAGCTTTTCTGTCTCTAATCTCCCTGTTACTTGCCAGCCTGGACAGTTCGTCAGTTCAGGAGCCCGCGCATTCTGAACAGCGTTGACCCCAAGGTACCCTCCACGCATGCTACGGAAACGGTGCACCTACACTTGTTGAGGATCGTTGCTCCAGGATCTCTATATGAACACCCCAACCCTCACCGCGAGAATAATGAGAGTCAGCCCCGATGACCCATCCCACGGCCTAGATATATAACAGGTAATGTTGTAAATCACTATTGGTATTCCCAAGACAATGGGCAGTTCCTTCAGACACATGCTACGGTAGAGGTTCACCGTTTGGTTTCTGAGGCTCCTCACTTAGTGGGGAGCTCCATTCCTCACCCAAAAAAAAACTGATTTGGAGGAAATTATTCGTGCTGGCCGATGAAACATTCCCATGGCTTAGGTATACTAATAAACATTTCTCAAAAAAAGTATGCAAATTCCGACGATTTTGGGGTAAGGAGCCCTATCGTTCAGAAAACGTTTCGGCCAAAACTTGCTACCTCTATCGTAACACGCGTCCTCAGTTCAAGAACGCCACTATAGTAGTATCTTGTTTATACTATCTTATCAGGCTCCCCCTCAGACCGTGGCATGGCTTCCCGCGTCGACCATTGGGCCGTGCTTTTCGCTCCATTGGCGACGGACCAATGCTACGGTGAGGCGGTCACTTTCGGGATTTCTTTTTTGCGTGACTCAGAGTCCCTCGCGCTAGTGGCTGGCGCGTACTACGGTGGAGGTAGCCCTTATTTTTGCAAAAATGGTATATGAAAGACGGGGCTCCATAACCCAATATCGTCGGAAATTCACTTCTAGTGTTTTGCAATAACATTCGTAGCATACCTAGACCATGGGATTTTCCATCGGGTACCACTTTCAGTTTTCCCCAAAACAGGTTTTGGGAGACGTATAGAGCTGCTCGATTGAGGAGCCTTAGAAAGACAACGGCACACCTCTACCGTGGCAATGCGTCGGCTACGCTATTTATTTGCGGTTTTACGCTTTCGTGCTCTTGGTTTCGCGATACTACCCGAACCGACAGGCATTGTTTCGCTGAGCCAAACAAACATACACACGTCCACGTTTGAGTGTCCTCAATTCCAAAGGACGCGTGCCACGGTAGATAGAAGCGCACCTACTTTTTGCTTTGGCTCTTCACTTGAGGGGCTCCGTACTTCTCCCAAAAAACCGATTTGGGGAAAAACGAAAGTGCTACCCGAAAACCAACCCCGTTGCCTAAGTATGCAACGAAAATTGCAGCAAAAAAACAGAATGAAATCCCGACGATTTTGGGTTAAGGAGCCCCGTCATTCAGAAACCGTCTTTGCCAAAACGTGCTACCTCTATCGTAACACGCGTTCAGTGAAAATCGGGGTAATCCCTCCCTCTGGCGTAGCCGTGGTCGACGGGAGGTCTGTTTTGCTTCATTTCGTGAAGGAAAGTCGCCTATTCCTTCCATTCGCGGAAGAAATATTCCTCCCCTTCGTTTCGCGACGGACATGTGTGCCTTCCTTTCGCGAAGGAACGGCGCCTTTCCTTTCATCCTCCAATGAAATGGGTCTGTACTCCCACTCCCGAAGGGGATATTGCTGACGTTCTGTTCGCCGTCCTTCCGCTCGCGAAGGAAAGTTGCCTTGCTTTTGCGAAAGAAAAGTACCTTTCCTGTTATTTGCGAAGAAAAAGTAGGTTTGCTCCCGTTCGCAAAGAAATCGCGCAGGAACTATGCAATCCCACGGATTCGGGAAGGAAATACGCCTTTCCCTCCATTTGCGAAGAATAGCGAGCGTGTTCGGGGGGAAACCCGAGTGGCTTTAGAAGTCGTTCATCGGTGGCGGGTCCTCGTAGAAGGCTCTTTGACGGTACCTGCCGACGTCGGCGTGAACACACAAAGGAGATGATACGGACAAAAAAGCGGGTTGAGGGTTACTAACGCGCAGGAGGCATAAACTACTTAACCCCCAATCACGCATCCATTGTGATTTATGTGATGTCTAAAAGATGCATCACCTCCAGCAAACGTGATAAATACCGTAGGCGGAAAAAGGGACAGGACGATTTTCGCGCGCGACGTAAAGGACGCATGTTACGGTAGGCGAGGACCAAATTGTTCCAGCGGTCGTCGGTTCAAAAGCTCTAAACCTCACCAGAATCCTGCCTTGAGAAAATATCAAAGTGCCATCCGATGGACAATTCCGTGGCCTTACGCGTTTAACAGCTACTATTGTAACACAAGTAAGTGGCAATGCAACGACATTGGGAGTTCTTTGGTGCAGGCGCCTAGTCACCCAGAAATGTTTTTACCCAAACGGTGCTCCTCACTTTGTAGCGCGCGTCGATGGAAAATGAAAATGTTAACAGGTACATTGAGTCGCTGTTCCTATTATCGCATGGATACACGGGTCTTGCCGGGTTCCTGCGGTGATTGTTGAGGGACTCGTTCATCGCCGTCTGCAGCTGTTGGAACACGACCATATCTACATTGTCAGCCTGGAAAAATTTGTCCAAACCAGACGCGTGCTACGATCGGGGTAGCAAACAATTGGCAAACCTATTGTGTGTATGACGGTGCTCCGTCACCCCCATTCGTCGGAATGTCACTATTGTTTTTTAAAACACGAATAGTTTTTATGCCTAGGCCATGGGTATGGTCATCGGGTTGAACTTTCGGTAGACTCAAAATAGTTTTTAGGGCGAGCTATAGAGCTCAAGTGAGGAGCCTCAGAAACAAAATGGTGCACCTTCACCGGAGCATGTGTCACCATGCTATCCCCTGTTGTAGCATCCGTCATTTCTTCCGTGCAAGAGCCCTGTCAACCACAACCAATCAAGGCCAAACCTAGTTTTGAAGGCACCACTGGATTTGACGCAAGGAACAGCGGGAACACTGAGTCGCTGCTCCTTCTGCGCATGCTTACATGGGGTTTACAGGGCTCCTGCGGTTGTTGTTGAGGTACTCGTTGACCACCGTCTGCAGATGCTGGAACACTACCATATCGGCTTCCACTTCCTTCACGATGGGCGCCTTGCTCTGCAAACAAGGTGCGGACCAAACCCCGGAAATACGTACGACAGGATAAAGGAGGGGATGGGAGATTTGGGAGTGGGTCCACTAGGAGCGAACATGCTCTACGGACCACGGCCAGGCAAGGGGGGTACCCTCGTTTTTCTTACCGAGCTTAACTCTCTTAGCGCTAGAATGCTATATGGTCCATGAAATGGACCCAAATTTATGTGGCATTACTTGGTTTTAGAGGCATGTTCTTTGAGTGGACGTTTGAATGCCCCGTTTACCACGCCAAAGCTACCGAAAGTGATGTACTGTCTGCTGTGGTGGGCCCGAAGAATCCGGGCTATTTTGACATGGTCGTAGTTGCTTATTTGTTTTGCGGTTTCCGAGTGGGCGCTAAGGGGGTTAAGTCACCTGCGCGCATTGCTCAGTAGAGGGATGCCACGGTGAGGGTGCCCTTACCTTTTCTCGGGCTTCTCACTTGAGGAGCTCTGTACCTCACCCGAAACACAAAAATATGAGAACAACTGAAAGAGCAACCCGACGAACAATCCCATGGCTTCGGCATACAACGCCAAATACTGCAGCAAGAAGGACATTCGCCAACGATTTTGGGTTAAGGAGTCCCGTCATTCAGAACATATTTCAGCCAGAAGGTGCTACCTCTATTGGAGAACGCGTCAGTACCTCGCCCGCAACCAGACTTGAAACACGTTTTGTTCATGCAGCGTAACAAACAGTGCGACAAAGGTTAACATCGCGGACCCGAGACGCACATGCATAGACCAGCAAACGCTGGATCGCGAATGCGTTTGAGTTGAAGTGACACACGACACGTATGAAAATACGTGGAAGTGTGGTGAGCTTAAGATTTATTTTTTCCCCATCCGCCGGAGGACAAAAACATACATAACATACATAGGTCCAGTCGCGCGAACGATTCTGAGTTGCTCAAAAACGAACCGACGCGTGCTACGATAGAGGTAGCACTTTCTGGCAGAAACGGTTTCTTATGACGGGGCGTCTTGATCCCAAATCGTTGGAATTTCATTCCGTTCTCGCAGTAATTTTCATTGTATACGTACCAGTAGTTCATTTGACTTACTCATCGGGTAGTACTTTTATTTTTCCCAAAATCAGCTGTGGGGAGACGGATAGAGCTCATGTGAGGAGCCTCAGAAAATTTTAACGGCGCACCTCTACCGTAGATTGCGTTAGGACACATGCTACTAATGCTACGATACAGGTCAATCATATCATTGTTTCTCGGACTCCTCACACTTGAGGAGCTCTAAACCTCACCCCAAAACCTGATTTTGAGTAAAACTGAAAGTGCAACCCGATGAACAAATCCATGACCTGGGTATGATATACAAAACGTTTATATTTCAAAATAGATAATGACATCCCGACGGTTTTTTGGGTTAAGGGGCGCCGTCATTCAGAAACAAAAAAGCCGAAAAGTACTACCTCTATCGCAGCACGCGTCTTAGCCCTAGGCGAGAGAGGTAGAGATGATTGGGATGGGAACGAATATGCGCTACGACGCGCGCTAGGATAGAAGTAGCACGTTTTGGCAAAAGTATGTTATGAATGACGGCGCTCCTTAACCCAAAGTCGTCCGAATAATCCATTTTCGTTTTGCAATATGAATATTTTGTTATACCTAGGCCAGACGCGTGCTGCGATAGAGGTAGCACTTGTAGGATTTTTTTTGTTTCTGTATGACGGCGCTCCTTAACCCAATATCGTCGGGATGCTCTTTTTTGTTCCAATCTGAAGTTTTTGTATAATACCTAAGCCATGGGGTTGTTCATCTGGTTTCACTTTCAGTTCAATCAAAAGCAGTTTGCGGGTGAGAGGTTCAGAGCTCCGACGCGTGCTACGATAGAGGCAACACTTTTTTGGCGTTTTTGTTTTCTGAATGACGGGGGCTCCTTAACCCAAATTCGTCGCAATATCATTCTTATTTTTTTCAATATGAAACGTTTTTATACCTAGGCCATGGGTTTGGTCATCGGGTGGCGCTTTTCGTTTGCTCAAAAACAAGCTTTTGGGTGAGGTATAGAGCTCCTCAAGTGAGGAGCCTCAGAAAACAAGTGGTGCACCTCTATCGTAGCATGTGTTTTTTTTGTGACAAGTGCTACGATAGAGGTAGCCCTTTATGGATTTTTTGTTTCTGAACGACGGCGCTCCTTAAGCCCAAATCGTCGGAACGTCGTTCTTTTTTTTCACTCTGAATTTTTTGCATACCGAAGCCATGGGTTAGTTCATCGGGTTGCACTTCCAGTTTACTCAAAATCAGTTTGCAGGGTGAGGTTCAGAGCTCCTCAAGTGAGGAGCCTCGGAAAAAAAACTGGTGCACCTCTATCGTGGCACGTGTCGCCATGGGTTTAGTCATCGGGTTGCACTTTCAGTGTATTCAACATATGGCTTTGGGTGAGGTATAGAGCTCCTCAAGTGAAGAGCCTCAGAACCCAAATGGTGCACGTTTACCGTAGCATGCGTCGTAGCGAACATGCTCTACGGTGTGTGCCCCATCCGGCGGGAACTGTGTAGCGCCCGCATAGCAGTAGGTGGGTGAGGTAAGGGTGATTGTGATGGGAACGAACACGTGCTCCGGTGTGCACCATACAAAGCAAAAATAAACGAGGCGATAGCCGTCGATGGGTGATATGAGAGCGGATGTGTTAGGAGCGAACATGCCTCCCCCGTTCTACGAACTGCGAAACCGTCCCTATAGGACAGTAGAGCAGTGTGCGTTGAAATACCGCTTTGTGGGGGTACCTGCTCTAAACGACGACTCATGCTGCGATAGAGGTAACACGTTTTGCTGAAATTATTTCTTAAAGGACTGGGCTCCTTAGCCCAAAATCGTCGGAAATGTGTTTGGTTGCATACCTAGGCCATGGGGTTGTTCATATCGGGGAGCCCTTCGAATTTCCTCGAAATCAGTTTTTGGGTGAGGTATAGAGGTCCTCAAGCGAGGAGATGAAGAAACAAAATGATGCACCTCTACCGTAGCATGGGTCCTCTATCGGCATACACTTCCTTAGCGATGGGTTGCTTGTTCTATCAATAGGGTATGTATAATCGGCCGAAAACGTACCATGTACTACGAAGTATATTATAGGATAGCCGTGGATGGGTGAGGTGGAAGTGGTTGCATTGGGATCGAACGTGCATCCCTAAACCTACCCAAAACTCGAGATCGTCCCCCGTAGTGACAGGTAAGACATATCCGTGCTAAGGTCATCTCTTGCGAGGTAACTGTTCTAAACCATATCGGCGCCCACCGCTCTTACGATGGGCGTGTTGCGCTGTTAATAGGGCACAGCTGAAATTATGAGGAAATGTCGCTTGCAGCGAGGACCCGCGAGCATCATTGACTAGAACGGCATGCCTACCTTCTCAAATTCAGCTTCTCCAGCCTCGTATAGCTTCTTGTCCATACGCGTCAGCTCGTCGATCTTCTCCCTCACCTGAGGAATGCCACAAAATTCGAAAACAGACAAGAGGCAACGTGGCCGCGGCAGTCGTAAACAATCAGTGGACCCCGCTCTCATTTGTAAAAAACGTCTCGACCCTGCAACAGGGAGAATACAGCACACCGCCCACGAATCCTGCAAGTTTCCTTATTTTTCATTTTCTCCATAGGCTTTACTTTCCAGCAATGAAAGACGATCAATGATAATAACCAGAACGACCCTCCCTTTTATCACCGGGGTACATTTTACATAACACCCCTGGAGCACACCACAGAGGATGACATTTGTATAGCCAAAACTCTTTTTACCGGGGGTGACAGGTACACGGCCATATGCGGTAGATGTACGCCATACCGGCGTATATAAACCAAGTGTAAGTGCAGTGCTCGTTTACCCTAGCATGCGCCTGTTAACCCCTCAACACCAGCATCCTCGTTTCGAAGTCAACTTTCATCTAACTTGTGTGGGTCACACTTAGCAGTTCGAAAAGAGATACTAAGATGCTCACATGCGATGGTAGGTCGTCAAAAGGCGACCTGTCTTTGAGGATCTCCCCCTTCTTCTTCAGACCCGCGGTCTGGTTGAGAAAGACATATGTCATGTCGATCATGTGCCACCCCAGGATGTGCCGCATGACCATCAGGCTCTCGTCGAACCTCTCCGTGAGGAGCACCTGCGTACAATTACGTCGTGTTCAAGCAATATAAGTGGTGACAAATACCGAATGCGGAGAACATGATGTGCTCAGATGACAGCCACATGGCTTGACCGGTGGTCTGGGAATGTTTTGAAACACGCACAAATCATAGACCACCCAACGAGGTTATGCCGCATGCCGACCAGGTACCACCCCAAGATGTGCCGCATGACCAGCAGGCTCTCGTCGAACTTCTCCGTGAGGAGCACTTGTGTACGTTGCGTGATATGAATGTGGTAAAAATGACGGCAATAGCCTAATGCGGGTGAATAAGTGCGATTGAACCACATCGCACCCCCCGTGGATCTGTGATTGGTTTCATCCTCGAACTGTGCTACGATAGAGGTAGCACTGTTTGACTGAAACGTTTTCTGAATGACCGGGATCCTTAACCCCAAATCGACGGAATTTCGTTCCTTTTTTGGAAATATGTTTTGTTGTACACCTAAGGCCATCTCTTACAACAGAGTCTGAAAACCGAAAATGGAGGTTGCAGCACCTTCGCAGGCGTGTTTGACCCGGGGAACGGGAGAATCGGATCCGCTGTTCTCAAATTCCGACTAGACTTTTTGCGAGACGCATCCAATGACGTTTGCCGTTTCTTCAGGACAAGAGTTTTCTTTTTTTCGATACACCGCAGTTTCCTCTAAATCAATTTCGGACGCTATTTATCCGAAAAATAGGCCATTGTTTCGGACGAATCTGCGATATATATCCGAAACTCGTTTTGCGATATTTTGTATAAAATTCAAACTGCTATCCTGAAGAAACGGCAAACGTCGTCGGGTGCGTCTCGCAAAAGCGCTAGTCGGAATTTGAAAACAGTGAGCCGGATTATCCCCCGTTCCACGGGTCAAACACGCCGGTGAAGGTGCAGAAACCTCCATTTTCGGTTTTCAGAGTCAGTTTATATTCTAAGAGTTGGCCTAAGCCATGGAAGTGTTAATCGGGGAGCACATTTAGACTTTCTTCAGATCAGGCTTTGGGTGAGATAGAAAGGTCCTCAAGTGAGGAGCCTCAGAAAGAAAAGGGTGCACCACTACCACAGCATGCGTCGAACGTGTCTTACACCCCAGAGAGGTTATGCCGCCTGTTTTTAAAGTGCCGACGCGTGCTACGATAGAGGTAGCGCTTTTTGGTTGAGTAATGTTTCTGAATGCTGAATGACGGGGCTCCTTAACCCAAAATCGTCGGGATGTCGCTCTTGTTTTGCAGTATGAACACTTGTTTATACCTTCGTAGGCCATAGGTTTGGTCATCGGGTTGAACTTTTCGTTTTTACTCAAAACACGGTTTTTGTGTGAGGTATAGAGCTCCTCAAGTGAGGATGGAGCCTTAGACAAAAAAAAGGTGCACCTCTACCGTAGCGTGAGTCGATGTAGACATCGTGCCAAGACCAAGTGGTGTCACAACGAAAGAGCTGACCAGTTGAGACTCTTGAATAGTGAGCTTTTAGATGAAGTGCTCCAACTATCTGGTGTGTGCGCCCCAAACCGCTTGGGACATTACTCGCACGACGAAGCGTATGCAGGACAGTAGAGGTACCCAGTGGCGAGATGCAGCAAGCACACACCAGTTGGAGTTAGGGCAGTGAAATATCGATAATATTCTGCGATAGCGTCCTACAACCCTTACTCACCAGTTGGAATTCGGGCAGCGAAGATTGAATGAAGTCTTCCAGTTCTTCCCAAGTGTGTACTCCAAATTCTTGGCACAGGGAGTTGTCAAGGCGCTGGACCAGGTCCGGGTCGGGGCTTTCTTGGCTCAAGAAATCTTCGATGGACATCTGATAGGCACAACGCACAGATTAGCGGGAGTGTTATTATTTAGCTCCATAAATCGACGCATGCTGCGCTAAGGATAGACCGGCATTTTCTCGAGTCTCCTCGCGTGCGGAGCTCTATAGCTCACCCATAAGCTTGCATTGAGGAACATTGTACGCTTTTCCAGATAAACCCCATGGTCTAGGTATAAACTCAAACTACGGTTAACGCACAAGAACAGAAATTCGAGGGATATTGGGTAGTTCTTGAGTTAAGGAGGCCCTGTTGTCAGAGATGCGTTAGCCTAAAAGTTCGATTCTTATCGCAGCACACGTTCTTGCGTGTATATTGTAGAACACTACAATAAAGTATCACCCTGTTGTAGCATGACTCCTCACCCCCGTTATTGGCTGGATGAAGAAGGTGTAGTAGCTGAGCAGGTGCTCCCTCGGCTCTCTGAAGATCGTAATGTAGTTGATGTTCTCGGGGTCACGAAGTATCTGTTTATACAGACCTTTGGCCTCCTCCCACGTGCCCACTAGTGGGCCCGCGTCGCCTATGTGGTAGTGCATTATGTCGACGTAGTTCTGGCTCTCCTGTGTCTGCACGCCACCAGACAAATCAACACACCAAGGGTACGACCATCAGGAGGGTTGGGTAGGTTGGTGATACAGGAGCCACCCCGCAGTAGGGAATCACGTCTGGGCCCAAACGATTGCGATTTTAGTAGGGAAGATCAATGGGGAAACTGCCCAGAATACTTGCAATCTCACTTGCACACCAAACATCACAACTTGCACACTAAACCTCACAAGTTCACCAGCCCCGAAGCTTGAAGTGTGCTCAGTTGGCTCGTGCGAAGTTGGTCAAAGCCAGCAGTCCGATAGGGTCGAAACACTGCCGTTAGGGCCATTCGACCGGTCGACCGATCGGAATATATGCCACGCCAGTTGGGCGGAGACACAACATGCATGTTACGATAAGGGTGGAACCTAATTCGTCCCGAGGCTCTCCTCTTGAGGAGCTCTGTATAATATCTCGACCAGAACCTGACTTTGAGAAAAAAACAAAAGAAAACGCAACTCGATGAACACTCCCATAGCCCAGATATCCAGCGAACGATACTTGTATTGTGAAACACACTTGACGCATGCTACGCTACATGTAGCACGTTTTGGGTTAAACGTTTTCTGAAATGACGGGGCGCCTTAACCCAAAACCGTTGAATTTTTATTATTTTCTGGAAAGTGTTTCGTTGTATACCTAGGCCAGGGCCTTGTTCTTCGCGTAGTACTTCTATTTTTTCCTAGGTCAGTTTTTGGGGGAAGGTACAGAGCTCTTTCAGCGACGAGCCTCATAAAAACAACGGTGCACCTCTACCGCAGCATTCATCTGAAACACACCTCATGTTTCAGCGATATTGGGCAGTTCCCTAGCTGAGAAGCCCCGTCAGTCAGACCCGTTCACGTCAAAAGGGGCTGACCCTAGGATCGTTCCACGCGTCACAACAGAATAATGCTTTCAACGTCCAAACAAGCGTTCTACTGCTTTTTGATAAGCAATGCCCTCCACCGCGAACAAAGCTCACCTTCCTAGCTGCCTCCGCTATCGGAATGGTCGAGTGTGACCCCACGAACTGCGCCACCTGACCAATCGATAATGGAGAAGGTGGTCGAAGAGCGGCAAGCCAACCAAAAACGGATCGAACGTAAATTAGGGAAATTCAGTCAGTGTCTTTACCCGTGGCCAAGCCAACGCTAAAATCAAAAGAACGAAACCATTTACTGGGTACGTTTTTTCGTTTGTTGGTTTCCGTTGCTTATCTCTTTCTTTATAGGAAGGATAGTGCGAGATCCGCGTTGGAGTTTTTTCTGATCATAGTCGGATGACGACAAAATAACACCAGGGGGACCTTGGCTTCTCTTTATTTTAGGTAATGCTATACGTGGTTCGTTTGAGGATGTCATGTTTTTTTCTAGGTGCTACCAATTGTTGTATTGAAAGAACCAAGACAGCAATTCACCCGCCGTTTTTTTCCAACGATGCCCGGAATACATATAACAATTCGCGTCCCAACCATTTTCTTTTGTGTTTTTGTTTCGCTGTAGTAATATAGTTAAGATAGCATTTTCGGTAAGGGTTCAAAATGGCCATTATCAAGGTAAACAAATTGCACATACTCAGAAAAGCATAGTCTAGAAACGATAATCATAATGTAGTCCCGGGCGATTGTTGGGATACGCTATACGATCATCATACAAGTTGTTTAGCCAAAAAACAAAATCTTTTTTGATGGCGTCGAAAGATTTTCCGTTTTTTCAGCTTTTGCCTTAGTGCGTTTTTTTCGTTTTATCAGCTTTTGCCTTACTGCGCAGTTAGGAAAATATGAAAAATACGGAAAAACTTTCGACGCCATCAAAAACGAATATTTCATACCAAAACAAGTTGTATGCTGATCGCATAGCCTATCACAACAATCGCCCGGGAGTACATTATGAATATAATGTGTCTAGACTATGTTTTCTGAGCATGTGTCATTTGTTTATCTTAATAATGACCATTTTGAATCCTTACCGAAAAGTCTACCAGGTGTCTTAACTATATTACTAAAGCGAATAAAAATGTTTCAAAATAGGTTAGGACGCGAAATTCGATATGTATTCAGGGCATCGTTGGAAAAAGACGGCGGGTGAATTGCTGTCTTGGTTCTTTCAATACAGCAATTGGCAGCACCTTGGCAGCACCTAGCGAATAACAATAAAACAAAAATAGGTTGGGACGCGAAATTCGATACCAGTATGTATTCAGGGCATCGTTGGAAAAAGACGACGGGTAAATTGCTGTCGTGGTTCTTTCAATACAGCAATTGACAGCACCTAGAAAAACATGACATCCTCAAACGAACACCACTGCTGTAGTAAGGAATGGCTACTTTTCTTTCGGTTTGTCTGGCGTTAGTGGCATGAAGCCTGTAGCTCATCAACTTTGGAAGTATGAGTCCCGTCTCTCTGTTCGTGGCCAAGTCAACGCTAGGTCAAATGCTGAATAGCAACAACGTCTTCAAACCATTCCTTTCTTGGAGCAGCCAACGCCAACCTAAGCGTTATGCCTAAAAACCTGTAGTGCTATCTAGGAACTAATGCTATAATAGTGGGTGCTTGCATCTGTCATCTACCGTCTGTGTGCGTTGGTGGTAAGGATAAAAACCGAACACGATGTGAACAGCAGTCACGCATCGATCCATACGGATTAGTTGTTATTTCTGGGAAATTCCAGCCGTCGGACGGGACACGGGCATTCGGTCAAGCGAGGTCGGGAATGCGCGGAATTCCTACTGGCGCCGTCGAAAACCAAGAAACTCGCTTGGTACGAGTTGCTCTCTGTCGAGGGAGTAGTTTCGTTACCTACCTCGAGTCCGTGCCTTCTTCCATATCTGTACAGCAGGGTCGCGAGGGTCGTGGATCCAGTCTTGTGAGTTCTCATCAGAGCCAGGTTGCTCAGCTGGTCCCCAGCAACACATGGCGCACCCGTTCCACGGAACAGCGCCGCAAAGAGAGAAGAACGATGGTGGAGGGGTTGGATTAGTGCACTCCGAAATTTTCAAAGTTACACGGGCGCGTGCAACGATAGAGGTAGCATGTTTTTGGTTAAACATCTTTCTGAAAGACGGGGCTCCTTAACCCAAAATATCGTCGGAAATTCACTATTTTTTGCAATAATTTTCGTTGTAGCCATGGGATTTTCCATCGGGTGGCGTTTATATTTCCCCCCAAAACATTGTTTGGGAGACGTATAAGGCTCCTCAAGTGAGGAGCCTCCGAAAAACAACAGGCCGCCTCTATCGTAGCATGCGCCCACGTTTGAAACCCCATTTTTCATACATAATATTGGAAACATGATCAGAACAGCAGTGTGGCGAGTGTTGTGGGTCCAGTTCTGTGCGTTCACATCAAGGCCAAATTTCTCAGCTGATCCCCGGGGACATATGACGGGATTTAGTCCATGAAGCAGCACCACGAGCAGAGCAGAAGGAAGGTGAACGGGTCAAAATTGGCGCGAGCATCAAACGAAGCCGGACGTATCGATAGAACTGGTAGTCGGTTCAGACCGTGGGTGTGGGGTGTGTGGGGGTTGCGAGTCTTGGGTAGAATGAATGTAATAATTAAATGGGAAACAGACGCATGTATGTGGTCGCCCGCCTGGTGAAACAGGCCTAACAAATAAACGGCACACCCGAACCCCCCTCCCCCCGGCCCCACGGCGGTAGGGCCACAGCAGTGAAGCAAATAGTTTCTGACAACAACAACAACTACCCGCCATACAAACCAAGTGATCAATTGAACATGCTAAGTTACTCACGGGGGCGAGAAGGGAAGACCAAACGAATCAATAATCGAATCAAACCCCATTTTTTTTGTTGATTGCCCCAAACACTACAGGTGACGCCAGGACGGTCGATTTTTTTTCTCAAACGAGGGGCAGATCCCAACGGGCCTGTCAACCTCGAGCTGCCTTACCCAGGGCCGGACGAGGAAACCACCACTCGTGGAGGACAGGCCCTGCATATAGCGGCCAAGAGCGGAAACGTCGAGATCGTGCGATTACTGCTGAGGCCGGGCCGCGCTGACCCCAACGCCACCGCTAGCAAAGATCGCACCCCACTCTTAATGGCTTGCGAATTCCCGCGCGACAAAGTGGGAGTGGTGCGGTTGCTGCTCGAAGCAGGCGCCGACCCCTCCCTGGCGGAAGAAGACGGTCATACCCCTCTGCACTCCTATCGGGTTGCATGGAGATATTTGACTTGCTGTACCCCAGAGGCGTGGCACGGCCCTCCGCTGCCGCGCCGAACCGCTGCACTACCCCCGACAGAAGAAGCCCGCTCTTCTTTGCGTGCGCTGGAGGTTACGATGATATGGTGTCCCGGCTGCTGTCGTTTGGGGCGTCGGTGCAGGGGGAGGAGGTAGACCCAAACGAACCGAAGGGCAGTTGCCCTCTCTTGATGGCCACCATTGCCGGGTTTGTGGACGTAGTGCGCGTGCTAATCAACGAAGGCGGAGGGATAAGGGCGGTGTCGCGCGCTCTAGATGGGGCTGTTCGCTTCCGCCACTCGAGAATCCTGCAACTGCTGCTCGAGGTGGAGGGGGTGGAAGGGCGAGCGGAGTTAGCAAACACTAGTCTCTTCGGCAGGCGG
This sequence comes from Laminaria ephemera, assembly GCA_036873875.1. Classification (NCBI taxonomy): domain Eukaryota; class Phaeophyceae; order Laminariales; family Laminariaceae; genus Laminaria; species Laminaria ephemera. The sequence goes on from JAYJMJ010000290.1 coordinate 3,538,504, forward strand.
CTGCTGCACGACGGCACGGGCTACTGCTATCCCGCGGCGGTAGGCATTCTCCTCAACGCGGGGGCGGACGAGACGGCTCTTGACATGGGAGGGCTTCTCCCGGCAGATGGCATCGGTCTCAGTTCCAAGGCAAATGCCTATCTGCACCCAGAGGAGGAGTATGAGATCGACCCGGGGCAGGAGGTCGTCATTCAACGGATGCTGCTGCGCGGACCGGCGTACCGAGCTCGATCGTGGGCTTGGCCGCGCTCTGATGATGATGGAGAAGAAGCGGATGACGGTGGTTGCAGTGGCGGTGACACTGTTGGTAGTGGTGGTGCTCCTCCTGCTGCTGCTACTGCTGCTGCTGCTGCTGCCGCTACTGCTGCTGCTGCTGCTGCGTCTGCTGCTGTTGTACTCTTCTCGTCTCCGACAGCGGTTCCGAAGGTGCGAATCTTCAGGCCGAAGGACAACAAGAGCGGTAGCGAGTTATTCGTAGGGCTAGTCGACAGGTTAGCGCGCTATATATCGTGTACAAGGTTCCCCTCCGGGAAGGGCCTAGGGGAGTGGCGCAAGAACAAAATGAAGCATCCCCAACATCTGACTGCCTAGCTAGGCAATTAACATATCCTCATTATACCTGATACAGGCTGGTTCATGTTAAGTCGGTCGCCCCGGTGGTCAAAGTGGTTAACCTCGAAGACTACTAAGGTTGGAGTCGCGGGTTCGAATCTCGGCAT
>JAYJMJ010000290.1:3540379-3553470 GCA_036873875.1 Laminaria ephemera
TTGTAGTTTACTCAAAATCAGTTTGTGGGTGAAGTACAGATCTCCTCAAGTGAGGAGCCTCAGAAAAAAACTGGTGCGCCTCTATTGTAGCATGTGACATCATGCTACGGGCGTAGACCCAACCCAAGCCCTAACCCTAAGGCCAACCCTAACCCTGACCCCAACACGAATAGCTAAAACGGTCCAAAACTGTCCAGAAATGCGGCTGCGCCACTTTCGCATCGAACGAGAAAATTCCGAACTGCGTGTCACGCGAAGTGCGGACCGCGATGTGCCGTGCCTTCCTGGCCAGTAAGTGGGAGTAAGAAAATCCGGGAATTTTGCGTCCGGACACTTTCGGGGAATTACTGTTTCCGTTTGTCCACAGAATCGTACCGGTATGTATCATATCATGGGGGCCCTTATTCCGTAGGCCCACAACCGGGGAACCCATGCCCTTCCCAACGAGTTCCCAATGAAGTTTGTCACGATGAAGAATGCAAACAAATGCAGAGTCGTTGGAACGCATACAAACGAACTAGATGCGGGATTCACGTCGTCATTCTCACAATACACATGCCGAAGTGGGCTCCGTGGGCCTCTACTTGATAGGGGCCTCCGTGGTAGTTTGAGTGCCTGTCCATGTGGCCGGTTCCTGGGACATGATGAGTTTTACCCAAAAATCAAGGTTTTTGTGGTTGTTTGAGATAAACGAGGCTACGATGACATCTGATCTGCTGCTCATGCTGCTGCCGCTTTATGATATGTGCTTCACGACACCCATACGAAGGGTGTCACACGCATCGAGACCACCGGGATGCGTTGTGCGGTGCGCGCGTGGACCGTGCTGTGCGGCACGCGGTCTTCCACAGTAATGTTTTTTTTCGTATGTAGCAGTATATGGTATAGCTTTGGAAGCTTCCACTACTTCCATGGAAGCAAATGGAAGCAGTGAAAGCTTCCTTTCGCGGAAACTTCCACTTCCTCCGTGTGGAAGTTTCCATCTACTTCCTCCTTGGGAAGCTTCCATCTACTTCCACGAAAAAAAAACAGCACAAGACCACACGCCCCAGAGTATCCCGAGACACCTCGCCCGAGGTAAGCGCAAATAAAAGTTGTGACGCGTTCTACGATAGAGGTAGCACTTTTGGCAAAAATGTTTTCTGATTGACGGGTCTCCTTCCTTAACTCCCAAATTCGTCGGAATGTCATTCTTGTTTTGCAATATGAATACTTTTTTATACCTATGCCATGGGTTTGGTCATCGGGTTGAACTTTTAGTTTACTCAAACCAAGTTTTCTTGGGTGAGGTATATATAGAGCTCCTCAAGTGAAGAGCCCCAGAAAAAAAATGGTGATGCACCTCTACCGCAGTATCCGTCTTGTCTTCTGTTCGACTCGCTCACTCGCTCATTGTTTTCTTGAGTCGGCGCGTGAAGCAGAGCAGCAAATCAAGCAGCCAGCCGACATGCACGCAAGACAGCCCACACGTCGGGTCCGTACGTATACGCTCGCAGTCTCTCTCGATGTTTCGCCGACTGGCTCTACGTAGTGTTATGGCATTGCCTTGGAAGTCCGGTAGTTACCTGTAGATATCGGTAATTGCCTGGAAATAAGTAATTGGAAGGTTTCCATATGAATAGGAAGGCGTATCTTATGGGGGGAATAACAGGTGGGTATTTGATAGCCCGCCGCCTGGTTAGTCTTCATCCGGCGCGTGATCTCAATAAAGCTGGTTTTCTTCCCCTTCTATTCAACGAGGGTGTCATCTCCCCCCCCTCCCTCCGGCCATGCGGTCGCGGTTCATAATAGTAAATTATTCCGGAAACATCCGAGGGATGCGTTCTACGATAGAGGTACCTGGTAGCACTTTTCGGCTTTTTTGTTTCTAAATGCCGGGGCTCCTTAACCCCGAAATCGTCGGGATGTCATTCTTGCTTTGCAATCTGATTGTTCTACCATACCTAGGCCATGGGTTTGTTCATCGGGTCGCTCTTTCCGTTTACTCAAAATCATTTTTTGGGTGAGGTGAAGAGCTCCTCAAGTCAGGAACCTGAGAAAATAAAAATGGTGCGCCTTTACCGTACCATGTGTAGAGGGAAAAAAAAAATTGCATCTCCGCCTGCTGCAGATTTGTACCAGGTATGCCAGCTGACTCGCTCGTGCGTCCACAGCAGAAACAATAAACAGCACATACAGTCAGTACAGGGCACCTAATCAGAAAACATAGGGGAATACCAAAGCCAGGCTGAGATTTACAGGAAACTAAGAAATTCGGGAACCGTTATACTGAAGACGCATGCTACGGTATCGGTGCACCATTTTTTTTCTATACCTTTCCCAAAAACTGATGTGGGGAAAACTAAAAGTTAAGTGCTACCCGATGAACAATTCCATGCCGCCTAGGTATACGAAAAATAGATTGCAATTTTGTTTTCAAGTTCCGACGATTTTGGGTTAAGGAGCCCCTTCATTCAGAAAACGATTCAGCCAAAAGTGCTACCTCTATCGCAGCACGCGTCTGAAGTTAGTGATTAACGCACCCAATCTCAAACAAGAAATCCACCCTGAGCCAGCATTCCTGTTTCATATTATTAATCTAGGTGGGCCGTGTCTTGATGAGATAGCTAGGTGTGACGCAACTAATAATAATGTAAAAGCGCAAAAATTATTCGAAGATTCGTGTTTGTACCGCACCAATAATAGGGCCAACACGCATTATAATATGGGCCACACGGACAGACAGATAGGCGCACAACTATATACTTTTGAAATCAGATACCCGAGTTACACTGGGAAACTGCTCGTACCACCACTACCACCGCTGTATACATACGCTGTACGTAGCAGCCGTGAGCTCTCGACGCCTCGGGTTCTCCTGGCCGTTCCGGTAAATACCGGAGAAATGACGTTTCGGGTGATCAGCACGACAGGCGATCCAGCACGCCAGAAATATAACTTGTCGCACAGGTGTATAGCACCAAATATTCGAATCGGGGCATTTTCGTACACTGAAACAAAGCAACTTCGACAACGTTTAATAACTACTGTAGAGTAACGAGAACGCTTCATTACTTTAGTAACGAGAACGCTTCATTATTTGAGCAGCCAGAACGCTTGAACGCGTAACCACTTGAGTGTCAGGAACAAGTAATCACTTGAGTAACGAGAACGCTCAATCACTTGAGTGACGAGAATGCGTCATCACTTGAGTAACCAGAACAAGAAATCACTAGAGTAACGAGAGCGCTTAATCATCTGCGTAACGAGAACGCGTCATCACTTGAGTAACGAGATCGACAATCACTTGAGAAACGCGAACCATTAATCGCTTGAGTAGCGAGAACGCTTAACCACTTGAGTGTCGAGAACAAGTAACCACTTGAGTAACGAGAACGCCTAATCACTTGAGTGATGAGAATGCTTCATCATGTGAGTAACGAGAACGACAAATCACTTGAGAAACGGGAACGACTAGTCACTTGAGTAACGCGAACGCTTGATCACCTGAATAATGATAACGCTTAATCATCTGAGTAACGAGAACGCTTAATCAGTTGAGTAACGAGGACGTTTAATAACTTGAGTAACTGGAGCGGTTTTTAGTTGGGCGCTGGCAAAGAGAGACGCCAGGGAAACTACCTGCGCAGCAGAATTGTTTATCGGGTTAAGCAGGTTGGCCGGCGACGTAAAAAAACAAAATCCAAACCCTGGACACACACAATCTCGATATCTTGAGCAGTAACAATTAAGGAGTCCACGGCTATCAAAAGCTGACTCTAAAGATCTACCTCTGCTCTCAACAGCAGACAGAGAGAGGGATCACAAAAAGCACAGGGAGAAGGAAACGATGCCCGGTAGGGTGTGGATGTCCAAAATGTGATACTCCTATCGTATTAAAAAAGCACACGCTCAAGGTCGGCGGGCTCCTTCAAAGACAAAACTCAGACTCAAGACATATCCAATCCCTAGATCTTGAAGATTGAGAACTAAGGAGTCAACCACCATCAAAAGCTGACTATCTTAAAGATCTACCTCTACCCTATGAGTACAACAGAGCCGAGAGAGCGATCACGAAAAGCACACGGAGAAAGACTCTACCGCTACCCTACGAGTACAACAGCAGTAGACAGAACGGTCACAAAAAGCACAGGGAGAAGGACACGATGCCCGGTAGCGTATAGATGTCCACCGTAGGGCCCACGCCGGCGACGCATGTTATCTAAACGGCGTGGGTGGACACAGAGGATGCACAGAAAGGAGGGGGGCACGCGGGGGGAGGCAGGGGGGGGGGGGGGCAGTCAAGGCGTTGCTCTCGATCTGGGTTTCCTAAACAGCTATTGTCTTCTGCGCGTATGCGATATGCGCTACGATATGGGTGCAGTACCTCTTCTTGGCAGTACCTATTTTTCGCAGTACCTCTTTTTGTGAGGAATTACCCCATATCGTTGGAGTGTCATTTGTTTTTTACAATATTATCCGCTCTATACTTAGATCACGTAGCGGCAGGGCTCATCGGGCTGCTCTTTCATTTTTTCTCAATTTTTTTTTGTGGCCTGTAGAGTTCCTCAAGGTATTTGGAGCCTCAGAGATCGTGCATGCGTCCTCTATCGCCACAGTCTTCAGCATACATCATAGAAAAAAATAGATCGCTCCCACGCCCGCGCGCACGCCAATGAAAAACCCTAGCTCACCCCCTCGTGCCGGCCGAAGCCGTTAACGGCCAGCGCGTACACCGAGGCAGGCGAGGTCGGCGTGCGAGCCCTCGTTTCCAGCCTGGTCCGGCTAAGGTACGTCACCGACGACTCCGCCCCCGCCACAAGCAGGGTCTGCCCATCCTCCGCGGCAGCCATGCATTGGACCTATCCGCACGCGAGCGCGGGCGGAGGAGAAGGAACGAAAAAGAGGTTTAGGGTTTGCATCCGACTAAATATTTTACTCTTACAAAAACAAGTTCCACATTAACTCCGACCTGTCCGCACGCGCATGCGCGCGAGGAAGAGCAGGAGGAGGAGCAATACATAACGGGCGAGGCTTAACTTTTGACCCATTCAACCCGTTACTTGTACTGTTGTGGTGCAAAAGTCATTGCACACTAACTCTAGGTACTTTCTCCCCAAATCCGTGAGCGCTGTTATAAAGGGCATAAGATCAATGGGTACGGCAAAAGCATGCGGATGTCAAAAAAATGTCACTTTGGACGCCTGTACATATCGCCCGAAATTCGAAACTGAGCGTACCGACCTCAGAAACAGTCAGTCTTGTATTCTGCGACCGATCGTTTTGGGCGCATCGAGATATTTCGGCATTAATGTACTATTCTTAGTGTAGGGGGCGATCAGGCAAGGGGTCAAACAGCGGTCTCCTATGGATATAGCATATTTGGAATACGGCACGCATCGGACAGATCATATCCCTGTTTCATTACCTAGATCTTTCCGGGCAAATAGATCCCTGATGTATATACGATCGGCATGATGTAGGTCATGTTTGGCGGTTGGGATCTGTACGACACGGCTTTTGCACAACATATCATCACGCTGAATATATGATAGCATCTAGATCATCTAGATCGTGACCTGTACGACAAATAGCACACCCGTAACTCCACCGGGAGACGCGCCACGCTTGTAGCGCTTAGGACAGCCAGGCCTTAATGGTTCACCCATCCCCGCACCCCACCCGCCTCCTCGACGCCCAGCCCGTATGCGCATATGTTTGTCGGTTGTAATCTGTGCAACACGGCTGTTCCAAAACAGCTCATAGCACATATTATAGCATCTACAGATGATCTAGATCGTGATCTATGCGACGCGCGGAATATAGCACAGCCTCACCTCGGCCGGAAGACGCGCCACACTTGTCGCAGTTAGGGCGGCCAGGCTCCAATGGTTCACCCATCCCCGCCCTCCACCCGCCTCTTCGACGCCCCGCCCTCCCGCCACCCCCCACGGGACCTTAGCCCCCCCCGCGCGCCGACCCGCGCACACGAGAGTGTTGCCGCCTTCGTCCATCTGCGTGCAGGAATCAGGAAGCATGTTTTGATGTTTTGCTAACCCTTCGGAATTGCACCCATATTTTCTTTTGTGGAAAAATTACTTAGAATTAGTGTGGGATGACGCAACATTTATTTTAATGTTTGCAGTAGCAAAACACGAGCAGCGCAGCCCAGCGGTCGACAGAAAAAACAAAAACATGAACAAAGGGATCGGCAGACAAAAAATCGTAAAAAAGGGTTTTTGGTGTAATACAAACCAATCGCACGAATTATCTCGCCTCACCTCCAGACTGGTGACGCAATCGCCGCCATTATCGGCGACGCCCCCGGCTTCCCGCCTCCCCGGAGGGGGTGCCGCTTTACCGTCCCCGCCAAGCGTGTGCATCGGTCGCAGGTAAGTCACATTAGCCCCCGCCGTGCCGCTCTTGGCTCTTCTGTCCCAGAGTCCGATGAAACCGTCGTCTGACCCCGTGGCCATAAGAGATGAACCCCCTGCACACTGCGGTCAAATTATCAATTTAGGGGCTTCGACATGATTTGGGTTACATTAGGGGTTTGCCACAATGATTTGGGAAAGGCATGGCCGGGAAGGGTGCGGTGGTGAAATCAGTCCGACAAAACCGTCACCTCATCCCATGTGGGCCCTGAGAGGCACACGTCACGTGTGAAGAAAACATAATATACACGACGTGTCACTGTACTACGAGCGTGCGAAACAGCTACACAGGCTTGTTTTGCTTCGTTCATGAACACATAACACGACGTGTCACCGTACTACGAGCGTACGATCTAGCTACACAGGCGTGTTCTGCTTCTTTCACAAACGGCATGCCACTGTACCATGAGCGCTCATTGCAGCACGATATAGCTACACAGGCTGCAGCCTTACGCTTACAGTAGGGGACTCCCAATAGTGCCGGTTGATTAGTGTCACTTCTCTCTATAGTGCCGGTGGAATCGCTTGGCACGACAGGAACTCTCTATAGTACCTCTCCACGAGTACAGTAACCCTACTCCAAATAGTGCAAGAGCCTTGAATAGTGCCGATATGTTGGGCTGGCACATATCTACGAGTATAGTAATCCTATTCCCAATAGTGCAAGCGCCCTGATTTGTGCCGGTATGTTGGGCTGGCACATACCGGCACTATTGGAAGCCCCCCTCTGTATCTACCGCTTGTCCTATGCGCAGACTCCCAACTTACCGCCACTGCGTGGAGATACCCCCCTTGCCCTTCGTACGTCCGCACCGGCCCGGTAACCCTTCCTCCCCCCGTCTTTCCGCCGGAAAATGCCGCCGAAGATAGAACTCCCAAGTCCCACTCGTAGGCGTTTCCGTCTCCGGCGGCGCAGACAATCAGCCCGGTCGACTGTCGGGCAATTAATCGCAGGTCGGGAATGGTCAATTTCAGGGCTTTTCGCGAGTCATAACCCGACTCGGCGGGTCCGGTCAGGAGATTTTAAAATTCTCGCAGGTCGAGTCGGGTCGGGTCAGGAGGTGTTCGCAATGTCAAGGGTCGGGTCGGGTCGGGTCGGGTCGGGTCAGGAGGTCTTTAACTATCACGGGTCGGGTCGGGTCGGGTTGGGTCACCCTGGCCAGACCGGACCCGCGAGAAGTGACCTGACCCGTGAAAAAGCCCTGGTTAATTTAGGTTGGACGAATGCCGCGGTACTGGTGCAACTAAATTGTATTAGGCTCCCCATTTGAGGAGGTCTACACGACCTCACCCCTAAAAATGACTTTCAGGGCAAATGAAAGCGCGACCCGACCAACAGTCTCATGATGGGCTAGATATACAACGAACAATATTGCAGCACAATTCGACGCGAGTCGACGAGGGAAGAAAGTGCCGAATTCTTCACGCGATAAAAACTGAGGCGCGTACCGCAGTGGGGAGGGGGAGAGAACAGCCTGCTTAGTGGCCCCAGATCTGAGTTACGATTAGGGAGGGAGAAGGAGAAAGAAAAAGTGCGAAGATAATAGATGGGATGAGCAAAAAAGAAAAAAGAAAAAAAAAACGTAAAACATAAATACAAAGATGAGTTTCGACAAAATCCGCGATCTCACGGCTGAAGCGTAGTTTTATGATTTTTGTAAAGAATAAAAATATAGGTGGGTGAAAGTAGCGGGCGTGTGGAACGCTGGCTATAATGGAAATGACCCAGCAGGATCAGTGGATCTCATAGATTAACTCAAGCTCGTAGGTATAGTAGACATGGTAGATTAGGGTTAGAACCCGACTGCACTTTGTCGAAAACGCCTGCAACTCGTCCAAACCCGATCGCACCTAATTGAACCTAACGCCGTTAATCTCAGGAGAAGGGAGGTCGAAACCGGACCTGCAAATTTATCGACACCGCCTACACCTTATCAAAACCCCGAGAGTGAACTTGTCGAAAACGCCTGCAACTCATCAAAACCTAACCGTACCTCATCGAAACTGACGTCGTTGATCTCAGGGGACGGGAGGCGAGCCGTTCTCCGCCCCGTCGACTAGGGACACTGCAGTCTAAGCAAGCAGGTGTTGACCGCACTTCATCGAAATGAAGCCGCAATTTTATCAAACGAAACCGCCTGCGCCTTATCGAAACCCCGAGTGCAACGTCTACTTGTCGAACACGCCTGCGACTCATCGAAACCTGACCGCACCTCATCGAAGCTGACGTCGTTAACCTCAGTAGAGGAGACAAGCCAAATCGACTGCACTTCATTGGTATTGACCACACTTTACCAACAGCGATTGCAAATTTATCAACAACACCGGCTGCACCTTTTCAAAACCCCGAACGCAAAGTTATCGAATCCCCGACTGCCCTTTTTCTCGAAAACGCCAGCAACCCATCGAAAACCTTACCACACCTCATCGAAACTGACGTCGTTAACCTCAGTAGAGAAGAGAAGCCAAATCGACTGCACTCCATCGATATTGACCGCACTTTACGAAAAGCGGTTGCAACTTTATCAACAAAACTACCTGCACCTTATCAAAACCCCGAACGCACTTTATCGAAACCCCGACCACACTTTTGTCGAAAAAGCCTGCAACCCATCGAAAACTGACCGCACCTCATCGAAACCGACGTCATTAATCTCAGGGAAGGGGAGACAAGCCCCCCTCCGTCCTACGGACTGGGAACACTGCATCTTCAGCAGGCGAGTGTTGACCGCACTTTATCGAAACCGAAGCCGCAATTTTATCAACAAAACCGCCAGCACCTTATCAAAACCCCGAGTGCAACTTGCCGAAAACGCCTGCAACCCACCGAAAATCAAACCGCACCTCATCGAAACTGACGACGTTAATCTCAGAAAAGAGGAGACGAGCCGAATCAACTGCACTTCATCGATACTGACCGCACCTTGTCATAACCGACCGCAACTTTATCGACACCGCCTGCAATTCGTCGAAACCCCAGCTGCAGTACTTCGCGAAAGCGCCTGCAAACCATCGAATCATGACCGCACCTCATCGAAACTGGCGTCGTTAATGTTAGGGAAGGGGAGACGAGCCCCCCTCCGCCCCACGGGCTGGGGACACTGCAGCTTCAGCAGGCGGGTATTGACCGCACTTTACCGAAACCGAAGCCGCAATTTTATCAACAAAACCGCCTGCACCTTATCAAAACCCCCAGAGAGAACCTCGTCGAAAACGCCTGCAACTCATCGAAACCTGTCCGCACCTCATCGAAACTGACGTCGTTAATCTCAGGGAAAGGGAGACAAGCCCCCCTCCGTCCTACGGACTGGGGACACTGCATCTTCAGCAGACGGGAGTCGACGGGCAAGGAGGAGGAGGAGGAGGAGGGGCAAGCCGGGGGTGGGGGTCCACCTTCCTTTAGGGCAGTGACGACGTCAGCCCACGGCCAGCCGAACAGCGACTCATCTCCTCCGCTTCATGATTGGTGGGAAAGTGGAAAGGTGGAAATGTGGGAAGGTAGGATGGCGGGTTGGTTAATTTCGTGGATCGGTGGGTTGGGTCGGTGGATTGGGGAGTTAGTGGATATTGGTGGATACTGTAGGTGAATTAGTGGGTAGATGGGTTCGTGCATTCGTGGATCGGTGGATAGTTGGATTGTGGATAGGTGGATCGGGTTGGTGGAAACGTGGAAAGGTGGGAAAGTGGGATTGGTGGGTTAGCGGATTGGGGTGGTGAGTTGGTGAATTAGATTGCTCTGATATTAGTGGATACCGTACCGTATTACACGCAGTGCATCACACGCCCTCGGGCGAAATTCCAAGCTAATTTGGTCGACAACAAGCAGAGCGCAAACGCCGAGCGACGATGCGTCTACGGAAAGACCCCGACGAGATCTTCCCAAAAGCGACCGTTTTGGTCCTGTGTGCCCCCCTCGTTTTGGATCAAATAGTCTCGGAAAGTCATCCTGGGGGGGGTGTAATCCTGCCTGTTTTACACGGCAGGCAGATTGGTGGATTTATGCATTGGTGAGTTGGTGGATGCCGGTGGATACCGTAGATGGATTGGTGGGTTTACGGAGTAGTGGGTAGGTGGATTGGTAGATTGGTGGATAGATGGATTGGGGATTGGTGGGTTGAGCCGGGGGAAAGGTGGAAAAGTGGAAAGGTGGGATGGTGGGTTGGTTAATTTTGTGTGTTGGTGGGTTTGGTTGGCGGATTGGGGGATTGGTGGATATTGGTGGACACCTTAGGTGGGTTCGTGCATTCATGGATTGGTGGATAGATGGATTGCGAATAATTGGACTGGTGAATTGTAGATAGATGGTTTGGTGGGAATTGAGGTGGATTGGTGGATTTCTACCCAACAAAATTTGGCATCTCGCAAACACCCTACTGTTCAACTATTTTGTCGAAAATGGTTGATAGTGCACACCAAACCCTTATTGCATTTCCATTCCGGTAAAGTTTCCAAGCGGTCGGGGTTAGGATTAAGGTTAGGGTTAGGGTTTTACAACCATTTTGTCGAAGCTGGTTCAAGTCGTAAACCACCCGCCTACACGAGGTTAGCAAGCCTCGTGAGAGCAAGCACCACGCAATACAGACACAGAGTGACCCGGGTCTCTCTTCCTCCCTCCCTCCCTCCCTCCCTCCCTGCCTCCCCCCCCCCCTCCCTCACTCGCGCGCTCGCTCTCTCACCACAGGAGAAGGTTCCCCGCAAAGCTGAGCGAGTTGATGCAGGAGTCGTCCGCTCGGAACGAAAGATCCGGGGTCGTGTCGGGCCTGGCGCAAATAAGAAGGGCAAAAGAGCAGCACCAGCACCAGCAACATCACCAGCAGTAGAAGCACCACCAGCACCAACACCAACACCAGCAGCAGCAACAGAGGCAACAGCAGGAACATCAGTAGGAATAGCATCACCAACAGAACCAACAGCATCAGCAGCAACAGCACCAGCAGCAACAGCAGCAACACCAACAGAAACAACAACAGCACCATCACCAACACCAGCACCAGCATCAGCATTAGCACCAGCACAAGCAGCAACATCAACAGCAGCAGTAGCAGCAGCAGCAACAACAACAACAGCAACAGCAGTCACAGCAGCACCAACCGCACCAGCACCAGCACCAGCACCAACAGCACCAACACCAGCAGTAGCAGCAGCAGCACGGAACAAATACGAGGCACAAGGCAGCAAGCGTCTATTTCGGGAAAACTACTAGGAATTAGAGTAGGATCATTGTTGCAGTTGTGAAAGGGTTCAAGAGGCGTCACTTGCCAGGGGAACCTCACTCATCACCCCCCCCCCCCCCCACCAGACGTTCACAGTAGAAAACACCTCCCATGGCATCACGGGGATCTCTCATTAATAGTGAAACGCGAAACCTATTCGCAACGCATGTTCACTGCGAAACTTCAGGTTTAAACAAGCGTACAACTCTGCGTTTTCTCACTCGACCAAAGCTCGTTACATGTCGCGCATGTAGCACATACATATGGTGCGCATCCACGGCGCCGCCGCTTGCGCTTACTTCCCTTCCTCTCTTCGTATAGAACTGGTACGTTTTTATCCCTTGGCCGTTGTGTTACACCGCTGTCGCGTGCGCGCCCCATTTTCCCCAAAATCGTTTTCAAGCACCGCATACCTTGATCGCTCGCTCCAACAGCACATTTTCCCCGAAAAAGCTCCTTAAGTACCGCATACCTTAGGTTACATCGTTAGGTGTTATACGAAACCGCAACAATAGTCCTAGCCTCTAGGCCAATCAACAACAGTCGTCTCGTCCGCTCATGTAAACTCTACTATACGTCGAGAAGCTTCTTCGCTGCTGTTGACACTCGCTGCTTGATGGTCGCGAGCAAACCACAACAATAGTCCTAGCCTCTAGGCCTGTCAACAGCGGTCGTGCCGTCCCCCTGTGAGCACGTGCAGCCGAAGACACGATCGAACGAGCACTCCTCCTTCCTCTCCTGGTGTCTTCAGCATTCAGCACTTAGTCTACGTCGGTAGGGAGCCATGAGAAATTCCGTCGGTTACAATGAAAAGCAGATTTTCCCCTTCTTAGGGACTGCGAATCTTACTCGGTTTACGGTGTATCGCGTTTCTTTTTGTTCGTGATTTTCCGCAAACAACGTACGGAATCTTGCGTGCCTTCTTGTGCGCGATTCCGGGGAAAAAAAACACAGACCTACTATGCAGGATAGGTTGCGTGAATTATTTTTCGCGATTTCCCGCAACAAGGAAAAGTAACAATGCTCGGCAGGTAGGCTCTGACCCAATAAGCCCGCAAAAATTTCCGCTAAAATGTGATTTTCTCGCATACCCAAACGCATACCAGGTATGCTGCACATCCGTATGCGGCCGCAATTGGACCATTTATTCGCAGAGGGGGTCGCACAACGAGCTATTTTGAGCCAAAGGCGAGTTGACATGCTGAGCAGGCACGCTCAAAATGAGGACGAAACACATCGGCAGGGGTGAAAACTCACGTGTCCCCTCCCGAAAACGCTTCCTTCTCCATGTACGGCGACAGCTCCCACACCGCCACCCTTCCCGAGTCCGAGGCGCAGACGAGGTACTCCCCGCAGGGAGAAAATACAGCCGCTGAAACTGTCACTGCTGCCCGGAGCCGCTCCAGCTGGATTCCTCGGGCATACTGATATCTACCCCATCGAAGGGCGGGGGGGGGGGGGGGTG
>JAYJMJ010000290.1:3584393-3596073 GCA_036873875.1 Laminaria ephemera
ACCACGCATCCCTTTCCAGACGGAGCACCGGGGGAGGGTATTCATTTGGGGGGGGGGGGGTACTCATTTGTTGCATGCCTTAAAGCTATTTGACCATTGACCACGCATCCCTTTCGAGACCGAGCTGTAGGGGGGGGGAGAGAGAGAAAGAGAGAGGTGGGGGGACGGGGGGGGCGAAAGCAGAGCAACACCGACCGCTGCCGTTTTTGCGCAGCAGTGTCGATATCTGTGGATACCATTTTATTATTATATTTACCATTAAAAAATAAAGACAAAACCACCTACCTCTTTCGTGAGCTTCTCTTCCACATTCTTGCTCTCGAACACGCGGTCGCGCTTGTTGTCCGCGTAACAACCGACTTGACCATCCGGCTGCCCATCCGGCTGCGTCACCTCCGCGTACTGGAACAGTTCGAAAGCGTTGTAACCACCGCAGGTCTGCTTGGCGTCACCGGTGCATGGAAGAGCACAGTCCTTGTCCTCAAGGGGGCCCAATTTGGCGTAGTCAGCATTGCTGCCGCCGCACCAGCACCTGCGCAGGTCACAACAAGAAATACGGAAATAAGAAAGCCGGGCCGAGATTGACAGAAAAATAAGAAATTCGGCTGGCGCGGTCGGCATTGCCGTCGCCGCATCAGCACCTGTCCGGAAATACACGACACACAAAACGCCATAACGTAACAAGAAAGCCGGGCAGAGATTCACAGGAAAATAAGAAATTCGGGAACCGTTACGCAGTACAGGACCCACAATAAGAAACAGGATAGAAAGAAAAGCCGGGCTGAGATTTACAGGAACATGAGAAATTCGGGAGCCGTTATACTTTGATTTTGTCGTAGGACAAAATTGGAGTAGTCGGCATCGCCGTTGCCGTGCCAACACCTTTACAGGTCGAACACGATCCCTGGCAAGCAGTACGAGGTATCAAACATACATCATCCCACACGGAAAATATGGTGTAGATCGTGCTAATCATACATACCAGATCATGTAGACCAGATCATATAGATCATATCGTGTAGATCATATCATGTAGATCAGATCATTTACTGAGTAGATCATACCAAGGTACCATATAGATCAGATCATATCGAAGAGACTACGTAGATCAGATCATACAGATCAGATCACACAGGTCATATTACATAGATCACGCAAAACATCTGCCGTAAAAATATCTAGACCACCAAACAAGGGTCTAATCCGAACAGAACATACACATGTTCATACATATAACTCACTCTTCACGGTACTGAACTGCGTAGAAGGAGTATCCGAGGCAGAGCCCATTGCATTTCTGACAGAGAGTTTCAATGGGCGAAGGGGGGGAGGGGGAGGGGGGTGCCGTCAGGAGATATATCGTGGGAGAGCAATCATCCACGTTCAATGATTAGACTACAGTCAGTGGGGGGCTCCCAATAGTGCCGGTATGTGCTAGCGCAAAAAACCGGCACGATTCAGGGCACCGGCACTATTGGGAACAGGGTTACTTAATAGAGAGTTACAGCCGTGCGAAGCGATTTCACCGGCACTAGAGCAGTGGCATTATCCAACCGGCACTATTGCGAGCCCCCCACTATAACCCTCGTACTCTTTGCAAAAATGATACCACGCTAAATACAAGTAAGTTTACTCAAAAACGTGGGAGCACTTCTAAAGGTTACCGGTATCCGACATGCACGACTTGTTGTGGCGACGTCAGATCGATACAACACTCGCAAAAATAATAACAAGTACCTGGTACAAAGTTCCCCTTCGGGATGTGGTTGGGTTGAAATCCCGAGGGTGTCGCAAGTTGGAAAGGGGGAACACAGGCGTTCGTTCCTACGAGCCATAACCAGTACAGCAGAACCATTATAACGTAAAAAAGCTATCCAAAACTAAAGGAAAGACAACTATTAATAACCACCGCGCAAGTAATACAGACCAGCCCAAACGAGGTCATCAACAGCAGTTTAGTCTATACCTGGTAGTTATAATACTTATTACTAATACTACTCTGTAATGCTGATACCGAATACAAAAACTAATACTGAATACTGCTGTACTACTAATACCGATAATACTAATACTACTAATACTAATACTACGAATAATAACAATAATAATAATAATAATAATAATAATAATAATAATAATAATAATAATAATAATAATAATAATAATAATAATAGTAAAAATAACAACAATAATGATAGCAACAATACCAAACAAAAACAATCATAATAATAACAATACAACACTCACATCAGGGGTCATATCCGGGTCCTCCATATATGATTTAGAGAGACGCCTGTCACCCCTGTCATCTCGAAAGCATCCCAAGCTTGCACTTTCAGACACCTATTATATTATCAATAGAAAATAGGCGTTACCGCACATAGCAACATAAACAAGGAAAAGACAAGTATAGGGGGAAGGGGGAATCAATACGAGGGCGCCTAACCTGGGTTTCACATAGAAAATACCCGGTAACAGAAACAAGGATGGACGAAACCGGGTAAGAAAAAGGGGAGGGGGGAGTCAGTACGAGAGGGCACCTAACCTGGGTTTCACATAGAAAATGCCTGGTAGGCGTTACCGCCGGGACAATCGGACAGGACAAGGATGTAACATAGGGCAAGAAAAGGTTTGACACACAATGCCGATGAATGAAAGGGCAAGGGAACGGGGGAGGGGCGTGCTCATTTTTTGTTGCTCGCCTAGGTCATTTGACCATTGACCACGTGTGTGTCCTTTTCGAGACGGAGCACCGAAAGGGGGTATTATCAGCACGACGACGAGCCAGGAATGAGCAAATTAATCGGTTGACGGGCAGCCATCAGGGACAGACAGCACCAGTCGACGATGATGGTGGTGTGGGTAGAATGCATGGAAACATTAGGGTTCATAGGAGAGATACTGCGCTGCTTGACGGAAGGATATTCGATTTAAATTGGAACGGCATCTACTACGCTACACTGTCGGGAGGGCAAAAACAATAAAAATAACAGAAAGCATTCACCGCGTATTTCATGTATATTTCTGGTGAAAGCTTCCAAGTTGCAGCGCCGATGTCCACTCAGCACCAACCAACCGATGATCACGACTGGTTCGGGGCTGTCACGTTCACATCCAACCATATGCGACATTGATTGATGACATGCGATAATAATGAGGCGGTATACCCGCAAGCAAAGTACCAGGTAGGCATTAAAAAAATGATCAAAAAGTCGTCAACAATACCATGCATAATATTCGCAAAATGCTTACGTACATGTTCACGGTAGATTCATCGCACTGAAAAAAAAAAAAAAAAAAACTGACGCTTGCTACGGTAGAGGTGGATGTTTTTTTTTTTTTTCTCAGGCTCCTCACTTGAGGAGCTCCATACCTCTCCCAAAAACTGTTTTGGAGGAAAATAAAAGGGCTCCCCAATGGGCGTTCCCATGGCCTACTGTAGGTATACAACCAAAATTATTGCAAAAAAAAAAGAACGAAATTCTGACGATATTGGGTTAAGGCGCCTTGTCGTTCAGAAAGATTTTGGCCAACAAGTGCCACCTCTATCGTAGCACCCGCACTTTTTGGCTAAACCTTTTCTGAATGACATGACGGGGGCGCTCCTTAACCCATTATCGTCGGAACTTCACTATTTTTTTTGCAATAATTTTTCGTTGTACACCTGGGCCATGGGATTGTCCATCGGGGTGGTGGCACTTTTATTCTCCCCCAAAACAATTTTTGGGAGAGGTATGGAGAGAGGTATGGAGCCCCCCCCCAAGTGAGAAGCCTCAGAAAAACAATGGTACACCTCTACCACCTGTGGCGTGCACGCGACCACGCGTCCACTGCTTCATGCTATATATTTTCGATCTCACAGCTGAAGTGCATTTTTCATATGAAAAACGTGTTACGATAGAGGTGAATGACATCATTTTTTTTTCTCAGGCTCCTCACTTGAGGAGCCCTGAAACCTCACCCACAAACTAACTTTTGAGTAAAAAACTAAGAGTGCAACCCGATGCACAAAACCCATGGCTTATTAGGTACCAGGTATACAAAAAAAAATCAGATTGCAAAAAAAAAAGAACGACATTCTTCCGACGATTTGGGGTTAAGGAGCGCCGTCATTCAGAAGCAAAAAATAATAAAAAAGTGCTACCAGGTACCTCTCTCGTAGCACGCATCAAACATCAACAACGAAGCAGCAGTACCTAGGATCATACCAGGTACCAGAAAAATATATCATGGCCGCATTTGTTCCGCTGCCCTACACAGAAACACGCAGGCACAACGATCTTTCAACTAACTGATCCGAGATCGCCCCGTCCGTACCCAACCATGCCACGGGAAATAATTGCAAATCAGAAGGAAATGCCTACGAAGAAAAAATGCAGGTAGGTGTTGGTTAGGAAGTATGGTACGTGCCTACGGAAAGGAAATACCTGGAATAATCTGGAAATACCCGAAGAAAATATGGAAATATCCAACTGGAAGTGGTCACATGGAAATATGAAAATCTGAAATATGTATGCCATACCTTCGGTTTCGAGTTACGAACGACTACATAACAACACGCTATAGACGACAGACTGCATTCTTTCGTACAACCGGCCCTGCAAATGTAAATGCGAAAAATACAATATGCATGCTCGTAATCACCACCACCAGGGTACAGCAGCAATAGTGCCGGCCGTCTTGAAGAAGCCGGGATGATGTTCCACGCTAACTTTATGTACCGGTACGTATACAAGTAACCGTTCCCGAATTTCATATTTCCCGTGAAATTTCATGCTGAGGTTCTTGTCGGGCTCTTTCTTACTTGAGGGCCGGTAGCGTATCATTGAGGGACACGTCTTTCGGGCAGGTTATAACGACTTGACTCGTATGTACTACCTAGTACTATGTGAACAAGTAAGACACTCGGACAAACGACGCCGACGACAACAACAACAGTAACCACGATGCCAACAACAACACTCAATTCCTTTCAACGTCATCCCTGATGACGTAAAAAACGGTGAAAAAATATAAACCGGATGCAAAAATACCTTACGTAGGCAGGCAGGTAGCATAGTCTTCTAGACTCTAGACAGACAAGAAATATGATGGTATGATACGAAAGGCTGGCGACGGCGCCGGCGACGACGACGACGGTGTACGTACACAATGCAGACCACCGCAAGCAGCCTACCGTTTCACGCGCGGAACAAGAAGAAGAGAACAAGAAGAGAACAAGAAGAATAGAACAAGAACGTCCGACGCAGACCGAAAGGGTTCGAGAAACAATAAACAAGCGCACGCAACCATCGCGACCACAACAAGTGTTTACTGTTTGCATCCTATGCGCTGCCTCTACATACAGGTCGGGACGCGTACTATTAACACGATAGAGGTATTAATACCACATTTTTTAGGCTATTTTCGTTTCTGAAGGACGGGACTCCATTAACCCAAATTCGTCGGAATGCCGTTCTTGTTTCGCAAATATGAATATTTTTTTATACCCAGGCCACGGGTTTGGTCAACGGGTTGCACCTTCAGTTTACTCAAAATAATTTTTGGGGGGAGGTATAGAGCTCCTCAAGTGAGGAGACTCAGAAAAACAATGGTCTGGTGCATCTTTTCCATAGCATGATATCGTGGGGCGGATAAAGATATCGTAAGTGCCCCTTTTATATCCATATATCCACCTTTGATTTTCGTTTTTTTTTATGTTTGCATGTTTGCGCGCTCCCCCTTTCTTTGTTCTCGAGAAAAACAACTTTGAAATTCATCGCAGAGAGTTAGGTGGCGTGATATGGGGTCGCCAGGGGACACCTTGCGTTCATCCCCGGGTTTGGTATAGGTAGATGGATATATGGATCTTGCGGGTTATACCAGGGGATATCCTGGGTACATCCCCGGGGTTTTACAAGGTACGAATCTTACGGGGTATAACGGATTGCTTTTGGGCTGCTGTAGAACATCGCCACAGGTCACTTCACTCTGCTGGGGGACTCTCTCTGCTGTGTCCATTCGTACTGCGGGACTCTGTCCCAACGTGCTAAAATACAATTGTATGTCTCTCTCATGGGTGTCACGTGGATGACCACCTCTGGCTCGGGTGTTTGAGCGATGCTCGCCCTGAGCCGTGTGTCCGGTCAGCGCCGACCTAGAGATGATATATTGTGCGTTCTACGGCCAAGCACTGCCCGGCACTAAATATATCAGCGCCTGTGCTGCCCACAGCCCACACCACCGCCGTGTTGCTTCGTAAGCGTGACCCCTTCATGCTACCTGGTATTTATTAGCGTTTTTTTAATCCGTTTTTCCTCTCTAAATCTGGCCAATCGGCTGCTCAGAATTTGCTCGCCGACCTAACGCCACGACATCACCCTCCCGTCTCCTAACGTTTGTTTCTGGGGTCGTGATCTCACGTGATCCTCGTACCCAAAATTGTTTTTGCTCTCGAGCACGAAAGTGCCACTCTGCCTATCAATCAGTGAATGTAAAGACCGTTATACGGCATGTACACATCACATCATATATATGTGCCTTCATTGGAAAGCAACCAAGAGTCGTTGTCGTGTCGTCGTGCGTACATTTATGCGCGTAGTTATCCGCTCATTATATCTTGGTTGATTGGAGAGCAGACAACGTGCACAACCCCAATGCGTTGCTGCAATTCGGCGATGGTTTGTGTGCGTCCCGATTGGCTGGAACCCGACAGTATGTCGCGTGTATCAGGTACCAGGTATGATATTTAATATCCCTCCTGCTGCTGGCCTTTTGGTACGGTATTGCGCGTGCGCACCAGGTTCGTTCGCACCCGGGATCCGTTACGTTTTCCTGCGTTTCCGTTACTTGTTTCACTGAATTGTTTGGTGCTTGTCGCGTGTCTCGTCTAGTGGAACCACCAACAACAAAAAATGCAGGACGAGTGGAAGACAAAAAAACTATTTATTTTACATGCGCGTACGAAGAGCTGTGAGTCAAGTCGTGCCGTGCAGCAACGAAGCTAGGAACAGACAACCAGACAATGCATATGATACTCGTAGAGAAGAAGCACTATTCTTTTTAGGCTACTGCTGTTTGTGCTCGAATAATTATTCGGTGGCTTATTTTTATGTTGGACTCTGTACGCACGGTCAGATGTAAAGTAGCGCAGGTGGGCCGGTATACAAATACGGGGGCTGTGTGCTTGGCGTGCCATCATCAGCAAACCATGATACAGCAGACATATCCGTACTGGACTGGGTGCTACTCTGTGCGTACGAGCGCGAGAATAGACCGCTGGACCGTTGGATGGTGTACATGAAACTCGGAAAACAAATCAGTTCATTTGCGGCTGCTCGCGTCATCACGATATCACGTACATACAAGTCAAATATGTCGGTTGACGGCACTCTTTCTTGCCCTTTGACGGTCAACCGTCAAGGACATACGTCAAGGACGTACGTCAACGACGTCCGTCAAGGAAATTCCAAGCCTAAGCAATTATATTAATTCTAGACGGGGGATTTGACGGGTCAAGCTATCCGTCAAAAGAAGTAAAGATATTGCTTCTCCCTTCTTGGGTTCTGATATTTTCACGCGGGAAAACTAAAAATAACGCAAAACCCGATTTATCCATCCACCGCTCGCGAATGTGTGAGTCAACAACCACCCAGCTTTGAAGCAAAGCTATGCAGTCGTATAATAGCTGCATAATCGTGGGGCACGCACGCACAACACAGACGTGATACGTGCGCGCGCGTGCGGTCATAGGCGACCGACGGTATTACGGTATTACCGACGGTTTTACTGGTTCTTCTGAAGATGCGCGACAAACTAAAAAAATAAACCACAGAAAACAGACAGAAGCGTTGATTTTGTGAGAGGATTTTCCGTCCAGTATTAAACACAAGAGTTCGAAAACCGGACGAAATTTGAAAATCCGTGAATCCAACATCTGTACGAGTAGTACACGTAAAAAAAAATATAGAAACCAGCACCTACCTGTGTCCTTGGGGAATCGCACTGCTAAAAGGACGGGGGGGGGAGGGGTATGCATGTGCTGTGCTTGTTGTAGAGCGCACGGAAAGGAAGAGACAGACAGGCGTTTTGCAGGTTGTGCGCCATGGTCTATGATCGATAGACATCGATTGCAGATTCACACGTACAACGAGAATCGGAACGTTTATATATGTACACCATGGTAGGCAGAGTATTCTACTATTAATACTACTACTTTCACAGCGGATTAATCTTAAAACTATACCATATCTTCAGAGGAGTCGGGGTAAAAGCAACAGAAGAGATCGATGACGCTATACGGGCTTGTAGCTGTTGCGGTGGCGGCAGTGGACATAGGCAGCGCTGCTTCGGGGAAGCGGAGGGGAGTACACACACACACCCGCGGTGAGCTTGCTATGCTGCGTGCATCGTCATCATGTGCATGCTCTTCTTGCGTGCTTGCGATAGCTTGTACTTGCGACTTCTATCATGATCAGAATGTACGTACAACAACAACAGTCTGGACGACTTCTGCAGACTACGAGATCACAAGGATGAAACTACTCTGCTGTCCCCAACATATATACCAAGCCCTTCCCAGAACAGATGTCAGACCTCACCTAGGAGTACACCTAACCACGCCGAGGCATGCCGACAACCCTCTCACCTCTTCTTCTCGCAGGTTACGGCTAGCGACGGCCTTCCCAGCGCGGACACCCGCGGCGCCGGCGCTCGAAACAGCGGAACCAGCCAAAAGGCATGGTACGGCGAACTGCTGTAGCCAGCCCATCGTTTTACAGCGAGATTCTCTGGGAGAACCACTCACTGATAGATGTCGGGATGGAGTCTCCCTTCGTTCCTACACGCAGAGTCCAAGGACTATCTGCGGCTGTCTGTTTTCCTAGGGTTGGGTTGCTGCTGCGCAGGGTGCGGAGCAGTTCGGGCGAGAGGCCGGCCGCTGGAGAAAGATGGAAGTAGCGTAAAGGTTTTGAGGAGGGGTGGGGGCAGGACAGCACGAGCAGTCGCTTCGGTGAGATATTTCAGATTTTTAGAGTTTCAGCAGCTATCACACGTATGCATATTCACCCATAGGATAGGATATGATATGTCGAGCAGATATTATATGAGAGGATGATATATTTTCAAATGACTTTCTCCTAACATTTTCATGAAAGAGCCATAATAATGTATGCTAACATTTTACGAGACGAGTATTTGGTGGGGAAAATCCGGGAAAAAAAATATCTCCCCGAGAGCTCGGTGAATCAATTTTTGCAAAAACAACGAACCAAAACGAAAAAAAAAAAACAGTATGTACAAACATCAAGATTCGGATATCAATATTTGTTTGGCGCTTTTCCCGGAACAGAAGAAGGAAAAGAAGAAGAAGGAGCCGCTGGGGAGAAAGTTTCGAATTTCCCGAGGCCCGGGAATCTAAATATTTCGCAAAGAGCCGTATATTTGTTTGAGAATTGAAAATATACTCAAATATCTTCTTCAAAGAAAACGAACATGATCTTGAAGATATGAGGGCCCGCAGACCCCACAAATATATCTATTTGACTGTGACCGTAATAAATACTAATAGTAAAGTTAGTATGCGAATAGAGAGACTTCCTTCTTGGTGCGTCCGTCAACAATGACTGACTGGTCTTCAATCACAGACCCCACAGATCAACATGCGACGAGCCAGTCGGGAGGTCTGGTATCATTTCTGTAGTGCCGGTTGGACATACTGGTAGTGGCTGGTAGTGGCTACCTACTGCCAATGTAGTGCAAAATCGTTACCAGGCGGAGGTATAGTAAGTACTAGTAAGTCACTATGCACAATAATAGTGCTGGTGGTGTCCAAATATACTGCCAGTCAGTATATACTGCCAGTCAGTAGTAGTAGTATTATTGTTGCCTGCTGTGGTACATACCGGCACCACTGCTGTAGAATAGTAGGGAGACCACCACCGAGAGAGCGAGTAGTAGTAGTATACTCTTCTTGGGTGTGCATAGTCTCGCCGCCCATCTCCCTGCCCACACAATCGGTCGATCGTCGGAAGACATGACAGAAGACAGAGAGAGGCGCACAGACCATAGATAGACAGCCGATGGATTGCAACTATTAATAGTTTGCACGCGTGTCTTCTTCTTGTGGACTGGACTCGAACACGTACGTGCCTTCGACGTGCATAGCAAAAGTAAAGAAAGGTAAAGCCATCACACGCCGACGCAACGAGATACGCGATCATTGTTGCTGCAAAATAAAATGCTCTGTACGAATACAGCCCCCCAACTCTGCTGCTACTACTGCTGCTCAATGATGTACAAGCTCCAGCTCCGTACAGCTGATCTGTACATACACGCAAATAAATCACGATGACCGCGTCACTCAACGTGCGATGTCGCGTGCTCGCCAAGTCCCGTAGACTCGTACCAGGTACTTGGTACTTTCAATCTCACTTTGACGTATGTACGCAACTCAGCCAGAAGTCCGTCCGTTTGAAAATATCAAATGTAAAAATGTTAATTGTTCCGTCTCCGTTCCCTGTCGCTGTCCGAAAAATACGATTATTTAAAAAATAACAATACCCCGTCCAGAAACAGAATACCAGGTATCAGATACCAGGTACCTGGTATCATTTCAAATGTCAAATCTTGAATCTCCTGCTTTGCTCTCTCTCTCTTTTTGTGTACTGCTGTACTCTTTCTTGTACCATATGCATATTTTTGTTTTTGTTTCTTTTTCTGCTCATCTCCCCCTTCCCCACCACGGTACGCCCCTCCATTTTTATCGCGAGAAGAATTCAGCACTTTCTTCCCTCGTCGACTCGCGTCGAATTGTGCTTATCCACACGCTATAAAGCCCTCTCGGCGGTTGGTGTCTCTAGAAATAAAAATCTCCATATCGAGATCCCTGACTCCAACCCTAGTACTCGTAGTATTCGAGGCCACCGATCGGGGCAACCGACTACTATTAATACTACTACGTGTATGATACGATATGATACCAGATACTATTTTAATAGCTCTACTGACTACTGAAGTACCAATACTCTGCTGCTTGCTGCTGCAACTGGTGGTTGGTGCTGCTGCGGTGTACGATTCGTACGAAAATGATCGAGTTCAGCGCCTATGCCGCCGTACGTATTTTACGTATGACAGAGCGAGTATCATACGATACCTCGTACCATCATGTTGCATAGAACGGCAGCGGGCAGCGGCTCTTATCGGGCGGGCGCGCAGCTGAACAAAGGATTCTTCTTCCAACCGCCAAACTCATCCGACACTACTAATTCCAAGTATTAATAGTAGTTGGCCCCCAAAGTTTAGTGGGTGCGCTTGTAAAGAAGGGAAGGGTTGCAGTATCACCGCAGTAAGTATCTGTACCAGGGACCGCCAGGCCGCTAGGGGGGGGGAGGAAGAAGCCGGAGGACTGCGGCCAATGACCTACCTGGGGAAAGGATATTGATGAGGAATAGGATATATTACTACAGCTAAAAATGGAAAGAAATGGGGAAGGGAAACTGGGAAACAGTATAGGCAGAGAGTCCTCATAAGAGAGATATGCTACTGCTTGACGGATGGATATTCGATTTATATCGGAACGGCCTCTACGCTACATTGTCGGAGGGCAGTGATAATAATGACAATAATGACAACAACAACAACAACAACAACAACAACAACAACAACAACAACAACAACAACAACAACAACAACAACAACAACA
>JAYJMJ010000290.1:3627907-3640368 GCA_036873875.1 Laminaria ephemera
CAACCTTAATTCTCCCGCGTTCAAATAAACGGCAGATTACGCCTCATCGGTTCCCGAAACGGCATAATCCTCTCCTTATCTCCGTACGGCTCTTATCTCAGATTAGGCATCATATCGGTTTTAGTGTAGGCGTCACAATTGTTTACGTTTTAGTACAGGTGTTATGTTACAAGGCGTGACAAGCCAGGTTGACCGCTCTTAAGTTATTTTCTCGGGTTGTGGACGCTCTTAAACCGGATACCGCGCTAACTTTTTTTTTTTTTTCAGGGGTACACACGTAGGACAGATCAAACCCCTATTTCATGATTTTGATCTTTCGGCGAAGTCATATTCCTGATTTACAATATTTAGTATCTGATCTACGGTAGTACATCTTAGTCGCGTGGCGGGCTAGTCACTCACCTTCTCTCTTCCCTGGCCTGTAGGTTAGAAGCCGTCCATTCTCCAACTCCCACTAATGGCCGACCAACGCCATCCGAGGGTGTCTCACTGCCGCATTTTGTACGCGAAAAAGCCTTCACCAGTCGGCGGGGACCCGACAATACCTATGGATGTAGTTTCGATAGGTATAAAAAATGGGCCCGCCAATAAGAAACACCCAGGCTTGAAAACAACAAAATTTGTGGGGTGGTTGGTTCATAGGGCCGTTTTTAACGACAAAAAAAATAAAATCAAAACAATGGCCAATGTGGCAAGCTCCTTTCAGGTCTTAAATATAGAAAAAAACTATATATCATAGAGCAATTACAAATTTTCAGTAAAATTTGCCAGGAGTCCGTCCGATCGCCAACTCCCACCAACGGCGATCAACGCCGCGCTCGAAGGTGGATCACTGCTGCATGTTTCATGGGAGAAAGCCTTTCACCAGTCGGGACCGGACAAAGCCCGTAGGGTGGTGTAGGTGGGTTCCATGTTTGAAATTTAGACACATGCTACGGCAGAGGCGCGCCATTTTTTTTTCTGAGGCTCCTAACTTGAGGAGCTCTATACCCCACTCAAGCACTGGTTTGGAGAAAATTTGACGTGCTCCTCGATGAAAAATCCCACGGCCTAGGTATATAACGAAACATTGTGCAGAAAAAAAACTGAAATTCCGACACTTTTGGGTTAAGGAGCCTCGTCATTCAGAAACCGTTTCAGCCAAAACGTGCTACCTATATCGTAGCACGCGTCGTTATTTTTTTTGCCATCTGACACCGTTTAGCGCTTTTTGCAATCATGCCGTCCACAGATAAAAGGAAACCCGGGATCCAATTACACTTCAGACATGGAGGATATTACCAATCAGACATGAAAAAGATCGACTTGTTGCCATCCGACAATGTGCAGTAACACAGCAGTCTGACCTATCGCTTGGGCACTGGCCAGCTACTATCCCTCCCTGCTTTGATCGCGCAGCTCACTTGGCACCATCCCTCGTCCTTCGACGTTGGTCTGCCTAGCTGCGCAAACGTCTCCAAGCAGTGACCATCACCAGTGATGTACTCTTCTTGTACTTGATCATGGAACAATAACCCCAAATAATCCTCTCGTATGCAAATAAAGTACAGGTTACTCCACCAGTGATGCACTCTTCTTGTACTACAAGATCATGGAACAATAATCCCAAATAATCCTCTCGTATGCAAATAAAGTACAGGTTACTCCGCTTTCGGTTCAGTTGAAGGGCCCTGATCGAACCAGATGCGCCCTCGCTGTGGGGCAAGCATTCTACGTAGAGCTAAAAACCACGAGGTGTCCAAAACAAAGAAAACCACGGGTGCAGGCCGTGCATGAGAAGTTTGCCCCGTGAGCTGCCGTGGGTAAGAAACATGTTGGCCTAAATTTGCTAAGGTGGGGCACTCGATTTAAGACCCCCTCGGAACAGGCACGTGTTACCACACTCTTATCTGCGTACCGCTCTTGTCTCAGATTGGGTATCGTGTAGGGTTTAGCATACGCGTCACAATCGTACAGGTTTTTTTATAAGTGTCACAATTGTGTAGGAGAAGTTTTCCCCATGAGACAGAAATATTTAGGCCCAATTTGCTGCAGTGGGGTACCCGATTTAAGAGCCCCTCGGAACAGGCAAGTGTTGCCACACTCTTATCTGCGTACCGCTCTTGTCTCAGATTGGGTGTCATACCGGCTTTAGTATACGCGTCACAATCATACACCGTATCAGTAGGTTTTCGTATAGGCGTCACAAGCTATGAGAAGCCGATTTGACCGCCCTTAGCCGATTTAGGACTCTGTACCCACGTTTTGGAGTACAAACTACCTAGAATTAAAGTTAGATTCTTTTTTCCGGTAGTGGAAGGGTTAAAACCCTTTTTTTCTTATTACGGACGCTCTTAAACCGAGTACCTCACGCCTGTCGTAAGCACGCGTCACCTTGGCAGTCGCCCCGCCTCCCGCCGGTCCGCCATCGTCGAGATCCATGGGCCCGGCCCCCGCGTACATGTCCACATCCTCGGCGCCGTCGAGTTCCTCTTCTGCTGCTTCTTCCGCTTCTTCGGCTAAGTCTCTCGCTCCTTCCACGATATCTCCGGCGGCTTCTATGGCCGCAGCTCCCGCGTATCCCCCCATTTCTATGACATCTCCGGCGGCTTCTATGGCGGCACCTCCAGCATATTCTGCCATTTCTGCGACATCTCCGGCGAGATCCCCGGCTGCTTCGGCAGCGTTTCCGGCTAAATCTCCGATTATGTCAGCAGTATCTCCAGCTAAATCTCCTGCAAGATCTCCGGCATCTCCGGCGAGATCTCCGATGACGTCAGCAGCATCTCCGGCTACATTTCCTGCAAGATCTACGGCATCTCCGGCGACATCTCCGATAACGTCAGCAGCGTCTCCGGCTACATTTCCGATTACGTCAGCAGCGTCTCCGGCTACATCTTTTGCAACACCCACCACATCTCCGGCAACATCTCCGATGACGTCAGCAGCATCTCCGGCTACGTCTCCTACCAGATCTACGACCTCTCCGGCTACATCTCCTGCACTATCTACCACATCTCCGGCGACGTCTCCGATGACGTCAGCAGCGTCTCCTGCAAGATCAACCACATCTCCTGCCACATCTCCGATTACGTGAGCGGCATCTCCGACAACGTCTCCGATGACGTCAACTGCATCTCCTGCAAGATCTCCTGCAGCATCTACCACATCTCCGGCGACATCTCCGATTACGTTAACAGCACCACCCAGAGCATCTCCAACGTCACTGAAAAACCCGCCGAGCCCTCCGAAGAAGCCGCTTGAACTTTCACCTATGTCGTCTACGATGCCGCCTGAAAAAGAAAAATGGCGCGAACGAAATGACTCATCATGACAACGAAACGCAAACGAAATGATTCATTAATGATACAGCAGCAGTGGGGGGCTCTCAATAGTGCCGGTTGAATAGTTGGATAGTGCCACTACTCTCTATAGTGCCGATTAAATATCTTGGCACGACTGGAACTCTCTACAGTAACCCTAACCTACTTTTTATCTGATTTTTTTTATGTTGGGTTGGCCTTGGACTTTGATTTTGACGGTTTCAATACTATTACTATATGTTTCCTACCCAACTCCTACCCAACCTAAGTTGATATAAATAGCGATGTACCAACTTTGGTTGGGTAGGAGTTGGATGTACCAACTTTGGTTGGGTAGGAGTTGGGTAGGAAACATATCGTAATAGTATTAAAACCGTCGAAATCACAATCCATGGCCTACCCAACCCACGAAAAACCAGCGAAAAGTTATATTAATTTTTTTTTTCCCCGCCATTTTTTTAATTACTCACCTGTTTTTTTCGTGGGTTGGTTGGCCTTGGGCTATGAAATTCGTCGGTTTCAATACTGTTTTTACATTTTTTCCAACCCGATATAGTTTGGAAATCGCAAAAACCCTAATACTAAATATTTTGGCCATGAAATGCTACGCCCATCGCAGCACGCAGCGTACTACGTGTATAAGATATCACCCACCTAAGTCTGTCCCCCACGAAGTCGCTTTTTCGGTCAATTCCGACGCGAGGTTTTCAGCCTGCAGTGATAACGAAAACAAAGGCCGGCCACGCGAACGACATGGCATATTGGCTTTATCTCTTGGGAGGGCGCCACGCGGCGGGACTACCAGGTACAGGGGCTACGGACGCGTGCTGTGGAGAGGGGTGGCACTTTTTTTGGTGGCACTTTTGGGCCAAAAAGTTTCTGACCGTCATGCTACGGTAGAGGTACACCTTTTTTTTTCTGAGACTCCTCACATGAGGGGCTCTATCTACACCCCACCCAAAAAAAACTGATTTAGAGAAAAATGAAAGTACAACCCGATGAACAGTCCCCATGGCCTAGGTATTCAACGAAAATTACTGCAAAAACAACATCGAGATTCCGACGATTTTGGGTTAAGGAGCCCCGTCACTCAGAAACAAAACAAAAGCCAAAAAGAAAAGTGCTACCTCTATCGTAGCACGCGTCTCTTCAGCTAAAACACTTCCCAGTATGGTTGGAGCAACCTTTGTGTTTTACTATATAATTTTTTTAATGCCTAGGTCCAGGATCGTTCATCGAGGTGCACGTTCATTTTATCTCAAAAAGTCATCTTTTAGGGGAGTTATGGAGCTCCTCAAGTGACTCGTGCTGCGATAGAGGTAGCACTTTTTTGGCCTTTTTGTTTGTTTTCTTAACACTTTTTTTGGCCTTTTTTTTGTTTTCTTAACACTTTTTTTGGCCTTTTTTTGTTTTCTTAACACTTTTTTTGGCCTTTTTTTTGTTTTCTTAACACTTTTTTTGGCCTTTTTTGTTTTCTTAAAACTTTTTTTGGCCTTTTTTTTGTTTTCTTAACACTTTTTTTGGCCTTTTTTTTGTTTTCTTAACATTTTTTTTGGCCTTTTTGTTTGTTTGTGAATGACAATGACGGGGCTCCTTAACCCAACATCGTCGGGATGTCGTTCTTGTTTTGCATATATGAATTGTTTGTATACCTAGGCCAGGGGTGTTGTTCGTCGGGTTGCACTTTCAGTTTACTCAAAAATCGGTTTGTGGACGAAGTACAGAGCTCCTCAGGTGAGGAGCCTCAGAAACAAACGTGTGCTGCACCTCTATCGTAGCGTGCGTCAAAAGTGAAGAGCTTCAGAAACGTCAGGTGAAAAACTATCGCAGCATGCATATACGCAAGTACTAGACGCGTGCTACGATAGAGGTAGCAATTTTCGGCTTTTTTGTGTCTGAAAGATGGGGCTCCTTAAACCCAAAAAATCATCGGAATTTCATTCTTGTTTAGCAATATGAGTTTTTCGTACACCTGGGCCATAGGTTCGTTCATCGGGTTGCACTTTCATTCTTCTCAAAAACATTTTTTGGGTGAGGTTTAGAGCTCCTCAAGTGAGGAGCTCGAGAAACAAAATGGTGCACCTCTATCGTAGAATGTGTCCAAAGCTACTACAGTAAATTGGGCTGAATGTGTAAGAATTTACTTTAAGCGTTTCTGATGTTTTGCTCTCTGTGAACATTCCTGGTGCGAATATTGGAAAATGCTAATGTTTTCACGTTTTTGCCTGTTTCTCCTATTAAAAAAAAAGGAAGTTCAAAAGAAAACACGTTCGAAAAGAATGACCCTTACTTGTCCGTGGAGTCTCCGAAGATGTAAGCGCCGGCCAAAAGGTCGGAAAAGAACTCGCCGCGGTAAACATGCCCCCCTGGTCGTCAAAATCCGACGTGCAAATGTGCCAACAGAGCAGAGACAGGGGGAGGTGACGTTGTCGAGGGAAGTTCGGATAGGAGCATGGCGTCCGCGCGGGATTGACACGCGTGGCAACCTATATGCCTAGCGTATGCGGAGCCTAACCCTTAGCCCTATAATACTACCACGGTGAAAAACGGAAAGAAGCTTGGTACAACCGCGGAAGGCGTTCCCCATGCCCCCCCTGCGCTGCACCATTTCGTAAACCACGCACCGATCACGGAGTGTCCGGTTATTTTGAATAACAATACCTACCTGGTATGAATCATAATACTGTTTCTTCAAAGTATTTGGTGAAGAACAATGTATCGTATATTAGCATAAAAAAATATACCTGTACCAGGTATGAACACTATCAAATACCAGGTAGTTAATTAGGAGCAAGTTTCGTACAATCTATGAATCCCCCCACACACACATCCCTCTATGACTTACCGATGACAGAGTGTCCGGTAATCAAGCGTTCGCCACAGAGGTCAACACCGTCCACAAAGTCCACTTCGTCGTCGGTATCGGAGTAGTAATCCGGGTGGCAGTACTCGAACACGGGGAATGTATACTCAGATCGATCGAGGTCTTTGCACCACCCGTTGCGTTCCTGCACGTCCGACTGGCATCGGCTCCCTTCGTAGTGAGACCACCCGTAGTTGTTACCACACCTATCGTACACAGTTGGTTCGGTAACAGTTTGTGTTACGGTTGAGGTAGGGTGAGGGTTAGGGTTAGGGTAAGGGTCGGGGCTAGGGTCTCTGGGATAGTGTTAGGATCCATTCGTAGTGAGGCTACCCGCAGTTGTTACCACATCTGCAAGTCAGTTAGTTGGATCAGAGATAGGATAGGAGTTAATGTCAGGATTGGAGATAGAGTTTGCGTTAGGAATCCTTCGTAGTGAGGTTACCCGAAGTTGTTGTCACATCTGCAAGTCAGTTCGTTAGGGTTAGGGTTGCGGTTAGGATAAGTGCCAGGGCCACGGTCTCTGGGGTAGTGTTAGGATTCCTTCGTAGTGAGGCCAGCCGTCGTGGTTGCCACAGCTGTTTGACCCATATCGAGAGGCTGCACACGTTGGAGAGATGAGATCATCAGACAGATTAGACCAATGGACAGATCACACAGGGAATTTTCAAGGATCTGTGTCAAAGCTCACACATATCGTTTTTAATAACCTGCGCCATCTCTTCCAGTTTTTGTCCAGCTGGTCTGCAGGATCTGAATAACCCGAGTTTATTACCAAACCAATAGCAAGATCGGTTCAGCAATAATTGCAATGACCACCGTTATCAATAGGGTTACTAATAGGTTTAGCCAGGTAGGGTTGTTCCACAGGGGTGCCCCGAACAATTTGGAATGAAACTTCTCGCTTGGAGAGCTCTACAGCGCACCCAAATTATAACATTGAGAACAGATACGTACCCTTAACCGATGACGAATCCCCTTGGACTAGGTTGTCTAGGGTGTCTAGGTATACAATCAACGATGATAATTGAAAGTACCAGTGCCATTCCAACGAAGTTGGGGGGTTCCTCAGTCAGTCATAAATACCGTTGCCAGAAACGTGCTACGCCTATCGTAGAACTCGTCTAAGGATCGGGCGTCCAGCAGCTGTGGGTCAAGGTTCTTTAATATGCGGTGTGATGACTCACTCCGTGGTGTCACTCTCCTCTTAAGACTAATGATATCACAATGATATCACGATGGTATCACAATGGTATCACTAAGACGCGTGGTGCGATCGAGGTAGCAGTTTTGGGTCATAATATATCTACCGTATGTATATATATGTGACTACTGGGCCCCTTAACTGGAGAATTACCCAATATACTAACCATTATCATAATATCATAGTATCATGATATCATAATATCATAATATCATAATATCATAATGTCATAATATCATAATATCATAATGTCATAATATCATAATATCATAATATCATGATATCATAATGTCATAATATCATAATATCATGATATCATGATATCATATTATCATAATATCAGAATATCATAATGTCATAATACCATAATATCATAGTATCATAATATCATAATATCATAATATCATAATGTCATAATATCATAATATCATAATATCATAATGTCATAATATCATAATACCACAATATCAAAATATCACAATATCACAATATCATAATATCACAATAATATCATAATATCATGTTAACATAATATCATAATATCATAACATCACGATATCGTCGGAATATCGTTTGTGTTTTACAACGAGTATCGTTGGCTATGCGATAGTTCATCGAGTCGCATTTTCATGTTTTCCCAAAATCAGGTTTTGGGTGAGGTATACAGCTCCTCAGTTAAGGAGCCTCAGGAAACGTAGGCTCTACCACAATCGAAGCATGGGTCAGGGGTAGCGGTTTCTGACCGAAAAAGTTTCTGACTGACGGCGTCCCTTGACTGAGGAACCTACCGGGGAAGCTACTGGGGAAGCTACTGGAGAAGCTACTGGGAAAGCTACTGGGGAAGCTACTGAAGAAGCTACTGGGGACGCTGCTGGGGAAGCTCTACTGGGGAAGCTACTGGGGAAGCTACTAGGGAAGCTACTGGGGAAACAACCCAATATCGTTGGGACGCCATTTGGATTGTGTCTAGATACCTGAGCCGTTGGATGGTTCATCGGGGTGAGCTTTACATATCCTCAAGGCCAGTGTGTGAGTGAGGTGGAGAGCTTCTCAAATGATAAGCCTCAGGAAATTGAGGTGCTACTGCTCTCGTAGCAGGCGCCCTAGGTCAATGACACGACATGACTCACTCAATGATGTCGATCTCCTCGACCAGCGAGTGGCCCACGTCTCCGCACCACAAAGTGTCATCGGCTCGGTCGAAGCTGCACCTGAAGGGGTTTCGCAGCCCGTTTGCGCAGATCTCGGGTAATGCATCTTCATGACCTTTCACGTCTGAATCATCGAAGAGGCAAGGTAGAGAGAAGTAAAAGAAAGAGTGTAGAGCGAGGGGAGAAACGGGTGCAACAGTAGATGACGGAAAGCGAGGGAAGAGGAATGGAAGATGATGAGGGAGAGGGAGGGAAGAGGAATGGAAAAGAGAAGTAGAGAGGGCGCACAAAGGGGAAGGGTGAAAAGGAGAGAAGGGGTAGAGAAAGAAGGGAGAGGGGAGAATAGGTGGAACGAGAAAAGCAAGAGAGGGTGTACAGAGAACGAAGAAAGGGAAAATGGAAAGCGAAGAGGGAGTATAACAATATAGAAGATAGAGGATAGAGGGGGTACCCCGAGAGGGGGGAGAGAGTACAGACAGAGGGAAGAGAGAGGTGAGAATGAGAGTAACGAGAGAGGGACAAGAAGGTAAAGAGGGAGATGAGAGAGGGCGCCAAGACAGGGAAGAAAGGGCGCAAAGATAGGGGGAAAGGGGTGCCGAGCGCAGGAATTGAAGGGAATAGAAGGTGTAACGAGAGAGGAGAGGGGGGATCACAGAGATGGCAGCGCACGTCCAGCACCAACCACATCAGACAAGATCATCTAGTGGAGCTGTGAGTTGGATTACTGAAAGTGGCCGCAGCGTATGTATCCCCTTTCTTCGAACTGCACAAAATATTGCTTTCGGTATACGCTTGGCCTTTTTTGGAAGAGTTTTTTTCACCGCAGTAAGCAGGTTAAGCTGCATTTCTACCCGTCTGCCGAGGATAACAACATACCGGGTATATACCAAAAACGCAACAAAGTCCCACACACCGGGCAGATCAAGTCCCTATTCGCGATATATGCCTTCAGGGCAGACGTATCCCTCGTCTATACGATCTGCATGGTCTATGGATCATGTTGCCTCGTAGAGAGCCGGGTGATCTTATCAAGCTAGCATACGTTTGCTGGGTTGGATATGTACTACACAGATCCTGCAGGGCATACCATGACGACATATATAGGATCTAGATCGTGATCTGTCCGATGTGTGGAAAGTTTCCTACCTTTGAGATTTCCGGTTGGACTCTTGTACTTCTCGTCAGACATTTTTGCTGGTACTAAGATGCGCATCATCGAGCCCTGGAGGTTGGTGTCGATTTGGGAAGCCTCGTAAGGATCCGTCTGGGGTCCGCCGTCGCCGGTTGACCAGAACAGCTCGTGGTGTAACACTTCAGCGTCAAAGCCCGTGTTCTCCTGCGAACGGTTAGCAAGAGATTACAGACAACACATGCGTTGTTTGGTTTTGTTGGTGAAAACCCAAGAGAACACAGCACTACTCGTACTCATAAGTTAAGTATACCCGTGTTTCGCAAATACTTTTTCGCTTTTTGCTCAGTGATCCGGTAACGAAACAGCGAGTAAAAACGGTTCTCACTCCTCACTCTGTATTATAGTATTTTCCCGCACTTGAGAATGTGAGCTTCAATCCTAGCGGGGACGTCTCCTAAACGTCCCCTACTTTGCGGTAATTTCCATAACGGGGCCATATTCTCAGTCATGACAGGCAATGGATGCGTGCAACGATAGAGGTAGCACTTTTCGGCTGAAACATTTTGTTTTGTTTCTGAATGACGGGGCTCCTTAGCCCAAAGTCATCGGAATGCCGTTCTTGTTTATTTAATATTTTTGTTTTGTATACGTAGGCCACGGCTTTGTCCATCGGGTTGCACTTTCAGTTTACTTCATAATCAGTGTTGTGGGCGAGGTTCAGCGCTCCTCAAGTGAGGAGCCTCAGAAAAAAACTGGTGCACCTCTATCGTAGAATGTGCCACCAACACGTGATACCCCTATCGTAGGGGGTGTGACGCTATGATAGAGGTAGCGCTTTTTTTTTTATTTTTAGTTTGTGAATGGGATGACGGGGCTCCTTAACCCGAAATCGTCGGAATTGCCATTCTTGCTTTGCAGTATGCTTTTTCCGTATACCTACTGGCGACGGGTTTGTTCATTGGGTTGCGCTTTCCGTTTACTCGAAATCCGCTTTTGGGTGCGGTATACCACTCCTCAAGTGAGAAGCCTCAGAAACGAAATGGTGCATCTTTCTCGTAGTACGGGTTTCTCGCCAAACGCTAACGCTAACGCTAACGCTAACGCTAACGCCAAACGCCAAACGCCAAACGCCAAACGCCAAGCGTAAGAACCTCGTAAGCAAGCGCTATTTTCGCCGGTATCCGATGCACTATAATACTATTATAATACTCCATTTGCCATCCATCCGACAATGTGTAGCGCTTGTTCCAATCCTGCTATCAACTTGCAAAGGGAACCCAGAATCCAATGACTGAAGACAAGGAAGACTTTACCAATCCGACCTGAATACCTGACGAAAAATAGACCACAAATGTACGCCCCCTTACGAATAGCAGTATATTGGTTTGCTCCTCACATTCCCATAAGCCGAGGGCTTAAAACCGCAGAAACCCGCGGAGTGGATGCTGTTGTACTTCAGGGAGCTGGTCAGAAGTATCACCTCCGAATTGCGAGTAGCTTCGCTGTCACCGGAGGTGTAGACGAACTTAGAGAGCTGGTTTCGCGCGGTTTTCTGTGCCGTGGTGAGGGATCACGTGAGAGGGGTTAGTTATGCGGCGGCGGGGAAAGGAGTGGAAGGGGATTCTTAAATAAAAGAAAACATATCAGCTATTTCAGCTTCAGATTTTTCAAGTAATAGTCCCGTAGCTGTCACCGGAGGTGTAGACGAACTTCGTGAGACGGTTTCGCGCTATGTCCGGCACCGTGGGGAGGGATTATGTGTGGGAGGGGTTATGCAGCGGTACAAAGAAAAGCATGACAGCTATTTCTGCTGCAGCGTTTTCAAGTAATAGTTACGCAACTTTCGCTGGAGGTAACGACGAACTTCGAGAGCTGGTTTCGTGCGGTATTCTGTCCCGTGGGGAGGGAAAGAGTGGGAGGGATTACCAAAAAAAGGAAAACATTTCAGCTATTTCAGCTTCAGATTTTTTATGTACTAGTACCGTAGCTGTCGCCGGAGGTGTAGACGAATTTCAAGAGACGGTTTCGCGCGATGTCCGGCACCGTGGGGAGGGATTATGTGAGAGGGGTTGCGCGGGCGGGGGAGAAACCGTGGGGGGTGTACAGTAGTTTCAAAGGAAAACATTTCGTCTCTGTCAGCTATTTCAGCTCTTTCTGTAGTTGTAGTAGTGCAACTGTCCTCGGAAGTGTAGGCGAACTTTGAGAGCTGGTTTCGCGCGGTTTTCTGTCCCGAGAGGAAGGAAAGACTGGGAGGAGTTTTACGCATAAGGGGGGAAAGCGTGGGATGCGTAATTACTGG
This sequence comes from Laminaria ephemera, assembly GCA_036873875.1. Taxonomy (NCBI): domain Eukaryota; class Phaeophyceae; order Laminariales; family Laminariaceae; genus Laminaria; species Laminaria ephemera. The sequence continues at coordinate 3,639,859 of JAYJMJ010000290.1, forward strand.
GGCTGTGGGCTCGCTGGCTAGAAGTCGCCGAATACAGTTCAGTACAGTACAGTACAGTACACTACAGTACAGTACAGTACAGTACAGTAGATGTTAGTCGGTTAGGCCTTACAATGGGTGCGTGCTACAACAGAGGTACGACAGAGGTAGCCCATTGGTTGTGGAGGCCCCTCGCCCCTCGCTTCAGGACCTCTACGTATACCTCGCCCAGAAGCTGACTTTCATAAGAATAAACGTGCAATCGGATGAATAATCCCACTGCCTACTGCAGGTATGAAGTCGAATGTTAATGTAAAAAACACGGTGATGTTAGGTAGTTCTTCAGTTGAGGAGGTCCGTCAAACAGAATTAGCTTTCGCCAAAAAGTGCTGTATTAATACTTAAATCACAGGAACTATCAGGTCCCCAGTGGCTCAGTTGGTAACCTCGTAAGCCTTCTGACGACTAAGTTGCAGGTTCGAATCTCTCCGGAGTGAAAAATCGCAATTTAGCAGTGGAAAGCGATACTTT
>JAYJMJ010000290.1:3668763-3679231 GCA_036873875.1 Laminaria ephemera
GCCCTCAAACTTGGCAGCGAGCACTCTCAGAGCAGTGGAGCATACAGCCTCGAAGGTTTGACGTCATCTCGTGCCCTTTGAGGCGAGGAATCGTCGGCGGCGGTAGGTACTGTGTGCGGAAAGCACGGTTTTTTGCTGCTGCGTCACACAAAACAAGATTTCCAGCGGCTGTGTGGGTTTCAACACAACAAAGAGGAAATCTTGTTTTGTTGTCCGGTTGCATCTCCCGTAAGAGTTGGCCTTAAAAAAATACAAAAAAATCAGAAATTCGGCATACCTTGTACCAGGTATACGAGTACGATAATGATTTGGCGGGCTGCCTCTGATAAACTCTCAGGGTTGAACTTGACATGCAGCGAGTCGTACTCGTGCAGTAGTAGCACAGCAGTAGCAGCAGCCTTACAGGTTTATGTTCAGTCTTGACCGAGAGAGGAATCGGATGTCTGTATTAGGCTAGGCTTTAAGCCGTACAGCAGCAGTATTACTCTTATGTTGCTCTGACATATTCTGTTCGTACGTGCCTACTATACACTACAACTTCAGAACTGATTTTACCCATTACGATGCTGCTGTGTTCCTGGTATTGGTGTATCATACTGGTAAATAGGTATGAAGCGCAGGACGGCGTGGACACGAAATCCGCTCAGTTGAGACATCTGTACAAGCGAGCCATCATCCTTCTAAGAACGTTGTACGCGTTTGTGAGGATGATACCAGCTTATCAGGTGAGCGTGGCAGCGAGCTGGGAACTGTGATGATTACTGCTGTATATGGTTTGTCATTCACAATAGCCGCATAGAAGTTGCCTCGTTTGACAGCCGCAGCGTAACTTGTAGGCAGTAGGTAGTAGATTAGTTCGATTCTCGACTATAATAGTAGGAAATGTACTCGTACTGTATTTATGTACTGCTGTACTCGTATATAGCGTTTGTTGATCAAGGCTGCTGCCAATGCGGAGGAAAACGCATGTGGAAAGCGCGTGCGATATCAACATCATCAGTAGCGACAATATATCGTCAATATCCACATCATCAGCAATGTGGTGTGTGGTGTGTAAGAACAATTCGTGCAAGTAAACAAGCATTGAAGATCCCCCAAATATTATACTTTGCAGTAGTATCTATTCCAGTAGGAGCGATTACGCAGGTACGGTAAATCACCACGAGTACTCGTACAGTATTTGCTGTTTTATCTTTAGCAGTACAGTCAGTACATTGTGCGCTAACGAGTTAAGCCTTTCCCCTGTTGCCTACCGGATGCAGGTACATGAACGGATCCAAAAGGCGCACGACGGCAGGGATCGATCCCTCGTGGAGACGCGGGATGACATGGGGTTCTGCTTGTACCCCGTACTCGATTTGAGCAGAGGCGGCTTAGGTCTGGACTTTTCTGACGGCGGCAGTGGGGAGAACGACGACACTCATGTGGACACTCCTTTAGACAGTCATGTGGGTGAAGGCGGACAAACTGCGTCGACGAAGTCGTACTCCTTCAAGCCGCTGGAAGCACCCCATGGCAAAATCAAGATCAAGGTCACGTACCGACGAAGCGTGGACTCTAAGGTACGCTACGATCGTATTTGATACAACAATAGTACGTAACTACGAAAGAGCTTCGTCGCTTTCGTTTTTGTTCGACATTCAGGTCCTTCTTCCAGGGAATGAGCTCTTTTCGTTGGATGCTATGCTGACATGCTATTAATAGCAATGTGGTGTGGCCTTGGACACGTGTTCCTCCTTTTCCGCGTGTTGATCGGGTTGTTGCTGTTCGCTGGGCACTACGATTATTCGGCCTTTGAGCGTGATGCAACCACAGTTCCTGTACAGTATACTACCAAGCACCAAACACCCAAGCCACTGCTATTAATAGTAGAAGACACCGCCCAAACATGCGCCACGCGCCAAACGCAGCGTCTAAAACATATTAGGCGCGTAGCAGTACCTGGTACCAGGTATACAGTATTTTTTCTTCGTGGCCAAGAACAAGCAAAAACACGGTTCAGGCGGAGAGATTTATTATATGGTAGAAAACCCTGGTGGTGTTTCAAGGGTAAACATGCGTTGTGAACAGTAACAGTCAGTACGAATGATATTCATGTATCCGTGCCCGTTTCTGTGGTATTGATGAGCAGGCATATCACCACGGACAGGCGGTGAAGAAAAAAACTTCGAGCCTGGCACCCAACATGACGACGAGTATCATCCAGGACTACGTGCCGCACGACTACGAGCACACTGGTAATCTTTGTGATGGGCATGAGGGAGATGCATCTGCACCTGCAGCTTCACCTGCAGCTGCAGCCATGGTGACGGCGGTAGCTGGGGGAGAAATGAGCGACGAGCATTGGCAAGAGGACGGAGCCATGGCAGCAGGCGCTGACACCGACGGGTATAGCTTTAACCGAGGTGCGGGAATGGATCGACAAAGATGCAACACCGACGTCACGGGTTTGGGAATGGAGCGGCAAAAATGCAACACCGACGTCACGGGCGGTCTCGTGATTCCTCTTCCCTCTGGTTTGGGGGCGGCGATCGATGCACACGCCCGAAGAGATTCGCAGCACCGGCGTGGTGATGATGCTGGTGATTATGCTGGGACCACCGATGAGGCAAAAGGCGGACAAGGGCCAGACGTTCTGCACTGGCCGTCTCCAGAGCAAGGGCATGGGTACGCCCATGCACGTGTCAACAAGCTTCTGGGGCAGGGTCCGGCGCCGTTTCTGACGCCAGGACCACACCGGCATAAACTGGTGCCAGGTGGACGGCAAGGGTGAGTAAAGCCAAGTCCGGACATGTTTCATTACGGTATTGCTAACGATATACCGAGCACGTTGTTAGATGAAAGATGAAATGCCCTGGCCAGTGGTGACGTGGCACGGTATCAGAGCAAACATCCATGCGCTATTTCGTGTGACATTACTTGCATCTTATGGAGGTTGCGGGTTTGTTTGCGTATTTGCTCGACCAGGCCCGACGTCAACATGGACCCGCTAAACTTGGGGCCAAATGCTGACGTGGACGCGCGAGATCCTTGTGTGGGAACCGTTTCTGGGTGAGTTGTGTACGAGATAGAGGTAGAGTAGTGTTGCCCTTGCGAGATTTGCTCTGGGCAGGTCAGGAGGAGTGGGATCGAAATGCGAAATGTGACGCATTTCCAGCTTGCGTCAGGAGCGCTTTTCTTATCCATACGTAGACATAGTATTATTGGTGCAACCCAGGGCCGGCAGTAAACTGTAGCCGCAAGAAAACTGTCCCGTGGTCAGAATGTGCTACACTCACTTTTGGGTTAACACTTTTGGGGCCCATGTATGTAGACCTAAAACACGAGAAATGCGATATTATCAAGCGCCTAGGAAGAGCGTGCAACAGTACAAATATCACCATGCTGCATACGTGCCGCACAATTTCTTACATTGCAGGTCGGACACACCCCCTACCCCGGCGGCCGGGGCTGTTTCATGTGACCGATGCTATACTCGTCAGTTTTTTTCGACATTTTTCCCTCTGAAGTCCCAAAGGGGGTAATGAGTCCAATCACCACTTTAATATGCGAGATGGTGGTCACATACCAGGTACGTAGTAACCACGGACCAAGAACAATCAGACATGCGTCATTTGATTGCTCTACAGTCCCACCACGCGCCATGACGATGACTGCTCAGCACGGGACACGCGCGACACGCGCGCGAGAGACCCATGCCTCCTCTTGGTACACAATGCGTATCGTGGCACCAACCCACGTACACTCGACCCTAATTCCATCCCCAGAAACAGCCCTTGAGCCTGCACGGGGATGAGTCATTGCGTATAGCGAGCAAGAGCGGCGTAGAAGCAGGCAAACTAGTGTTACACATATTTATCGGTTTGGTGGTGTCCTGTCATATTATTTGTTGGCCCCTCTAAGTTGCAAAAATCGCAATTCCTTTGTGAGCGGTTCTACCTACGCGTGTTGTTCACGAAACGGCAAGTGGCCAAAATGAAACAGGTACTGTATAAAGTGCTTCTGCCTGCGTCGAAGTACTGCGTATAAGCTAGTACGCCTGCGTGTGCGATATCGCACCTGTGCAGTGCGAACACGCGTCGTGGTGTCATGATTTTCACTTGGTTGGTTGTCTAAGCGGTCGATTAGGAACGCCCAAGAACCGCACAGCACTCACTATGATATGCTGTATATCTGCTCTTCCCCATGGTCGTTGTGTAGGCTGCAACCGTCAGGGCACGGTGGCTGCATGGCGCAGAATAACGCGGAGCTCTTTGCCCGTAGCGTGGGAAGAAGAAACTCTGACCGCCATTGTTCTGCCGGATATGCGACTCGTGGCGCACCTGACGAGTTCCGCTCACTCCACAAGCCCGACAGCCTTGAGGGGATACCGGTGAGTGGTGCTGGTCAATTTCTAGAGCACTAGCGACAGGTTCACTGATGGATTCGATTTTGATATTGTAGTGTCAGCAATGCACTTTTCTTCGGATCTTTTGGGTAGCCATACTTGCGTTACAGTATCGTATAACATACGCTGTTTGAGAAATTGTCGTTCATTGTATTGCACTTACGGCGTGCGATGGTAGACGTTATGCCATACTGCAGTGCTGTATTGATAGGTATAGTATATTATGCAGTAATCACCTTTCGCGAGCGCGCCTTGTCGATGCGTTGATGTTGATGTGCTGTGCTGGTGTGATGTGGTGTACTGGTGTTGATGTGCTGCACTGGTGTTCAGGGCTACTCTAACCGAAAAGATGCTCTGCAGGAGCCCCATCTAGCAGGCTTCCACGTGCAAGACGACCATGCACGGGACGGCGTTTTAGGGCAACGAGCGCTGGTGAGCATTCTGGTCTCGATTCGCCAAGCCAAATACTATTTCACGTGTTGAAGATTGTACCGCTGTTAGCACTGCTGTTTGTTTGATCGTTGTATTCGTTCCGATTATCGTGACAACAAGAAAATCATGTTGGCGTACGCCTGCTGGTGTTGTGTTGTGCTACAGTACAAAGTAATAGTACGTACGGTATGTAGCTCATGCCCGCTCGCTCAAGCGTGGGGCAATGTTGCGGGAGACCCAGATAGTTTTGACATGTTTCCGTTTTTCATCCATGCTGTGCAGGCACGTGCAATGGGAGAAGAGGAGGAAGGAGATGCCACGGCACGGCGGTATTACAGACGAAATTCTGTTTGCGAGGCACCATCAGCAACACCAGTGCCACGCGAACAGACCTTGTCGGTAAGCCAACACTTTTCGCCCCCCTCGGAAATACGTGAATGCTGAAGTTCTTTCTGTGAGCTGTGGAGTTAGTACACGGATGGTGCACACGACCTTGAATCTGCATTGTTAGTTCGCTGTTTGACTCACTGTCACAGGAGTAGCTGCTTGTCTTGAGGTAGGCCTTCGAGTGTTGTGCTGAGACTGCCTTAGATGTGCGCCACATACAGTAGTATTACATTGTGTAGACACGTTTTTGCTTCCGCGATATTGTGACGGTTTCTACATTTTTTCAAATTATCATGTAATAAGTGCACGTTGTTGCAGCAGCTTTGTGGTGGCTCCTACATGATATCCTCATACTGTACCATTTTTTTTTCTCGTTTCGCAGGTGCACGGCAATCGTAGTACGGCAGGACACGGCACCGATACGTACGCGCTTGCTCAACGACCACCAGGCTCGACACCTCCGTTCTCGTACTGCGAAGAGTTTGCTTCGGCGAGACCTTTAGGAGTGGAGGCCGATGGCTCGCCGTTCCGGCTGGCCCAACCCCTTGTCAGTTTCAGCCCGCCCTTCGACCCCCCATGTGTCGACGCGCGCGGACACGAAGGCGTACTTGGGGAAGAAATAGGTGGAGTGGGGGCGAGCGGATCGCCTTCTCTGTCAGTGCGCCATGGGTCAGGAGTAACGTGCAAGGGACCCCGCGCTCCGTTGGGTTTGCTTGGTACTGCTGCGGCGGGTTCGCCCTCTCTCCTCGAGACGTTGCCGGAGTCGCCTTTCTCATGGAGGGGGCCTAGACCAGAGAACACACAGCCTCCTTCCACGGTCGCGGGTAATGTGATGGCTGCTGCTGCTGCTGATGCTGCTACTGCTGCTGCTGCTGCCACACATGGGGCACCATGTCGAATTTTTCCCGCGACACCAGGAAGGCTGGCGCATGCATCGCCCAATAAAACAACTGCAATTGACTCTTCGGAGGTGAGAGTAAGATGCCATGATATGTCAGGTGTAAGATGGACCTGCCGCATCCTTGTCCTTTGATATGCAGGCAGCAGCGTGCTGCACTGCTCATTAGCATGCACCAGGTACCAGAAGGCGTACCAGATGTGCTGCGGCAAGACTACAGACCCCCCCCCTCACATGTTGCGCTGATTATTTTATCATTGTACTTCGATGTGTTCCACTCAACTGTTTTTCAAACTTTCTTGACTTGGAGTCCCCGAGGAGCTGCCGAAAAGTTCAAATATCAGTCGCTAGTGCCACTATTGATCATGTCGTTCCAGATGATACCGTTGCTTCGCCGGTGTCCGGTGACTGACTCCAATGTACGTGTCTGGCAGGGGTTGCCGTTTGCGGTGGAGATGGTTGACGAAGGAATAGAAACACACGCACAAGATCCCGGCGTTTTCGGAGCCGATGATGGGATGGGGGTCGCCGCAAGTTTACCGCCGACAAGTCTGTTCGCATTGTGCTCTGCTGCGAGTTCGAAGTGAGTACTCGTATGTGCGGCCCAATGGAAAGCTGTACTGTACATATTATTGATAGTCGCCACGGCTAGGTTAGCCAATCGAATTGGTTGCCGCCTGCCTACAGACTACCGGGTATAGTCTACAGTACAGTAAATTGCGGCGTGTGGCGTTGTCAGTAGAATCCGGCAAATGCTTCAGAGTATGTAGAGTATAGAGTCTACTACTGTATACCCTGGTATAGTATACCACGCTCACGTATTTGCTAACTGGATACTCAGATACGAACAGCGTTAGTCTTCGCATAGCATAAGAGCCTATATACATGTGCAGTATGTGCCACTATAGCGCAGCAGAACAAAGCATACTACACGGCAGTTGCACCTCGAGTCGACGGGGTCGGCGTATGTTTTGCACGGCCTGTTGATGCGACTACTTTTTGCGGTATTCACAGTGTAGTATTTATGCCGTTGCGCAGGACGACCGTCGTGAGGGACTGGAGATTTGGGTTGAGGCGCGGTTGGATTGGTTTAGAGAGCTCTCGTGGTGATTACTGCTGTATTGGCGTTAGTGCCGTGTTGACGTTAATTTGTTTGGTCGCACACCTGAAATTCACTGTCAAAGGCATTCTTGTATGAAGAGAATACACAAGGAGTTGACGAAGTTATATTTTACTGATATTGCAGACGTACTGCAGGCCCTAGAAACCGTGTACACGTGGTGATGCCGATACTTGTTATATGTTGAACGTGTGCACGTGGGTGGGGCAGGCGTAAACGCTCTACATCTTGAGTCGTGCATTTTTTTTGTTTGCTATCAACAAGCTTCAACTTCGCCCCTTCGAGAACATAAGCTTTGCGAAAAGCCCGTGGTGTCGAAGACTTGAAATGAGCGGCTTTATCCATTCATATTGACGCCCTAGGATTTTGCTGGTGAAATTTACGATGTGTACGTGCTCCGGATCGTACCCAACGAATGCTTGTATGGTGCGTTGGTTGCCATGTTTGTCGCAGGTCTGGTTTGTTAATGCAGAACAGCCCACCGATTGAAAGTTCAGAGAAAGCGCAAGCACTACCATTTTCGCCGGAACGGTGTGATGAGGATGCAGATGCAGATGCAGCAAATTGGGAAGGGGTTGCCCCTGCCACGGCAACATCGTACGCGAACGCAGGCGAAATGTATGAGGAGGAAGAAGTAGGAAAAACGGTGGTGAGTATATACGAGTATTCGTATTGTTTTTCATGTCCTCCGTGTATATTCGCTGTAATGACAGGTCTACAGGCGTTGCGGCATTTTGGTGAAATGATGTTTTTTTGTGTTGTGTCCTCTGTCTCGAGCTTAGGCGCCCAATCGATCATCACCCAATCAAGTAATGACAAACAGTTGTCGGGTTTTGTAATTCGAGCCGGAGCTGTAAAACGTCAGTGCTGTAGAGATTTGATTCTTGATCCCTGCCGGATACACGCATTAATGCACGCATCAGGTTTCCCGCCTTCAATAGTGGGCGACAAGGGGAGAACGAACCACACCAAATGGTACGAAAGATAGATGTTGACTTAACCCGTTGCGTGCCGTCCGTCTGTGGTTGTGTCAGCGGTCATTGGAAGAGGAGCTTGATGGCTTCCGACAATTCCACCTAGAGCTGGAGCGTCAACGATCGTGACGGAGAATGTTGAAGAATGTTCGAGAATGCTCCGGTGTCAGTCTCAGTGTCAGTGCCGCCACCGCTAGGAGTGACGGAGCAAAATAGGGAAGCACTTTTATATAGAAACCGAGGAAGAGACAATAATTGCTCCATAAATAGCGCTTGTTTCCTGAGTCATTGTGAGACTACAACGATGCAAACAGCAGCAGTGTGGCAGCACGTAGAGTTGGGGTTTGGGATGGCGCTCAAGGACTAATCCCCAAAGAGCCGCCTGTGATCGCCAAAGTCTTGACGCTCAGGTGGTTTGCCACTTTGTTGACTTTTGGCTGCATACCATAATTCCGAGCCTCGGAGGGGTACATAGTACATACCAGTAGTGGTGTAGGGAAGGGGTGTGAAGTGAACGTGTCGTGTTTTGGTTCGATGACATGGTCAAGAGTGTCCGTGTTGAGTCTTCAGTTTTTTTGTTAATATAACCCCCACGAGGATGATATTATCGTCCAGTGTACCTTAGCTTGATGTGCGGTTACGGGAGAGATTCGGCCAATGCTGTGTTGTTTTGGTTGGGTGATTGGTGCTGTCTTTTTCTAGAGCACCTATTCCGGCCCACCATTGTGAAAGCCTAGGTACTTAAGGGATGCAGGGCTCGCCACTGTCGTTGTGCGATTGTTGATAATACTGACTTGTAGTGCCTGGCCTCTGTTGCGGCCCCAGTTGTTCGTAAATTCATACTGGTATCATACACTCAAAATAACTCTGGAGTTATTGCTCCTCTTGGCAGGTGCCCAACCACCAGTGTATTTCTATCTTGATACTTAAAATATTTGGCGCAAGGGTGGCGAACTTCGTACTTCATACCTGGTAGCTGGTATCATTACGTATTACCGCGAAACGCGGTTGCTTTGTCTATTTTCGACGCATGTCTACAGTAGGGATACTTGGATATTTCGCCACCCCAGCAATCAGCACCCAAGATGGCTTGGTTACCATCACTACTATAATGATAATACCAAGGGGCACTGTCCTCCAAGGCAAAGATTGGTATCAATAGTGAAGGAAACATGTTGGCCACGCGCCCATCGGTAGAGCATTCAGCACTAATCGTGCGATAAGCGCACGGATTGGATTGATCGGTTGTTTGAAAGTGATTGCTAGGCACATGAGTTGCTACGTCCATAAACATAAACATATACCTGGTACAAAGTATCAGTATATACCTAGTACACATATACCAGCGTAGTACGAGATAATGGCACTTATGAAAAAAGTATCATACAGTCGAAATCTATTATTAAAAGTGGTACTGAAGTCATTCCCCGAATGCGGTGCTCTCGTGGCGTCAAACTTGACAACCCCAAAGAAAGTGCAACGAAACCTATTAATACCATGCAAGACATCGTGTCCTAGAACATAGAACGCTTGCCAACATGACGAACCGCCATCGCCCAAAAACGCCAACTGGAGAGTGTCGAAGTTGCTTTACTACACAGAGAGTGTTTTGATTTTGCTCTACTACTTCTATACAGAAAGTTGATGCCTTGGTGAATTTGCGACGTTATACCATACCATACCCAATGGCTATTCGTATGGTGATGCCAAGATGCCCGCCCGCCAAGGAGAAAGAACTCACGGCCCCCGGCGTCCTGCTCGAATCTGCGCTAAAAACTACACATAAATTAGCATGAGGACCAGGATGATCAGGACGATGGACAGCAGCACGATTGTCCAGATTTGACACTTGCCTGTGGTACAATACAAGGAAATGGGACGCGACAGCGGGTGGGTAGACGCAAGCGTTAAGCGTTTTGTGAGCCAACGGGGAAAATTATTGACGATACATCAGTTTTGCACAGCTCTCGGCGAAATTTCAACCAGTTTCCATCCATCCGAGCAGGCATATTAAGCGTGTTTTCGCCGCGAAGGAAGTTCAAGAATACAGTACTATAATACTATTGATACCAGTATCAAGTAAATGCTGCAGTTTAGACATATTTACACTTATCTCGGCATATCCGGAGGTTGCCCTCGGTATATTCTCCCACCTCTCAGCCATCCTCAGCTCTTAATTGCCGCGAGAAAATGATTTTTTCCGGAACGATCCCTGGACCTGCCTGGAATGTTTTTTTTTCCTCTTTTTATTTATTTATTTTTATTTGTAT